>OZ025301.1:160400709-161000709 GCA_964019185.1 Maratus speculifer | reverse complement strand
CCAAAAGAAAATATTGGTGAGATGACAAAATGAACAATTTTTCATCAAGACAATATTTTCTAACACATGTACAAATATACTAAGTAAATACACAAAATAAATATATCAGAAATAGTTATAAGAATATACATAATTGTTGTACATGATATTTAAACAATAAAAAAAAATAATTACTGTTATGATAGTAATCCTTATGAAAATATACCAACTGTAGTAAATGTTAACATGAAAGGTATATAAAGTTTCTTCCAGAAGTATCTATCATATATATCAAAAAAAAATTAAAGTCTATGTCTATGTGCAACAGTCCTTAACTTTAACGAGTCTCTTGTTAGGCTGTGCAAAATGCACTATAACAGTAGAATGCTTTAGCATATGTCACAATATTTGATTACACAATAATATGTATATTTATATTCTCAGTTGTGAACAAAAATGAAATATACTATAACTGTATATGAATCATGTTATAACTATATATAACATATATGGTTTCAAATAACACATAATAAATTAAATGAATTTGTAAGTTGAAAATTGAACAACCATAAAAATATATATATAAATAGTGCAGAGAGATTAGTTATGCTCTCATAAAAAAAAAATTACCTATATCACCACATAGCCTTTTACGCTTTCAATAAATCTTAAATGAATAACTTTAGTATTATTCAATAACACATTTTTGCAGAAAATAAAATTAATAAGTTGCAAAAAAAATGTCAACAAAAGCATGATATTATTTTCCAATAAAAATATCTTCAAAATGAATATAATAATTTTCAAAGAGAGAATTTTTACACTCTCATAAAGGAATATTCTTAAACATTTTCAATATAAATTGACAATAATTGTATAAATACCTTTAATACTATACTTCATTCAAAATAAACATAAAACATAAGATGTTTAATATTCCGAAAAAGGAAGAAATTTATATGAATATGTCAATCTTATATATGACTTGATAATGTCAACTTACAAAGAAAAATCAATTGTGTCAAAATTTCTATATAGAAGATATTTAGAACATATTTACTTGTAATTTTCAAACATTTTTAAAAAAAAATTAAGTAAGTGATCACTTTTGCATTTGTCATAAATCAAGAATTTGCTTTATATAAATATATATAATGACTCATTAAACATCATGATCCTTTGGATCCAAAGTATAAACACTCAAAAGTATACAAAAAAAATATTATATACTACTTATGGTGAGTCATTCACTTTCTATATTTCACCAAGAAGAGAAGAAATATTAGTATATATAAGTTTATCATGCACTTTCTCTCTTTTTTTTTTATCAAAAGAGGTTAAATGTTAAAACATGCATGCATTGTAAAGAGGAGACACAATAGAGAAAATAATTTGATGAGTACTCATTTTTATGTTTACCTTATATCAATTACAATTTCACTTTTCTTATTATAATGCACATTTGTCAAAAATCACTTTAAATACTGACATCATATTCTAACAAAGACAAATTCTTTCTCAATTTTTTTTTATCAACTATTGTAATTAAAGACCTTATAAAATTTAAAAGTATGGCATACATGAGATTATGTGTATATATTGTAAAAATTATGACTTATAGATAAATGCAGTAACTAATAAAACTATTAAAATTCATACATACATCCCGAGGATGACCGTTGAGTTGTACCAGGGAGAAGAAGACTTAAATAATGAAAAAAATAATAACAGCTGCCTGCAGCCTGGAGAAAAGAAAAAAAAAAATTACATAGCGATTCTTCTTGCTGGACTATCAGTGCGGCTAGCTTCGACTGAATATATTACAAAGCAAAAGTCATCCTGTAAAAGGAAAAAGAGAGTTAGTCTATTTTTTATATAGTTTATGATTGCGAGGACGAAGATCATAACTTCTATATTGAGTGGATTTGTTTTTAGCACCAGTATGAGTGCTATCAGGAGGAGCTTGTGACAGTACCGATTTACTGGAACATGAAGATGTTTGCTGGCATTTAGAAGAAGAAAGAATTTGAGGAGAAGTATTACAAGCTGCATCATGATTTGAAACTTGAATAGAAGAGTGTTGTCTCACAGGAGTGGAGGATGCATTATCAACAGCTGGTTGATCATGTGATGCACCTTTTGAAGAAACTGAAGGATGTTGCAGTGCTTCATTTCTCTTTTGAAGCTTCAAGATTCGATTAGTGTGAATCAACATAGGGGAAGCATGACTATTATTGGAATCTTGAATTTGAATGAGCACAGGAGAAATTATTTTCTTCACCACATATGGGCCTTGTATTTTTTTGTTAAACACATTGGGAAATTTTACGTAAACAATGTCATTAACATTGATGTTGGAAAACTTTAATTTTTCTCTGGATTTTTGGTACACCTTTTGTCTAGATGATTCGTTATTCTTGTAAGCTTGATAGTATATTTTTTCAATAACATCCATCAATTTATGAATTTCATATGCAGTGTTGAGAATTTTCCATGAAACTTGAGATTTATAATTGGAATAAATATCATTTATTTCTCTGCCAAAATGAAGAAGATTTGGGGAGAACTTTGTAGCTGGATGAGGTGTAGCGTTATATATGGATTGATGAATTTTTAGAGCAGTGGGTACATCACATCCTTGTGAAGCCATTGTGTTCACAGACGATTTTATTTGAGAATTGACACGTTCACTTAAACCGTTAGCTTGGGGATGGGCTACAGAACTATGTTCCAACTTAATGCCAAGCTTTTTGTTAAAATATGCAAACATATCACTAGTAAATTGAGAACCATGATCAGTAAGAGTTAATTCAGGTTTTCCATGAGTGGAAATATAATGCAATAAAGCCTTTGTAACTGACTCAGCACTGATATTATTCAAGGCATATAATTCTAAATGACGAGAAAAATGGTCTATCATTGTTAACACATATTGACGATTTCTCAATGGGCCGAGTAAATCCATAGAGACCTTTTGATTGGGAGCTGTTGGGAGTGGTGCAGGTAGGTATGGAGCAGTGTTTTTTTTATGATTCTTATTTACTAAACAAATTTCACAAGAGTTGACATAATTAATGGTATCAGAAACAAGGGTTTTCCAGGTAAATCTTTTCTTTAAATTAACAATGGTTTTATGAATTCCAGTATGAGTAATATGAGCAATTCTTAAGGCCTTTGCTCTAAGTGACACAGGTAAAACAGCTTTGTGTAGCTCGATATCTTCTGAAGAGAAATGACCATTATAGCAAAGTAACTCATTACTTGGATTAATATAGTAGCCATTTAAACTTTTAGATTTTTTATTATTTTTAAGGTCTTCATAAATTTGTTTGATTTTTGGGTCCTTTTGTTGTTCAGAGAAGATGGTGTGATCAAGAATTTCTAATAATGGATCTTGATTATTATCATTATTAGAAGGTGAAGAATCACTTTGAAGATGACATGTATGGTGGATTTTGTCAACTAAACCACATGGAAAGTGAGGAATGTCATTATGTAAATCGTTTTGATTATCAACAACAGGTAGAGGTTCTTGTGAAGAAATAAGATCTGGATTATTATTGAGATCTTCAGTAGGAATGTGAGGAGTTCTACTCAGAAAATCTGCCAAGACATTTTCTTTGCCTGGAACATGTTGGAATGTGTACGAGTATTCTGACAGTTCTAACATCCAACGAGTAGTAATATCAGCAGGTGATGTAGCTTTTTTATAATTATTAAGTGGTTTGGCATCAGATAGTAGAATAAAGGGTCGACCAAAAATATAGTATTTAAAAGCAGTTATGCCTTTGTAAATGGCATAAAGTTCCAATTTGATGGCAGGGTAGTGTCTTTCTGATTGAGATAGAGTTTTAGAATAATAGGAGATAGGTTTTAGTTCACCATCAAATTTCTGCATAAGAACAGCTGATATTGCTGTTTTTGAGGCATCTGTATTAACATAAAATGTTTCATTCCAGATAGGAAGATTGAGCATAGGTTTATGAAAGAAAATGTCCTGTAATTCTTTAAATGCATTTTCTTGTTCAGATTTCCAAGAAAACTTATTTTTAGGTTTGGTGACTTCAATGAGAGGAGTAATCAAATTAGAAAAATTAGGTATAATTGATCTATAAAATGAACACAAGCCGATAAAACTCTTTGTTTGCCTCTTGGTTTTAGGCTTTGGAAAGGAGGTAATTTTTAAAATATTACTTGTAATAGGAAGAATTTTATGATCTGTGAGTTGGAAACCCAAAAAGTTAATGCTTGTTTGCATAAATGCACATTTTTCAGGAGACAGAGTAATGTTATTAGCAATGAGAGTGTCTAATAGCTTTGTGAGTTTCATGGACATTTCTTCAAATGAATTAGCACCCACTACAATATCGTCTTGATATGCATAACAGGAATCAATTTGAGATAATTGAATAACAGAGTCGATTAATTGTTGGAAAGTGCTGGCGGCCGTCTTCAGGCCAAATACTAGACGCAAATAGGTAAAAATTCCCCATGGAGTAGTAAAACTAAGTTTATCTTGCATATCTTTAGGTACAGCAATCTGCCAATATGCAGAGGGTAAGTCAAGAGTGGTATAATATTTAAATTTTGACAACTGCACCAATAGATTTTGAATTCTAGGAAGAGGATATGATGATGGGATTATAATCGAATTTAACAATCTTAAATCAAGAGCCAAACGATACTTTTGAGGCTTAGACATATCAGTTCTCTTTTTTTTAACAAGAAGCATGGGACACGCCCAAGATGAATTTGACCTCTCAATAATACCAGCGTTCAACATTTGATTAATTTGGTCAAGAGCTTCTTGCTCGAGTGCTTGAGGCACGGGAAAAGGTAAGGTTTTAACTGGATGAGAATTTAACATGGTAAATTGTGGATTGACCAGGTCAGTATGACCTAAAGTGTCAAGAGATTTTGAAAAAGCAAGAGCTTTACTACATAATAATTTGGTCAGAGATTCTTTTTCATGAGGAGGCAAGTGTTTAAGATCAAAATCATTTGGAGATAATTCTTGAATGCGTTTCCTCTTAATCTCTTCAGATGGCAAAATTAAAGTACAATATTCGTTTTCAAATTCTAAATCAAAAGAGTATTCTTCAATATCTTTTTCATCTACATTGATACATTCACCAATAATTGAATTTTTATTTAAATGAATATCGAGCTTTGAAATATTCTGACATACAACCAAAAATAAATCATTTTGAATGGAAGATTTTGAGTGCAATGATTCATGTAATATAAGACCTTTATTTTTTAAATTTGGTTTGAAAACAAAATATTCAGATGGAGGATTGAGATACTTAACATGTAAATAAACAAACGAATTAGGAGGTATTACTTCTCTATTGAGTAATTGTACCATGTTAGAACTCACCAAAACTTTGTTACCAATACTTAAATGAGTTTGCTTTTCACCAAAATAGTTACCATCATTAGTATTCTCAGCTGAGAAATTCTTGCTAGGAATATTATTATCATTAGTAGACACATAATTCACCACATTAGCATAATCAGTTGGAAAATAATTAGAAAAATAAGTAGAATGACCATCAATATAAGGATTATGAAAATTCATAGCAGAATGAGCCATATTATTTGTAAACAAACCATTATTTTGAACATTATAATTATAAGGATAGGTTGTATAATTATTGAACAACTGTAAACTTGAATTATCATAATTTGCACAAGTATTATCAATGTAAGTATCACTCGTTAGATTATTTGATATAGGCCTTTCATAAGAAGGCATTCTGTGTGCATCAAGAGAATATGGTACATTTGAATTAACATAATTATATTCAGCATTCATAAAATAGCAAGTAGGAGATTCATTATAACTTTGAAAAGGAATATGCTTGTCTTTAAGTAATATAGATTTAAAGCTTGGTGAAATAGTAATAGAATGTTTGCTGATGAATTCAAAACCAAGTATGGCTTGAAAATGAACATTTTGAATTTTTGTAAGGTAAAATACATGATGAAAAAAATATTTATCAATCTTAAAAGCTATCTCTATGCATCCTTTGAAGAAGACCTTAGAATTTATGGTGGAAACTGATACATTTCTGGATAAAAATTTGTAATGAAGCCTGGATTTAATGCTATTAAAGCATTCTTCATCCAAGAGAGATAAACTTGATCCAGTATCTATTAATGTGGAGATTTCATTATGTTGAACATTTATTAGGATGCATGGAAGAACATAAGAGTTGTTAAAAGAACTGCATATGACATGATTTTCTTGTATGTCATCGTTGATTTGAAAATTTTGTTTGGAAGGCAAAGAATTATATGAACAAGAAGATTTGTTAAATTTAGATGTCATAGGAGAAGTTTGGACGGCTGTGGATGACACTAAAGTGACTGACGAGCGTTTGTCCAATTGTTGATGTTTGTTATTGTTGTCAAAGTGTACTGACCCTGAATGAGAATTACGGGAGAGAAGGCGGTCAGTAGAACCAGTCTCCCTTATTTGTTTAAATGATAAACATTGTTATTTTCAGAAGAAGAAGAGGTGTGGCTTTTCTTTCTGTAAGGGTGAGACGAAACCTGAGTTGAAGAGTTTTGATTAGAATTACCAATAATGTTTTTGAATTTGTAGCATGAGTCCATACGATGATTAAATTTCCCACAGAACGCACACTGCACAACATCTCGTCTGTGATAAAAGGATGTAGAATTTTTTTTGTGAGAATATTTGTCAAAGGTTGGTTGATAAGGACGTTTCCGGTGAAAGTTTTGATGACGAAAATTATTGTTACGTTTATTTGTAGCCTCTTGTCTCGGTGGAGAAGGCGAAAATGTCCTAGGTCTTCTTTGAAAATTACGAGAAGTATGAGAACTGTCCTTTTGAGTTTGTAAAGGAGAGTAGTTGGTTTGAGAATTGTGATAAATTTTATCCTTCGTATGCTTTATAGGAGTTTTATGAAGAGAATTACTAGAATTATCGTGGACATTTTCAGAATCGATACAATAGGCTTGATTAAAATTTTCATAAGATTTTTTAGGGGGAGAGTCATAAATATTTTGAAGAAAAGTTGCTCGTTCAAGAGCTAATTCGAAGGACGTAATATTTTCTTCTAAGATTTTACGTTTGATTTGTTTAGGTAAAGCCTCAAGAAAATGAGTAAACTTTAATGAATTAAGAGCAGAAAGATCCAATTTTGGATAAGCAAGTCGAAGTTGTTTATCCAACCGAAAAGCAAAATTTTTAACTGATTCATTTGAATCTAAGGTCAAGTTCTGTAAAGATTTTAGAGAAACAGATTTTTTTGTGGGTAAGAAATAGTCTATAAATGCCTTTCGAATTTCACTAAAATTAGAGTTCTTGAGCTGTGACTGAGTTTCCAGAAAGAAGAGTAAGGCGGTGCCCTCAAGTTTTGATTTAAAGAGAACAAAAAGTTCCTTGTCTGTAAAGTTATTTAGTTCCTGTAAGTCAGATAATTGATCGAAGAAAAATTCTACAGTCTGAGGGTTACCGTCGAAAGGTTGGATTGCAATATTTAGTTTGGCTTTTGGAGGCATGATGAAAAATTTAATATAAGAGCTCAATATATGACATGATAAATTTGGTTATTGACTGGTCTTGTGATGAATAATATATATATAAATTGACTCGTTATTTAAAATATTGATGACTTTCATATACGTCATAAACCATTTTTATATATTAAAAAAAAAGAAGAAAACGTATACTAACATATTAGTATCATATGAAGAATATAAGACCCAAATATTTTATGTAAATATTTATATATAATATGGCTCAAAACATAAATTATTATATGTATGACAAGAAGAATAATTTATCTTAGCATGAACAATAATTTTTACCAGTACCTCCGTTAAATAATGCATATATATATTAGTTGCAAAATATAGCAAGACAAGAAAAAATATATATGGAAAAATTATGTTATATATATATCATGCACTGCTCCAGAAAAATATTATTTCAGTATAGAATCAATATGTTGCAATTAATTACTGCACCACTCTCAATAATAATATAATTAATAATATTAACGTATGAAGAAAATAATTTGAAAAATAATGAAGAATTAACTGAAGATAATGACGACAATATGTATAAATATAACAAAAATATGATGGTGGCAAAGGAAAAATGGATGGTCATGGAATGTTGGATACGCTTTGGTGACGGCACCACAGGAAATTAAGTGTTATGTATGAGCTGACGCTTTGGTCATGGCATCAAAGGAAATATAATGTTATGTTTACTTGAAAGTGGAAAAAGCACTTTTTATTTGCCTCTACCCACAATTAGGCCAAATAAATGATCGTGATAATGACAGCACATCGCGGAGAATGGGGGCCTGCAAACGACCCAAGTGACCATCCTTACTTCACTTAAAACAATAGAAATATCTTTATCCATGATGACATAAAATGTCAAACAAAAAGTTAAAAAGAATATAAAATTTAAAAGGTAAAAAAGTTACCTGTCAAGTCCTTGGATGTTGATGACAAATAAATCCAGACAATAGGCACAAGAAATTATTATGCACACAAAATTTGAAGAAAACTATTTTTATTTCATGAAGAACTTGTTTTACTTTTTTCATGAATAAATATTTCTTCACATATTTATATTATTTTGACTCGTACATATTAATCTCTCTTTTCATAAAAAACCATATCATAATATATGCTAATCGCAACAATTGCTATCTCTAAGCAATAAAAATTCTTTGTCAATAATATATTTTAGATATCTCAACAGGATGTAAATTATAAATTTTCTCATGACATAAAAGGAGAATATAATATTATTTCTTCTTGAAAAAGAGCAACTTTCATAATATGAACTTTCAAAAAAACAAAATATATTATATTTCATATTGCATAGATACAAACCAATATTTTCTTCATAACGCCCCGTGAGTAATCAAAAATTATATATATAAAATGGGCCAGATAACGACATGAAGGAACTTTATGTAAATAAATATTTGCATCTCACGAAAAGAAAAGATTTTCACCTCTGCTTGTTTGTCAGAGGACTGGCATCACATAAAACAATTATTGAAGAAAATTCGAGCACCAATAGTAGCTGCAGAAAAATTATTTTTTAACGATGAGGTGATGAAAGATGAAATAGGTATTAAGTGGACTCATGATGACATACTACAACACTTATGATGCTTCCACAAGAACACCAACCAGAAGATCTATGGAGTGCGCTTATTTACGTTGAATAAACCAAAAGAGAAGGCACATAAAACGAATACATTCAGGAATGCATTAAACCACTTCATTGCTCCTCGCAGTACGAAGGGGCTTTGCTCCTCGCAGCCTTAAAAAATCAGCCTATTCTAAAACCATGCGGGGATCACAGCAGCATAGAACGTAGCCCGTATAAAACGGCTTCAAAGGGGCGCGCACATGGCCCGAACTTCCACCCAAAACCTGCAGTCATCGGACCGCATCCATCACAGCTGGTGTTTCGTAGCGCAACTGACGCAGGTGGCCGCGAGCCCAGGGGAAAAAGAGAAAGGGTTATTGTAAATGCAAAATACGCCAATTTGGCAGAGAGCAAAAGAGGGGGTGAGGAAAAAATAAGCCAAATTACAATATACAGTATGAAAAGATATGTAACTAATAAGAATAAAATTGATAACCATCTTAAGAGGGGAGGCCAAAGCCGGAGGCCATGTACTTAACGGCTTGAAATACGTCACCTGTGAAATTTAATTTGATAGGTTAGGGGTGTGTCCGAATAAACGGAAGTTCCACCCAAAAGAACTAGCGAGAATGTTCTCGAACAAATTTTAAACCGGAAGGAATGATTTCAAACAGGACTTTTCCGGCCTGGAACATTCGAAAGCTAAGTAAGAAAGAAAACATTACAGGCGACGATAAGAAAATAAGCGAAACCGAAATTAAATTTAAATTGAGAACATTAATAAAAAGGAAGGTGATATGAAATAAAATGGCTAATAAAATTGAATTAAACTAAACATATGGGGGGGGTTATGGAGTAACCACCACAATTATCTATATCTAAAAATAGAATTTTCATTTTGGGGATTTTTTCTTTTGTTTGGAGTGATATACATATATTGTTATACATTGTTTTTCGCATTCTTTATCGTTTCGAAAGGTTAGAAATCAATAAAATATCCCTGTGTAGGAGTTCGAGATATGATAACGTATGATTATATAAAAGGGGGCAGGGTGTCCAAAATAACTAAAAAAAATTATATGTGTAAATTCCCTTACACACAGATTCTTTTGGCCTATATAGCACAAATAGTTCGGAACATAATACAGTCAAGTCTCTCTATAACGAAATTCCATACATCGAATTTCTCTATGTAACGAATTTTTACTAGGAACGGTCCCCGTTTCTCAAGATTACATTAAAAACAGTCTCTATAAGCGAAATATCTATCTCCATATAACGAATTTTTTCATAAATTGGTCTTAATTTATACAGTTTTAAAAAAAGCTCCAAAATCATATGGAATCAATTTTCCATCACATTTTCTTTATTTATCGTCAATGCTGAGGGTTTTTTTCCTTGTTCTTTAAATCGAACGAGTTCATCCCACCTCCTACACCTTTCCACATCCTTCGCAAAACAGAGTCAATTGGATTGATACACATGTAAGAGAGGAATCAATGAGAGGCACACAAGAGAGGCCTTCAAATGGAGGAAAATGTTAACTACAATTTTTCATTCCTTGCTAAAATTTAAACTTTTTTTTTGAGAGTGTAACAATTTTAAAATCAAAACAACAAAAAATTACAGATTTCTTCGTCTGGAATTAATGCAAGTCTTCCTTATTTGATTTTCATTAAGCTGGAAATTAAATATCTGTTCTCTTTTTTGAAACAGCTTAAATAATTAAGAAATAAAATGTTAGGTTGATATTTACTTTTAAACATTTCTAATTCTTAAATCAAAAGATCAAAAGTAATATTTGTTCAAATTTTACACATTAAATGCTATTTTAATAGCATTCTCTATACATCGAATTTCTCTATATAACGAATTTTTTACTGGAACCGTGGATTTCGTTATATAGAGACTCGACTGTATCTTTTAATGGTACATAGATTTTAAAAGAGCATTTCGCTTTAACTTCCTGTTCTGTCACCACAAATGTATATTCATACATAAGAGCCTCTTTAGTTTTAGAAACAAAAACAATTCTGCATAGTCATTCCTTAAAGAGGCAAGTACTTTACGAAGCAGATTCAATTTAATTAATATAAGACCTCTGAGTGCCATTTACATACAGGGATTAAACTTTAATATTCAAAATTGTTTAAGGGCATTTTATGGGAGTTTTAATATTTCTCTTATCTCCATATGCACACATAACAAATTACATTGCTTAAATGTATTTGGAAGAATATTTATTTAGTAGGTTTCATTTTTACACAGTATTTATAAAAACGATTTTTTCAAAATAAATTTTAGACCAAAAAGTGACTATACTTATCCATGATGTTAATTTTAAATTGTATTTTTGTATCGAGAGAGAGACAATGTTAATTTTTATTGATTTTCATCGAAAACATTGGCAAGAATTAATCTCTTGTAATGTCCTGTGGGTATTTCCATTAGCAAATGTCGGGTAAGTAACATACTACAATTTTGGATGTCACTATTTTAGAATAGAAAAATGTGACTTATTTTATCTGGGATATTTCATTAATTGAATAAGGTCATGCAAACCTTTCGAAAATAACGGTGGCCAACAACTTAGTAGTTACTAATATTGTGATTTATACGACAAGTGCTCATGGAAATATCCATGTAAAAAACTGCATTGTATAAAACGAAATTATATTATAGAAAATGCAGGAAAGAGTCTAAAAACTTGTGCGGATAGAGTTACACCCTAAACCTGACTAACAAGGAAGGTCTTCATACTGGGCATACTCAGAATATTTTGAAAAAAAATACAAATTAAACTACTCATGTATGTAATAAAGGATCAGTCAAATTTAGAGGCGGAATTACAGTAGAAATTTTGTAAAAAAATAAAATACTTTCGAATATTTGGTGTGAGAAGACGAAAACGTCACGCGATTTGGCGAGCAGCACTTTTTCTCTCCAAAAGCAAACGATTTTTATATAACTGAAAATCTTTCATTAATAGATTTTTATAAATGGTATTAAATAATTTAAAGTTTTACCTTAAACAATGAGAGTGTTTAATATATTTTATATTGAAATTCACCTATATATTGTTTGTTGTAGCAGTTATTTAATTTTAATACCGTAAAAAGAATTTTACATATAAAAGATATTTTCTTACTGAAAAGTATATTTTCATGTTTTTAAGCATATTCCAAAATAAAAGTTAGATGAAGAAAGCTGCAGCAATACATTTCAATATCGCAGAACCTTTTGTTTCCATAGCAACAAAATTGAATCGACACTGTTCAATTGGATTTAGTTTTGAGATTGAAACAAATTTAATTAATTTAATTTCCGTTTTAATTCATAAAATTTCATTGTTAACTTTCATTATAAATGTATATATGACAAAACTTTAGTTATAAAAAACTAAAACAGACGAAATTAAAGTTACTTAAATAAATATTTATATTAAATAAATATTTTTAAGAATATTTAAAAATGAAACATTTTTATATTAAAAAGTATTTGACAAAAAAAAGTATTTTTTGAAATTTTATTTCGTCGCCAACCGGTGATAAATTGCCAAATAAACGAAATGTTCATTATTTTTTTACGAATACTCTATCGGGGTTCCGCCGAATTCTTTTGTATAAACATATATATCCACATGAGAAGAATATTCTGTAATTTTTTTCAGAATTTTCTGAGTATGCCCGTATGAAGACCTTCCTTGTAAGACCTATAAATGCAAATTCCCAAAATTTTTAACTACTTCAATGTTTCTTTCGTACGACATGCGTTCAACGTAATTTTATCAATCATGATTTGTCC
The DNA here is from genome assembly GCA_964019185.1 of Maratus speculifer. Lineage (NCBI taxonomy): Eukaryota > Metazoa > Arthropoda > Arachnida > Araneae > Salticidae > Maratus > Maratus speculifer. Next base: position 160,987,772 of record OZ025301.1, on the reverse strand, counting down.
TTAAAACATACGGGCATTCATATTTCGACCATGATTTATTATTCTCAATAATAAATTTTTATTGGAGAATTTTGGATTGTTTAATCCGAGCATTTTTCTAATTCAATTAGACAAAACTTTCGTTTTGAAAAACCGGTGATGGACGATTAAAAATTCTGTAAAAGGCATGAAAAAATAGGTATTATTGGACAGCATTTTTTACTTTCCGCTATCTTCCCCTGTATCAGAAATGTTAAGGATCCTAAACAAATGCAACACTATGTAGAGGAGGCCATGGAATCAGAGTCTTATAGCAATGAGTCTGATTCCGATGAAAATACAATGCTTGAAGAATACGTGCCTAATTGACCATGAGTTGTTTCTATTAATCTGCGTTTTTATTAAATTAGTTTTTAAATTTATACTTCGTGCTTTGTCTTTACTTATCGTTGGATTTTAGCTATGTTTTTTAAACCCTAGTGAATGGTTTTAATTGCACAGTAGAACCCCGCTAATTCGGACCCCGTTAATCCGGATCTCGGGATAATTCGGATCGGTTTGGCCATTTTTTTTTTCAAGTTTCAGAAGCGATTTAGCTAATTTTAATAACATTAACTTGTTTCATCGTCGTATTCTGAATTTTAAAAAAAAACTTTTTTCTGAAATCTTAAGCTTTCCTATTTAAACTCTCATTAAAATTATACCCAACGAACTACTTATGCTCAAGCGGATGCATGACCGTAAGGCTCGCAAAAGGTATAGAAAACTGGTACAGCAAAAGATTACAAACTTTTTTATTACAAAGTAAACATTTTTAATGTCTGTAAATAATCAATAAGTTAAACGTAATTTTCTGTATGTACGTTTTATTTTTTTTTCCTAATTCTCCGGATAATCCGGATTTTCGATAATCCAGATTGGTTCTGGTCCCAATTAATCCGAATTATCGGGGTTTTACTGTATTTTAATTTTATGCATCATCACTTTGCATTTTCCATTTATTTCATGTGTAAAAGTCTATTAATTTGAATATATTTTTTTAACTTTTTTACATTTTACAATAAAATTTTACATTTTAACTTTTACTTCTCACCTTGTTCTTGGCGCAGCATGTCCTTAAAGGGACCTAGCGCCATTAAGCCCCATTCAACCAACCAACCTTTCTTCTATATCTTCAATATAAGAAAGTACTGTAATCGAAATTTTTTTCGACTTCCGGCTTTCGACATATTTACACGTTTTAGGGGTCAGAGATTCCAAAAAACATGTTTTTACAAAATGTCCGTCTGTGCGAGTGTCCGTGTGTCCGTATGCCGTCATTCTACCATCAAAATGTGTATGAAGATATGCATAGAATTGAACCAAATTTTTTGTGAATGTTTTTAGCTGTGGCAAGCAGGTCCTCATAGTTTTTAAATATTACGCCAGAAGGGGGCGCTGCAATCGCGATTTTTGCGTCATTTTTAATATTGCACCGACCAAAAGTATATGAAGTTATACATCATATTGAATTAATTTTTTTTTGTAACAGTATGACTATGGCTAGTTGGTCCTCCCTGAATTTGAAAAAAATCCGTCGTAAGGGGGCGCTGCAATAGTGATTTTTGTGCCATTTTTAATATTTTACCACCTAAAAGTGTATGAAGTTATGCATAGAATTGAACCAAATTTTTCGTGTAATTGTTTGGCTGTGGCTAGTTAGTCCTCCCTGAATTTGAAAAAAATGCGCCTGAAGGGGACGCTGCAATAGCAATTTTTGTGACATTTTCAATATTTCAGCATCTAAAAGTGTATGAAGTTGTGCATAGAATTGAAAGAAATTTTTTGCGTAAGTGTTTGGCTGGGGCTAGTAGGTCCGCCCTGAATTTGAAAAAAAATCCGCTGGAAGATGGCATTATAATCACGATGTCTATGTCATTTTCATTATTTTACCATCAAAAAGTGTATGAAATTATGCATTGAACTAAACTAAAATTTTTGTGTATTATTATTTTTGTGTACGGCAAGTATGTCCTCCCTGAATTTGAAAAAAATCAGGGCTATTGACCATCGGCTCGTGCAGAGACGGAAACTCGTTTTTACTCCGATTAATTGACTGAAGCAGAAATTCAAGATGAAAATAAAAATTGGTATAGTATTGAATTAAAACTATTAAAGCATTAACATGTGTAACTATTTTTTTAAATATTAAAATAAAAGTATGAGATAGAAGAAAGTTTTGGGATTGGCACATCCAACTAGTTTTAAAATATTAATCAGTTAAATGATTAAGGATCCAGTGGCTACTAAACCCAAATATTACAGTCGCCATCAGAGCAAAACTGCTGACAAAAATTAAAAAACAACGTGAAACAATCAAGAATCAATGCGAATTTCGTTAAAAGATCACGGAAGAAATGTTCATTTTATCAAGGAGTCGTAAAAAACACCGCAATTTTTGTCAAGAATTGCTGAAAAACGCGATTTTTATCAAATGATCGCGGAAATAAATGAGGTTTTGGCTAGAGGATAATTAAAAAATTTATAATTTTCGTCTGAGGATCGCGTAAATACGCGGGATTCTCATCATAGGATAACTAAGAAATGCAATATTCGTCAAATGATCATGAGATAAAATGCAAAATTCGCCAAAGGCTGACAATTTAGGCGCCGAAGTTTAGTCGCCAAGTATAAAAGTTTAATCGCCACTTGTCAAATGGCAACCGTGAATCTGCATCTATACTAAAACACGAAAAAAAATTCGTCAGCATGAAATCCGGATTTAACCAAACAAAATAATTTCGTGAAATCGTCCTATGACTCAAGCCCGAATTCTAAGAAATTTAATACACATTTTAATACAATTCTGGAAAAATATCAAGAATCATATCCTAATATTTCTCAATTATATATTTTTTGTTGCCCAATAAAAATATTTATGTATTCATTACCCCCTTCCGTACAAGCATCTTTTACGGAATTTTTAATATTTATTCACCGATTTTTAAAAACATAAATTTTGTTAAGTCAAATCGGGTAAATGCATGGACTAAATCAGGTAGAATTTACTGTAAAAAATTAACGATGAGAATAATAAAAGATTCTAGGCACCTTATGCGGTACGTATACCAGTCCTCATCCCCTAGGTGTTAATGTTCAAATATAATTTTTTATAAGTGTCAAAAAGTATAGTAGATGTTTTTGAGAGATTAACTCAATGCAGAACTTTAAAATGGCCCCTACTTAGCGGAGGTGCGACACTGAAGTAGTCGTTTATTCCTCACAATTTCTGCCACAGGCGACTATTTTCGTTACAACTTGGATAACCCGTATACCAAAAAACAATCGCCAATTTATAAGATTAAATGCCAATAATGGATGATTGTGAATGTCGCATTCAATGAAATTATACACGATACACATGTTTAAATCGTCATCAAGTGATTTTTAATTCCACTTTTAATTTGTATTTTTATTCATGTTTTACTAATTTATTTGCTCGTTCGTTATCATCATCTATCTAATAAAAGCCTAAGTTATGTGACTGTCATCAACACTTCCGGGCTTACCCATTTCACTCTTTGTATGCTATGCAGTCAATTCCATGTTAGCCAGCGTAGGTGATAAGTCGCCAAATTATTGTAGAAATTAATGCTATTATAAGCACATTTGGCTGTCATCAACTGTTCGTCTTGAAGACCACTTCGTTTTTCATAGGCCAAGCAGCCAGTTTTAATCAAAATTATTTTCTCGGATAAAGCTGTATAAAAGTTATACTTTTATAGAGATCGCTCGAAAAAAAAAATATTTGAGAGATGAATTACATTGAAGTACATGTATATTTTAAGATTACTTCAGTGAAATTTAAATTAACTTCCCAAAATCTGTTTCCACCAAAGTAAACAAAAAAAGATTCATTCTCCATGATTGAAAACATAATATTTATGGAGGTAATAATTCATATAGCAAGTTCTCCAACCATCAATCTTGCCATGCAAAAATAATTCGAACGTGTAATCCAATCAAACTTCAGTTTCAATCTGCTAGGTGAAATTCTATACAACAACTTTCAAAACGTTTTCTTGACAAAGTGAAATGTAAATAAGCCAACTCACATAATATTTAATATACAATTAAATGATTGGCATTAAATGAACGATATTTTAGTTTAATGTAAGGGTAGACATCATTAAAGACATTTTACAGAAAAAGTCAATGACCAAATCCTATGACTTGGAGACCAAACTGGGGACTAGAGTGGCTAGTTAAAAATAAAGTTTATATCAACATGCATAATTTGGCTATTAGTTTGGCGATTTTTATAATTTGGCTAAAATAATCAACGGGATTACCAAGTAATACCCTATTTTCATGATTTGTTCGCATCACTCTTTTTCAAAACCATAGTTTGTTCGGTTGCAAATGCTGTCAAATGTACCAGAAGGATTTCTTTTTTGCAAAAGTGGTGCGAAATACAATTAAAATATACTCACTTGTAGCATCGCTGTCATTAAGAATATGCCTCGTTTTATACTGACTAAATTATGGCGAACTTCGAGCACTACTTGTAATTTCATTGCATTCCATACAAGTAAAGATAGCTGATAAAAATTCATTACCATATCTTTAACCGTTAACATGTGTGACAAAAGAAAATTAACTTTGATATGTCAGAAACGAAGGTTCCTGATTATCATCAAACTTATATGACGAAAACGAAGACTCCTGACTATCACCAAAGTGAACTTCCACTGGTAAAAATGAATATTTGTTTCTGTCATTATTTATGGTTGATTTTTACTTTCTTCTATCTTCAATAGAAGAAAGTATTGTAATCGAAATTTTTTTTCGACGGATTTACACGTTTTAGGGGTCAGAGATTCCAAAAAACATGTTTTTACAAAATGTCTGTCTCTCCGTGTGTCTGTGTGTCTGTATGTCGCCATTCTACCATCAAAAAGTGTATGAAGTTATGCATAGAATTGAACCAAATTTTTTGTGAATGTTTTTAGCTGTGGCAAGCAGGTCCTCCTTTAGTTTTGAAATAGTCCACCGGAAGGGGGCGCTGTAATCGAAATTTTTGTGCCATTTTCAATATTGTACCGACCAAAAGTATAAGAAGTTATGCATCGAACTGAACCAAATTTCTTGTGTATGTGTATGACTATGGCTAGTTGGTCCCCCCTGAATTTGAAAAAAATCCGCCGGAAGGGGGCGCTGCAATCGCGATATTTGTGCCATTTTCAACCGACCAAAAGTATATGAAGTTATGCATCGAATTGAACCAAATTTTTTGTGTATGTGTATGACTATGGCTAGTTGGTCCTCCCTGAATTTGAAAAAATCCGCCGGAAGGGGGCGCCGCAATCGCGATTTTTGTGCCATTTTCAATATTGTACCGACCAAAAGTATATGAAGTTATGCATCGAATTGAACCAAATTTTTTGTGTATGTGTATGACTATGGCTAGTTGCTCCTCCCTCGATTTGAAAAAAATCCGCCGGAAGGGGGCGCTGCAATCGCGATTTATGTGTTATTTTTAATATTGTACCGACCAAAAGTATATGAAGTTATGTATCGAATTGAACCAAATATTTTTTGTATCTGTATGACTATGGCTAGTTGGTCCTCCCTGAATTAAAAAAAAAAATCCGTCAGAAGGGGACGCTGCAATCGCGATTTTTGTGCCATTTTCAATATTCTACAGACCAAAAGTACATGAAGTTATGCATCGAATTGAACGAAATTTTTTGTGTAATTGTATGGCTATGGCTAGTTGGATCGCCCTGAATCTGAAAAAAATCCGCCGGAAGGGAGCGCTGCAATACCGAATTTTATGCCATTTTCAATATTGCACCACATAAAAGTGTATGAAGTTAGTTCTAGAACTGAACTAAACATTTTGTATATGATTATTTTTTGGTAAGGCAAGTAGGTCCTCCCTGAATTTGAAAAAAAAATCTGCTTATTATCCTATTGTCCATCGGCTTGTGCAGAGACGGAAACTCGTTTTTACTCCGATTAATTGATTGAAGCAGAAATTTAAGATGAAAATCAAAGTTGGTAAGGTATTGAATTAAAATTATTAAAGCATTAAAATGAGTAACTATTTTTTTAATATTAAAATATATGTATGTGATAGAAGAAAGTTTTGGGATTGGCACATCCAACTAGTTTTCATTATTAAGATGTTAAAGTAAAGAAAAAAAAATATATATTTAAAACTGCTGGTGGAAGTCTTTTCTGACGGCAATCAACCGTTCCGAAAGTGGTTACAGTCGAAACTATTTTCACGATATTCTAATTCCTTTTATTAATAGTTCCATGAAAATGAGGTGGAAGCTTTTAATAATGAACCTAAGTGTTAGATGGTGAATGGTCATTGGTCAAGTTTGTTAATCCTTTAACTGGTTAATTCTTTTCGGTTTAATAAATTGAAAATAGCGGACTCACACCACTATTATTTAAATAAAATATTTGTAAAATTTAGCTAAACATTTCCGCCTTTCAGTAGTATGAAAATTTTTTTTAAATAGTGGCGGTGTCAAAAAGCATTAAATGATGCAATAAGCAAATTCGTCTGGCCCGAACGCCGTTCGGGCAAACCAGTTAAGTGGTTAAGGAGTTAAACAATCATTTCAACTATTTCTGAAGACTAGAACTAGAAAAACAACAACGTGAACAGAAAGCTGATCGTTTTGGAGAATTCATCACTCTTTTAATATGTTATTCTTTCTGTTGGATATTTCGAATATTTTTTAATGATAATGTGCTTACATATTAATTCTGTCTGACGTGTTACATTCTGTCCCACTCAATTTTAATTCCCAAATGCCACATCGGCACCGGTATTTTAAAAAATTAATTTTTGCTGTTTAGATTGTAAGTAAAAAAAATATATATGTATATTTATTTTTAGATAAATTTGTTCTCAATTTTCTGCGTCAATAGAATATTTCATCGTTCTAAAACAGAAATGCTTTGAGCTGAAAAGGATTAAAGCCCAAATGCCAACCTCCGTCTTTTTTTAAAACAAAGAAACATATTTTGAACCAGAAATTTATTTACCTGAAAAAATTAAAAATATTTCAAATGACAACAACGTTTAAAAGAAGATACATTTATTTTAACAAATTTTTTAGTTGAAAGTATGTTTTCTTTATTTAGTAAAAGCCGGAGGTTGGCAAGTATGATTAAATGGATAATATCTACGAGTGGTTTTGTTTATAATAATGCTAATAGTTTTTAATAATAAACAGTACGTAGCTGCAATTGCTCGCTAGCTTAATCGGTTCGGGCCCACTTTTTCCGGTGCACTTAGCGAAGTCTTTAACTTTTATAATTTCGCATTTAAATGTGTCCGGTATCGATTTTTATTTATTTTTTTTCCCATTCCAATATAGACTCAGATATTCGGGTCGAACGTAGGCCCGCGGCGCTACAATGAAGTTGTTCAAGGCGATTTCAGTGTTGCCACAGTTGTTCGTACCCATTTTTCTACGTTTTCGATACTGTGACAACCCTAAATTTCAGCGGCATTGCTGATAGAAATCCTGTAGAATATCATCCTATAAAAGTACAATAACACGCTCAGATGAGCGATTTATCGTATTAACGACCCGGCGCAGCTGAACAATGGTAGTAAGAGCGATAGCAGAATAGTTAAATGCCACTGGTAGCCCACTAGTTTCCTAACAAATTCTATACATTCAAACTGATTTTTATGCTAGACGTCCAACAAAATATGTAACATTTTTAATCAGTTGCTGCTTTTTAGAACTTTGTTCATCTGACAAAATACTATTCATCTCACTCCTTTAGTCTCTTTTTTCTGTAACAGAATCCATACATTAAAACTGTATAAGTCAGAGACTTCAAATTTTTGTGTATTTACAGCTGAATACCTCATGTCATTTGACAAATCATAAATTTTTGAAAAAGTCTATTAGTTAAATTGATTTTTTTAAATGTCATTCGTTCCTTTTTGCGATTTAAATTTTAGAAGAGAACATTAATTTCATCGTTTTTCTTGTAGACGTCATAGCTTAAAAGTAAAGCATCTATCTAGTAAACAAAGACTTGTAGTTGAAACTCCTGTTCTGGAAGCTGGAATTTTCATTTTATGACGAATTTAATCAAAAGAAATTCGTATTTTTTGCCAATTTAATGGTTTATTATGCTATGATAAATAATCACTTACATTCATAATAATTCTTTAGATTCAACTGTCGTTCTATTTCAAAAAGTATCGCAATTTATTAATCATTCAGCATTTTAAATTTTGTTTAAACTATTTTTTTCATTTTTACAAATTTAAATTTTTATTTATATTTCCGATACTTTTTTTTTAAATCTGAGATTTTAAAAAAATATTTGGAATTTTGAATTTTATTTGACTAATTTGATTTGAACAATTTTAATTTGATAAAAATAAATAACTTCCTTTTATAATTATTTTAAAAAAAATTATTGATGCTACCATCTCACATATGAATTTAGTAATTATAAATTAGCAATTTAGATTTATTAACTGAATAATAAGTTATTGGGAAAGATGTATTAAGCGAAACTCTCTGTGTGAAATGCGATCAAATACAGCTCATATTCAAAATATTAGAATAATTACCTTTTTTTTAGAAATTGAAAATATCGTTTGGTAATTTAATGTCTTTTAATGAAAATATGCAAACGATATTTTTATTAAGAACTTATTGTTGATTAAACTTACTTATTATCTTAAATTTAATATCATTTTTGAAAAGATTAATTGCAAAAAAAATTATTTTGAAAAGTCAAAATATTAGAATATTTATTCAAGTGGTTCAAAATATTAGAAAATTTACATTAATTCTCCTTTAATTATTACCAATTCTTAACTGGTGGCATCATTGATTAAATTCAGGCTATTTTATTTAAAATCAGTATTCTTTTTCGCAGTTTGTTTCTTTTTCGTCTTAAAATGGGCCGTGTGAGTGATATTCCTGAATCTACTAAACTTCGTATGATTGATTTGTATCGGCACGGTAAAAATCAATGTTTTATAGCGAATTATTTACATTGTTCGCAATCGAGCGTTAGTAAAATACTAACACAATATTCAAAAATTGGAAAATTTCAAAATAATCGCCGAAATGGTGGCCGAAATCCAAAAACATCTGCTAGAGATGATAGGAAACTGAAGCGTATAGTTAAGAAAAACCGTTTTAAAAGTGTGCGATTCTTGCACCGAAAATGGAAAGAAGAAGGAGTTGAAGTTTCTACATCGACAACATTAAGACGTCTCCATAAATTTAAATTTGAATCTCGTGTACCGAAAACAAAACCTCTCATGACTGCAAGACAAAAGCGTATAAGATTGAATTGGTGTAAATCAAGACGTTTATGGAGCAATGAAGATTGGAAAAATATATTATTTAGTGATGAAAGTATGTTTTGTGTTTCATATGGTAATCAATGTATTCGAGTTTGGAGAATGAAGCAAGAAGCATTTGATAAAGAATGCCTTAAACGTTCGGTAAAATTTGCTGCTAGTGTCATGGTTTGGGGTTGTATGAGTGCAGAAGGACCTGGAAAGTTATGCATCGTCTACGAAAAGGTTAACTCTCTGATATATCAAGAAATTTTAGAATATTACATGATTCCATCATCAGAAGATTTATTTGAAGATGATTTCATCTTTCAACAAGATTTAGCGTCCCCGCATACCTCGGTGTCAACTAAGAATTGGTTCCGCCAACGCAACATTAAGGTACTTCCTTGGCCACCAAATTCACCAGATCTTAATCCCATCGAAAACTTATGGTGTATAATGAAGAAAAAACTTCAAGAAAATCCTCCTTCAAGTAAAACTGAGTTAGTGGCACGTATAAAGTCTATTTGGGCTAATATTGATAGAAATGTTTGTAAACACCTTGTATATAGTATGCAAGATCGATTGTACGCTGTTATGAAAGCTAAAGGGGATGCTACAAAATATTAACTACCATTTACTTCATATTCATAAGGTAATATTGTTGCGTAAAATAAAATATTCTAATATTTTGAACCAATCTAAATTTTATTCTAATATTCTGGTGTGTTTAAGGAAGCTGTATGCCTAATTTATTGTGCTGTATTTTATATTTTATAAATGTTAAAATCTTATCTAAACATTCCAGATTTAATTTATAAGAAATTTAATTGCATTTACTTAGTATAAAAAATAAATAAATGACAAATAATTTTTTCTTATTACTTTTTCTCAATTATTCTAATATTTTGGATATGAGCTGTATACCCACTTGTTTCTATTTTAAATTGGCTGACAAGTAAAATTTCAATTTCGATGACATTGTAAACATCATCGTCGTGTTCTCCTTATATTATTTCATTTTTTAAAATTGCTGCTTGGTGAATGTCCATTTTTACTTACCCATCATAAGTAGTATAGGGTAAGTCTTGCAATCGTTTTGAAAATCGATTTTTTTTTTTTTTTTTTTTTTTTTTTTTTTTTTTTTTGACGGATGTACACGTTTCAGATACAGGAGATTCCGAAAAGCATATTTTTAGAAAAAAAAAAATTGCCATCCGTCCGTCTGTGTGTCTGTGTGTCTGTCTATAAACGCTCTGTCTCCCGAACAAATTGAGATAGAGTCTTGAAACTTTGTATATATTTAATATGTAAGAATGGGACGAAGCCTATTTAGTATCAATAACTTCGATTATCCGGAACTATTTTCTTCGGACTCTCGAAAAATTCGTTCTGATGAAAGGTTAATAAAAATTTTCGAAATGTTTTTTAAAGGTGTGGGCGTAAAAAGTAATAAAATAACAAATTTTGCATAAAGAACGAATTCGATCGGATTATTAGTAGCCGAGATATGTGTAATCCTGTTTTTCACATTCTTCGATTTTTCATGACCCTGTATTTCATTCAAATTTCAATTCAAAGATATATTTTAATTGGAAATGAGACGCTTAATCCGACACAGTAAATTGTTAGTTAATATGATTATTATTTTTGGAGTTATAAGGATGTTTCTTTTGCACATTCTGGTACTGCTATAATATTTTGCCGTTTTATATAATTTGTCGAAATTGGCTCATCAGCAATTCATAGATGATGAGCCTAGATAATAGCATTACCATGTATATTAAAACTATTTAAATATGCGTTTAAATTTTATTTTGGAATTGCGATGCATTTAATAAATAGTTTACATGCGTTTAATTTTCATATTTTATAATATCCATATCCATGATGGGTAAGTATTACGGTCCCCCCCCCCCCCCCCCCCAACGACTTGTTTACCTATCTTGCCCTAAAACAGAAATTTTGACGATCAAATGTTACGTAGAAAAATACACTTCCATAGTATTCTTTAAGAATTTTTTTTTTAACTTTGATATTCAAAGTTTAGAAACATTTAATGGCAATTTATTCGCAAAGTGCTTTTCTCTCAAATTGCTGTATAAAAACCAAATTTCTGCAAACGCAACATAACATTTTGAAAGTAACATACTTTCAAAATTAAACTCTTTTATCCTTTAATTAACTTAGCGTAGGGAAAAGCGTAGTAATTAGGCCAACTTAAGACAAACAGATGAAAGCTAATGATGCTTAACAAACAATACATGAGGGCTACAAAAATCAAAATGTTTCTGGTTTCAAACTACATATACATAAAAGGAAGGTTATAATAGTAAGATAATTTGTTTAAACTTTCCATTGAACATTATAAAGTATTTAAAATTCTAAGCACAGCTTTTAAAAAGAAATTGTATTTGGAGTGCAGGGCAATTTAAAAGAATTCTTTTAAGGTATGATAGGATAAGGTTAAATGTAAATTTCATTTTGAAATATAATGTTGATATATGTAACATAATGGTGTATGTGAGTTTTTCCTTTCTTAAATAGTAAAAAAAAATTCTTTATATTAAAAATCTAGATTTTCATTAGGAAAATAGGGCTTGAGTAATAAATATCTTAATACCAAAAAAAAAAAAAATATTAAGTATGAGGGGGGGGGGGGGGAATTCAAACGTCTGTGAGCTGTCTCTCACCACTAAATTTTATTCGTTATTTTTCGTCTAAACTTTATAAAAGAATGCTAATAAAATTTAAGCGAACAAAAGTAAAAAATAAAAAAATACTGACATAGTTTGCCTTAAGATTATTTTTTTACGTTGATATTGAAAGTTTAGAAACCATTTAATGGCAATTTATTCGCAAAGTGCTTTTCTCTCAAAATGCTCTCTAAAAATTAAATTTCTGCAAACGCAACAGAAAGTAACACACTTTCAAAATTAAATTCTTTTGCGTTTAATTAACTTAGCGTAGGGAAAAGCGTAGTAATTAGGTCAACTTAAGACAAACAGATGAAAGCTAAGGTTGCTTAACAAACAATACATGAGGGCTACATAAAACAAAATGTTTCTAGTTTCTAGTTATATTTACATGAAGGGAAGATTATAATAATAAGACAATTTGTTTAAACTTTCCATTGAACTTTCTAAAACATTTAAAATTCTAAGCACAGCTTTTATAGAGGAGTGCACAAGAATTTAACAAAATTATTTTACAGTATGATAGGATAATGCTAAATGTAAGTTTCGCTGAAATATAAGGTTGAATATAATATAATGTTGAATGTGTAATATAATGTTGCATATTAATTTTTCTTTTCTTAAATAGTAAAATATTTTTCATTATATTAACAATCTGAATTTTCTTAAGGTATAAAAGTCTTTGAGTATAACAAATATTTAATTACATAAAAAAAAAACTTTAGTGGATATAGGGGCGAAAAAAATCTAGGTATAACCGAGTTAAGTGAACAAAACTAATAATATTTAGAGTTGACAAAATGTTAATTGGTGCCTAGATTTTTACACCGCTAGCCTTAAGCCTTAAATGTCAAGAAAAAAAAAATATCAACTGGCAGAAAGGGGATAGCCAGATAAACATTGGAAATATGCCTTTCAATCGTTTTATGATTTTTTTTTCTCAGAATAAATTTCCCTTATTTTGACCTTATTTCGATTTATAAATATCGATATTTTATGAGATAAATATGTTTTTTCATATTTATAAAAAACAATTTTCTCAAAAGCTACTGTACTGAATTTTTTGCCTCAACATATGGTATAGACACTAAAGCTACATAACAGGAAATTTTTGTATTATATTTAAATTTTGTATTATATTTTGTAAGTATTTTGCCATAGTTTGCTTTAAGAATATTTTTTTTTACTTTGATATTCAAAGTTTAGAAACATTTAATGGCAATTTATTCGCAAAGTGCTTTTCTCTCAAAATGCTGTGTAAAAACTAAATTTCTGAAAACGCAACAGAAAGTAATGCACTTTCAAAATTAAACTCTTTTATCCTTTAATTAACTTAGTGTAGGGAAAAGCGTAGTAATTAGGTCAACTTGAGACAAACAGATGAAAGCTAATGTTGCTTAACAAACAATCCATGGGGGCTACATAAAACAAAATGTTTTTAGTTTCTAACTATGTATACATAAAGGAAAGGTTATAATAGTAAGGTAATTTGTTTAAACTTTCCATCGAACATTCTAAAACATTTAAAATTCTAAGCACAGCTTTTAAAAAGAAATTGTATTTGGAGTGCACGGTAATTTAACAGAATTCTTTTATTGTATGATAGGATAAGGCTATATGTAAGTTTCGCTTTTGAAATATAATGTTGAATGTGTAATATAATGTTGTATGTAAGATTTTCCTTTCTTAAAAAGTAAAATATTTTTCTTTATATTAACAATCTGAATTTTTATTAGGAAAAGAGACTTTGAGTATCAAACATCTAATTACAATATATATATATATATATATATATATATATATATATATATATATATATATATATATATATATATATATATATATATTGGATAGGGGGAGCTATATAGGCGTCAGCGAGCAGTCTCTCACCACTAAATTTTATTCTTTATTTTTCGTCTAAATTTTATAAAAGAATGTTAATAAAATTTAATAAAGTAAAAGTAATAAATTAAAACACATATACACATGCAAAAATGTCAAATTATAAAGGTATATAGAAATATTATACAGACATACATAGAATAAATACAACTGTAGTGAAAATCACAGTGTATCACATCTTTCCAGGCTGTTCTCCTGTCTACTGAGCTACTCCGTCCGATACCGACATCTGCAATTTAACAATGATACCTGTGTATTCTATTTCTTTTGTCGATATCTGGATCTGCAAATTCTCTGAAATCTTCTGCATTTGTATTTTTTGTATGTATGCCTGTATAATATTTGTATGCACCTTTAAAACTAATGACTTTCTCTGGCCAACAAAATCATATGGCTGCAGTTTTTCTGGCCGATATTTGGGTGTGCAATTTCTCTGCAATTTTCTGTAATTGTATTGTATGTATGTATGTATATATGTATAATATTTGTATGTACATTTAAAACTAATAAAATATAGTGGTGACAGAATGTCAACTGGCGCCTAAATTTTTTACACTACTGGTGAATGTCAAGAAAAGAAATATTTTTTTTTCTAATTGGCAGAAAGGGCATAGCCGGATAAGCATTGGAAACATGCTTTTCAATAGTTTTCTGATTTTTTTCCCAAGTGTGGCTATTTACATGACTTTACATTTTACTTATTTTCACTTTATAAATATCAGTATTTTATGATACATTATTTAAAAACCAATTTTCTCAATACCTATTGCGTCGAAATTTATGCTATTAATGAAGATATAGATACCTAAATTCCATAATTGGAAATTTTTTTATAGATTTTTGTTTTTAAAACTATGAAATAGCGATAAATTAATGCGTAAATGTAAAAATAATATTTATGGTTCGGTTTAAAAATTTAACACGTTCGCTGCCGCTTACGTGAAGATGTGATGATAGTTAATGCCGCACTGTAGAAGTGGGTTTTTCCCAGAAGCCGATTTACTTTTTATAACAAAGAATCAGTAAAAGATTTTCCCGCGCCAACGCGTGACTAGTTATTGGATATCACCCCACATCACGCGCTGGCGCTTGAATGGAGCCTATCACGCGCTGGCGCGTGATCGGCAGCGAATGAGTTAAGCTACAGCAGGTTGGCTCTCATAACTAAACATTATTAGTTTTGTTTGCGTAACTTTTATCAGATTTTTTATAAAAAACTTTGGCTAAATGTTAGACGATAAACAACTGTTAAAATTTAGTGGTGAGAGACTGCATTCTGGTGCCTAGATTTTTACATTCTCAGAGTGGATAGTTTTTTATTTCATTGCAACGGTATTTAGTGCAGATGCAGATTCCCAAAAATTTTTAAGAAGCCAGGGACACCTAAATCTAAACATTCCAGGGATCAAAACTACCAGGGCTTAATTTAAAAAAAAATAAGAAACAACTGAGAAATAACGGGAATTTCGTCAAATGGTCGCAGAAGAAAAGATATTTTTTATGGGAAGATTGTAAAAAACGCCCATGACTCCCGTTAAAGAATCACCGATTTTCGTCAAATGTTCGCGAGAAAACGCGGAATTCTTCTCAGAAAATTACAGAAAAACGCGATTTTCGTCAAAAGATTGCGAGAAAAAACGTAAAATTCGCCAAAAGAGGCGACTAAATGGCCGACATTTAGCCGTAATGAATTAATGTACCGCGCATTAAAAAAATGTTAAGAAATTTCCATTCTTTCGTCTCAACAATCATCAAGCAATAGCTACCATTAACAGAACAATCGCTACGATTTTCAAATACCACTAAAAATCATAATTTCAATACCAATAGTTAAATTCTTCTTTCGTATTTATGGTTTAGATTCTGAATTTTTGTATAATAAAGAAATTTGTGAAATAAACGCATGCTTTAGTGGTGCAAATGAGTTCAAAATTTAAATGCTTGGCTGCTGGAAATAAATTTCTTATATATTTAAAACGATATCTATATCTTTCACAAAATAAATTTTATTCAACAAATTTTGAAATGTTCAAAAGATAAAAATTCTTCTAATCTTTCATTAGATCATTTCACTTCCTTAAAAATGATTTTGTTTAGCTACCGTTTCAAAATTAGAAATTTCCTGTTACAAATTGTTCGCTAATTTTAAAACATTAAGTGCTTTCCTCCGAAAATTACTTTGTTAAAAACAAATCTTTTGCTTGCGCTACAGAAAGTAGCACACTTTTAAGAGATCAACCAAACTAACCACTTTAACTGTTTAATTAACTTAGAGTGGAGAAAAATTCTTTTAAATAGGCCAGCTTAAGATTAAAGAGTATTCTGCAGAATGAAGAATGCAAGAGACCGACATAAACGAAATATTTTTGGTTAAACTATCTATAATGAAGTACATGATTCAAAGAACAAGAAAAGGTGTAGAAACTTGCATGGCAAGGTTTCCTATATTTAAAATTCTTAGAAAATAATTATAAAGACATTATGCTCGTCGTGTTGCATAAATTCAGCAGAATTCTTTCATATGTATCATGAGTTAAACTTGTGTATAATTACTTTTTTGAATTAATTAGAAAAAATAAGTTTCATCTTTAATGCTATCTTATGTTTTTTTTTTTTTTTTTTTTTTTTTTTAATTTTTTTATTTAAGCCTTTGAAAAGAAAAACGATTGAGAAAGAGTTGAAATTAATTTACTCGTACTGATATAATAGAATATGTTTAATATTTTTTGCTACCTAAAACACTTTGAAGGTTTACAAAAAGCTTCTAAAAAATAATTAAGCGTAATGCGTTGATTATAATCTACAAATTATGAAAAAAGTATTTCTATCCAATATTTCGCTGTTAACTCTTTCAGGGAAAGTACTTCCTTTGCTAAAATGTTGAAATGATTCAATGACACCGGAATTTATGGACAAATTTATATACAGTCGAGTCTCTCTATAACGAAACTCCATACATCGAATTTCTCTATATAGCGAATTTTTAGTAGGAACGGTAATCTTTTCGCATGATTACATTAAAAACAGTCTCTATATAGCGAAATATCTATCTCCATATAACGAATTTTTTCATAAGTTGGTCTTAATTTATTCAGTTTTAAAAAGCTTCGAAATCATATGGAATCAATTTTACATCACTTATTTTTGATTTACCGTCAGTGCTGAGTTTTTTTATACATTATTTCTCTCCTCTCCTTGTTCTTTAAATCCAACGAATTCATCCTACATCCCACACACCTTTCCACATCCTTCTCAAAACAGAGTCAATTGGATTGATACACACGTAAGAAAGGAATCAATAAGAGGCACATAAGAGAGGCCTTCAAATGGAGGAAAATGTTAATTGCAAATTTTCATCATTTGGTAAAATTTGAGCCTTTTTTTATGTTTGTTTGTTTGAGAGCGTAACAATTTTAAAATAAAAACAACAAAAAATTACAGATTTCTTCGTCTGAAATTAATGCAAGTCTTCCTTATTTAATTTTCATTAAGCTTTCAAATTAATATCTGTTCTCTTTTTTGAAACAACTTAAATAATTAAGAAATAAAATGTTAGGTTAATATTTACTTTTAAATATTTCAAATTCTTAATTCAAAAGATCACAAATAATATTTGTTCAAATTTCACACATTAAATACGATTTTTAACATCATTCTCTATACATCAAATTTCTCTATATAACGAATTTTTTACTGGAACGGTGGATTTCGTTATATAGAGACTCGACTGTATTTTTAAATATTCACATGCATGTTAAACGGGGAAAACAGAAATTTAATACCCAAAATTCTGGTGCCATTGTAGATGTTTCGCATTAAAATTAAGAGATTTCATAAACAGACCACCGCGCTTGAAATGGTTAAGGAAAGTTTATGTTCAGTCCTATAGAAATGTGTGGGTTTAAGACCAGTTTTCTCAGAAATTACCCGACTGATTTTGAAGTAACTACATAAGTGTGGGTCTGGTCAATTTCGTGTGTTGAGGTTTAGTTTACTTTCTTATTTGTCATGATATTGTCTGGCGAAAAGTTTAAAAACGCAGCACGACCGAAAAAAAAGAAAAACCTTACGAAACCAAAACAAAATTACATGACTTTTCCATATAAAATCAGAAATAGATTTGACTAGAACGATCAGGATTGCCAAATTGATCACCATTTGCATTTCGTAGAGCCAAATTTTATAGAGCCACATTTCAAGGTTATGGATACTTTGGAAATTAATGGATTGTAAAAAGGTGGCAATATTTTGAATCATTCTGATTACATAGCACAGCGATTCCCAAACTTTTGAGCTCGCGGAGCCCTTTTTGGGAAGAATATCTAAGGCGAAGCTCCTGAACCTAACGGAAACTGTGATATACAAATTAATGTTTTTTCATGCCTATGGAGACGAGAAAAATCCGCCGGATAAAAATCCGAGCCAGTAATTTCCAACATTGGACCAAAGTTCTCAGTTTCGACCTTTCCTGATACAGAAATTCTTAATTCATATTAGAAATTTTAAAAATAAAATTTTCTCTTACATAACCCTTTAAGAGTTTTATTTAATATTATTATTATTGGATACAATAAAATAAAAATAAGGATTAAAATCCCCTCTTTTTGTATTAAAATACAGCAAAAATTATAGTAAAAAAATTGTGATTTCTGAAAACTTTTAGTAACAACAAAAACATACTCTTTTATACCGGAGCGATGTTCAAGCAATACTGTTAAGGGGTTTATGACATCCATTTTTAAATAAAAAGTATTCTTTTGGGATTTTCAGTATGAACTTGGATTCAAAAAACAAAATGGTAACCATGTTTGGATTATGCATTGCACTGGGGCTTGCATAAAACTATTATTATTTATGGCGAAAACCACACACACACAGAAAAAAAAGTATATTGTACTTTTTTCGTTTGCAGAGAGATACTTGTGTATAATTCCAATAGGCTATTCGCGAAAAAAAAAGGAAAATGCGTAATTCCAGTCACCCATGAGTAATTTTGTAACACGTTTTCATTAGTCCCACCTACCCGCAACAGATTCATGCTATTATGGAAGATTTTTTCGGTCAAATATTTCTAAACATGCACCTAAAATAATTCGTCTGTCACTTTCCTTTTTTGAACCATTTTTAAAAAATATATTAGAAGCACGTCATCGTTTTACTGTTTAAGTGGGCGGGGCAAAATCTATATGCTGTAATGTTAGGTGAAGCATTGTTCACTCTTTTGGATATTCTATTTAAAATATTGGCTATTAATAATAATTTTGAAAGAAACTTTCCCTCATCATTGTTTTTGCCTCAAAACAGATATGCAATTCAAAACTAGACCTGTTAAACGAACTGCAACTAATAGAAAAACTTTACTGACAAAGTGGGATTAAATTTATATCAGGGCGGGAACTCATTGACAAAAGGTTTAAGTAATGGGTGGAGCTAAGCAAAATTTTATGTTCTTTGTACAAATGTAACGAACCAGTATATATTTTTAAATTACTACAGTCTTATATCTGATTGGAAAATGTGGCAGAGACCAGTTAAAAGAAAATTTTAAATAGTGGTTGTAAAGTGATACAAGATGCTAAAATAATGCGTTTTCAATAATATACATTGTTCATAAAATTCTGTATAATAATATAAAACAACACAGAAAATTGAAATAGCTAATAAATAATAAAAATAAAATAAATAGATTAAAGAAATTAAAGTTATGAAAAGAAAAAACTATATACACAACGTATATAAATATTAAATTAATCTGATGAGGGATTTATGAAAATATAGAAGATATTACCCTAATTTCCTGCCTATAATCCGCGGATCAAACAATTCTTTTTCGACCCAGAAATTTTATTTCGTAAATGAAGGCAAATATTTACGGCGATCTGAAAAGTTATATTTTATTTAATAAAATTTCTGGGTCGAAAAATGATTGTTTGATCCGCGGATTATACGCAGGAAATTAGGGTACAAAAAAAGGGGGCGTTTTAATCGACAAATATTGTTGTACAATGAAAAACAGTGTCAGAAATTTAAATATACAAATGATATATACATATTAAAGAATTTAAATTTATTTATATAAAAGAAATATATATGTATATACAATGTATATAAATTTAATAGTAATCTAACGAGAGGCTTTAAATGATTGAAGATGCAATAGAAAATACGTTTTCAGCGACAAACATTATTTTACTATGAAAACACAATATAAAAATTAAAATAACTAAAAATTATTGCAAATAAAATAAACCGATTAAAAATAATAAAACATATAAAAATAAAAAGAAATATATACACACATACATAAATGAATTAAGTGAGGAATTTAAATGATACAAGATCTTTTTGAAAAAGACGTTTTAAGCGACAGACATTGTTTCAAAAATTAAATACAGTTTGAAAATTATGATGGAAGATTTAAATAAGTTAAATTTGATAAAAGTAAAAAAAAGGGTTTAAATTAAAATTACAAAAATAAAAATAATACAATATACAACATATACAAATATTAAATGCAGATATTTTTTTTCTCTTGCTTAAAGTCTGACGAACAATAATATATGAAAGGTTAGTGTGAAAAATGTGCTTGAATTGTTTTTGCACAGTTTTTTTTTTAAATCTGGTGCAATTTACGAAAATTGTAAGCGAATGTCTAGTTCTGCATTTAACCAGTTTCTGTATTTTGTTTTGATACTTGTGTAGATGGGGAATCCAGCTTCACACAGACATGTTCTTTAATATGGTAGTAAAATTAATTTTGCTCTGACAAGATTTTGTATTCATCTGTTAAATGACACCAAAATTCAGTTCTACGCTTTCTTTGAAAAGAGATTTAAGACTATTTAAATCTCTTGAAAAGAGTCATTTAAAACCATTTTAACCTCTTCAGACCTGAGGTACACAAATGTGTACCTCCAATTTTTTCCCCATAAAAACTAAACTGTTCGATTTTTTTTTTTTTTTTTTTTTTTTTTTTTTTTTTTTTTTTGGCATTTTTACTTTACTTCTATACAGCTGAATGGTTTTTGCTTTAAAACAAAACCAATAAATATCAGCACTGATGAATATTACCTCATAAAATAAATTTTATTTTCATCCGAGCTTCGAAAGGTATCTTCAAGACATTGTGGCCAAGAAAGTTAGAAATATTCATGATTATTTAACTTAAATGATTTACAACAAAAAATTTTGAGGATTTGCTGATCATTTACTTGTTTAAAGACCTTTGTTTTGTTATTGCGTAAATTTTTATTACTGATAGTTAAACTGATGTTTTAAAGGGATTATTACTTTTATGTCCATATTTGTAAACCTAAATTACCAGTCTCCTAAAGTACCGATTTCATAAAAATGTCATCTATGGTGTCATTTTGATTATGCAAAACAATAAATATATATTTGTAAAGTTATTTTATGCTGAAGAGGTTCTCCTTGCATTTCGTCTGTTTTACTAAAAATGTCCTCCCCACATGCAAATTTACATTAACAATCTCAGGGGTCGCATCGTGCTTAAAATTTTCGCACTTTTCTACCAGTATTTTAAATCAAAAATCTTCCTTTAACATTTACAATAAAATTCTATGATTAATATTGTCTTTTTAAAATTGTGGTAGGAAAATGGGAAAATTTTAGGGACGCTGCCACCCTTGCAATCTTTATCATTTAAAATTTTTCTTAATTGAGGGTTGTGATCTGTCGAAAAAACTGTAACCTCTGTACGCAGCTTCAGAAAACATTCCAACACTTTTCCTCGTGATATCCATCTTACTTCAGTATGCACCAGCAGGGACTGATACAGGCTCCCCATATTTTCGCAAATTAGTTTGAAAAATCTATTTTTAAGTGGTGTTGATTTTATAAAGTTTTTTTGGCATCATTCAGAACTGTCATGAATTCAAGAGTTATCAAAACCAGAGGTAGCAAAAAAGAATTAAGTATAAATATGAATAGGCGGAGCTCCAAACTGCCTTAACAAAAAAAAAAAAAAAAAAAAAAGAAAAGAAACTGTTCTTCTTTTTGTCAGCAAGAAGAGTTACTAGCACTGGCGGGCCTTTTCTGTTTCGATTCAGTTTGTGCATTCTGTTGAGAATGTTATTTCTTGTAGCTTATTTTAAATCTAACTTTTAAAATACATTAATGCTGAAACATAAAATTAAACGCAGAAACATTATGCATCTTGATGCAGAAATATTATATTAAATACTGAATCATAAAATAAACCAAGTTAAACCAAAAACATTATACAGAGAATAGATGCATATCTAGTGCAAATGCTTTGTCTTGAAACCGTTTGCATTAACATTAATTTCTGACACACACACACACAAATTCCTGCATACTTTTGAAAATCTTTCATTTAAAATATGCTAATTTCTTTCATGTGTTTTTTATTTTTCTGGAACGCCACGGAGCCCCTGGAAAGTTTAGGCGGAGTCCCAAGGGCTCCGCGGAGCACACTTTGGAAACCTCTGACATAGCAGAACATTCAAAATATTCATTATTTCCTAGGGTTTTTTTTTTTTCTTTTTAACTGGGTTTACGAAAATTATTTACTTTTGATGAAATATGTGTAATAAATAATAGTAATTTTAACAGCTTAAGAATATTTTACAGCTTAAGAATATTTAAGGTGGCATAGCTTTCTCAAAATTTTGCAAATTGTAAGGCATAGACGTTTGTTAAAATGTATGAAAATTTTAAATCTTTCAGACTTTAATCTGCACAAGGTTCGCACACTCTTTATATTTTTTAAGGACTCTTGCACCACTATTAATGACAAGAAAATTTTTATTTAACTTTTAAGAAACTAATTCGCAACCATCGCCTTTATTCTCAAATTTTGACATGCAGTTTTTGCAGTTAAATACTTTGAAAATTCTCTTAAAAATTAGTGATACAGTTGTGTGAACTCTATTTGCATTGTAGGAAAGAAACGTTTCTTTTTTTTTTTTAATTTAAAGTAATAAAAAAAATTTCTCAATAGTATTTGAAAGAAATAAGAAAAATAATAATACTTCTACCAGAATAAAATTGCTATAGAAATAAATATTTCAGGTTAGCAATGTAGACACAAACAATTGTATTAAAAATCTAATATTTGTACTGTCCTTGAAAAGGAAATAGCGGCCCACGCATATGTATTTTGTAAGATGTAAATATTTACTGGAGAAAAAAAACTGCATCTTTTAAACAATAAATAAAAAAGACATTTTATTTAAATTCCAATTATTTAGGTTGAAATTAACAGACGTGTTAATATGTACACAAAAAATTAATGTATGTTTTATCTTGTAAAAGTAAATGAATAATTAAAATACGAACGTATAAAGTATTGAATATTTAAAGTATAATTTAATAAATCTAATTTGCATTTATAGTTAGAGAAATTAGTTTTCGTTGTAAAAATAAAAGTATTGTTTTATTTATCAAATAATTACTAAGTCCGTTTAAGAAAAATATTTCAAATGTTTAAATATTCGGTCTCAAATTGCGATATAATTATATACATTTTTAGATTAAAATAAAAATTAAATAATGTAATTAAATAAGTAGTTATGATTTAAATGTCTATTTTGTTATTAGGAAAATTCTGCGGGATTTTTTAAGGCAAATTTTAATAAAGGCGTACAAAAACATAAGAAAATTTCATTTAATCACAGAGCATCATTTTGACAACTGAAAAATTCCATTTGAAAAATAAAATCCTTAGGTTTATTCGCAAAAATGGTATCAATGTGGTGTTTGGAAGTCTCTAAAAAAGTGAACTTCCGCGCTTTTAGAGAAATCTGAAGTGATATTAAAAAGTGAAAATCTGAAAAACCAAGTCTGGTGAATAAGGGAGATGACACAAAAATTCCCAGCTATACTCGTTAAAGGATTGCGTTATATTAATCACAATGCAGTGCCGAGCATTGTCATGTTGGAACACAATACTTCAACAATGATTCAATTCTGGTTACTTCCCTTCGATTCTTTCTTTAAAAATTACCATTTGAGAACAGTATTTTTCCGAATTTGTTGTCTGAATCAGCAGATACAATTCAATAAATAACTTTTGTATAGTCTCACCATACACAAAGCATTACTTTCGGGACACAGGTCGCTTCTCGATATCCCTTGGTGAAGTTCAACTGACTTATCTCCAGTAAAATTTTACTATAAAATTTGCCTTATCTAATCGAACATGTTCTAGATTTAAGTAAGGCACAAATTTCTGGTTTTAAAAACCAGTGACAAAACATTAATAATTTCGTAAAAGGCTCCCGTCACTCTAGATTTAAGCAATTTATTGAAGTAATCGGATAAACTACTACTATCGGTAGTAATAATTGGAACTACGTTTACAATATAGCTCAGGATGGCGAGTGGTCAGGGTAAAACATAGTCAAATAATGTTTTAAATACCAGTATTTTGTTAACCCTTAAATGCATAGGATAGAACGCGTTCCAAAAAAAAAAAAAAAGTTCCAAAAGCGCGTTCCAAAAAAGTAAATTTTTCTTTTTTTAATTACGAATGGTCTGTCATTAAGTAAAGTGAAAATTGCTCTTTTAAATTTCTGGAGAGAATACGGAATATGTGAATAAAACCCTCAATAAATCGGGAACACTTGTGGTATTGAAAATGATACAATATGCATTTAAGGGTTAAAGAGATATTCACCTCTTTTAATACCCTTATAACATTTGAAGTATTTTCCCTGAGATAATACCAGTAGCATATTCTTTTCTTGACTGTATTTTTCCCTGATCCTCGCCACCCTGTAGCTATGCTTTCAGAGATAATCATATAGAGTACATTATATGATGACATTTGTTAGTACTTTATTCTTTATACAAAACCTACAAAATAATTCTATGCCTTACTTTTATCGGTGGAAATATTTTAGTAATATTCTCATAATGTTGGAAAGTGTTTCATAATTTTTCCGACAATTGCTTAATGTGCAATTTCT
The DNA here is from genome assembly GCA_964019185.1 of Maratus speculifer. Classification (NCBI taxonomy): domain Eukaryota; kingdom Metazoa; phylum Arthropoda; class Arachnida; order Araneae; family Salticidae; genus Maratus; species Maratus speculifer. The sequence goes on along the minus strand of OZ025301.1, from coordinate 160,962,915 downwards.
CTTCCTTATTAATTTATTAAAAATCTGTGTTTGCATAATTTTCATAAGTAATTCTTCTACACGGAATTTTGATATTTTTTCATAGCTTTCATGATTTTAGAAACTAGTTATTTGATTTTATTAATTGATAAATATTTTAATTGAAATTTCTAAAAAGACGTCGTTGAAAAAAAATTTCTTGAAAGTTATGCGGAATTGTATTGTTATTTTCCTTATCATCAAAAATACTTAATATGAATTTCATTAGGCTATTATGTTGATTTATGCAGATTGAGTTTTCCGACACTCATTAAATATTATCGTGCACATACTTTCATAAATAATTGTAGTCTTTTCACAAATTTGATTTTATTAATTTTTAATTAAAGTCAGACTATATCTCTGATAGATTTTTTATTTATGTGTTATTCTAAACAATTTTCTTTTCATAACTATGTGGAAAAGTGATGTTTATTAACCACTTAACTGATTTTTTTTTGGTGCAATAAATTAAAAATAAGGGAAAAACACCACTTTTTTAAAGCTAAAATACAATATTCGTAATATTTAGTCAAAATATTTCTCCCATTAAATATTGTGAAATTGTATTTTTAAAAGCTTGAAGGCGTCAAAAAATTTTAATCTCTTGCGGCGGGCTGGTATATTTATGAAACCACTTAATTTTAATTCCCAAATGCCACATTGGCACCGGAATTTCGGTAAAAAAAATTTACGGCTTTTTGAATGCGTGAAATATAGCTTTTTTCTAATTTGCAAATAAAGTCGTTTTCAAATTCCAGTGTCAGCCATTAATTTCCACAGTTAAGGTTGCAGTGGACTCTCAAAACTATTTTTTTTTTAATTTTCAACGATTTTTTTTAAATTTCTGGAAATAATCATAATACATATATCTCTTATTTCACAATTTTTTAAAAAATATATTCATTAGTTTTTGAGATACAGATTTTTCTTTTTTAAATTAACAAAAAATGGCAATATTTCAAAATGCTCCATGCGAAATTCTTTATGCCCAATTTTTCTGATTTTTTGTTTAAAATGCTCTCTATGCATGTGTAAACAAACGTTACTAAGCATTTTTAGCATATTACTTGTAAAACACTTAAAAAATGATTTTAACTTAATTCTTTTGTATTTTCCGTTAAAAAATCATTAAAAATTTCATATAACTGAAATTAAAAATATTTACATGCGTCTAAAAAATTTATTTCTAGTAACATTTGTTAACACATACATAAAGAGCATTTAAAACAAAAATCAGAAAAATTGAACATAAAGAATTTCGCATGGAACATTTTGAAATCATGAAAACGACGAAAATATCCATTCTGAGAAAAACAGTTTTTAGTAACTACAGTGGTTATAATTGCTTAATATTTTCCTACTGACACAGTTTCAGCTATTAAGGTAGATAATACCATTTCTAGCTTATATGGGTGATTCTCAAAATAGGGGACAATTTCAAAAGTGAAATCTTAAAAAAATTACCGTTAGCAAAATTTCTCAAAAAAATAGGTGTTGTTAACATAGTATTAGGTATACTTTACATGTAGTCAGCAGAGCTAAATATTTAAAAATTAACTTAAAAAAAATAATTAGTATTTTTAAGCCATACTAATGACAAAACAAATTGCATGGAATAAATATATTAAGAAATTTTTATTTTCTTCCTGTTTAAATATTTTTTTCTATATTTATCAGCCTTCCTTTTCAGCAAATGGTTTCCATTTTTACATATATACATATAAGGAGAATAAAAACATTACCAAAGAGCAAACTTTGTTTACATGAGCAACATTCTGACACTAACAATGTAAGAAGCTGTCTTAGTGATTTTCTGACAGATTTAATGCATATTTTAGGGATAATAAATGTAATACCTAAATTTATATGTAAAATTAAACTTTATAAAAGATACAATGTAGCAATGGTTACATTTCTGCACATAGGAGTCTTTAGCATGGACAGAAAAACCATGCTAATGACACTGATATTTGTCCATGCTAATGACAAATTTTAATTTAAATAAGATTATGAGCCATAATATAATCACAATGCAATAGTCCTTTCTGGGGCTTTTTATAACACAAAAGTCCTATGCAAATAAGTAAAATAAAAATTTTAATTATAAAATAAACATGAAAATTATTATCCATTCTAATGACATACAATTGATGTACGCCCCTAATATTCAACTTCTATTCTTAAAATACAATACATGCTTCTATTTTCAGGCTGGGATAAAATGGCTACTTGTTGCCATGGAAAAACTTTATATTTTCAAACTATTGTCATATGTGAAAATGAAATTTTGATTAATAACCAGCTGTTATAATATGACCTTGTTTTGAAAATAGAATATGGAGGACAAACTTTAAATTTTTTTTTATATTATAATTTTATTTTTAAAAAGAAATTTATTGGATCAATCCTTTCCTTGATTAATTTAAAGAAAGAATAACATTTGTTTTATTTTATAAACATGATATTAACTCTTGAAAAAGCTAGTATATACAATGCACAGCCGCTGTGGACATCTATGCTAATGACATTTTGAACATTTATTCTGTTATTTTAAGGTGCTTTTAACTAAAAAGTGAGTAATTCTTGAGTGCAAATAATGAATAATATTAAGACAAACATATCTAAATATAAAAACATGACAGAAAACCTGTCAATTTTTTTTTGTATGCCGAAAGACATAAATTGTCCCCTATTTTGAGAATCACCCATATGTAAGTGTTTTATGTTTTTATGGTAAATTCACATAAAATATGTGGCTTCAACAATAATTCATGCAAAGGACGTGAAGTATCTGAATTTTAAAAAATCTTCTCAAAAGTAACATTTTGTATTTTCTAATGAAATTTTTTTCAAATTTTACTAGAAATATTCATGGTATAAATACTGTATACATTTTTGTTAAATATATTAAATATTTTTAATATTTTAAGTATATTAATATTTTTTAATTTACGCTAAAAAGATTGGGGACAAAAATAATTCCTCATAGCTGCCTACAAACGCTTAAAGAAAGAGTTAAAAGTTACAGTTAAAGTATTGTTTTGCGAAATCACAAAATTAATAATTTAAGTGCAAAATAATAAGATTTTGTATGGTAAAACTAAAAACTAGGCTAAATTCTACGGATGTGAATCTGCAAAAAAGTAAACAAAGGGGCGTGGCACAATCAGCTGATTGGACAAAAATGCTTCTAACTCCAGTAAAAATAGTCGAAATTGAAAAATTCTTTTTGTGTTCAATAGTAGGGAGTTCATATAATGTTATTATGCTGAAAATGAAAATTCGACAATTTGATGATTTTTTTGCGATTTTGAAAGTCCATTGTAGCATTAAGCAATGAATTTGTCCTGGGCCGCAAAAGGTTAAATGGTGGATCAAGCAATCTCTTCTTGCCCGTACGACGTGAGAGCAAATCAGTTAAGTGAAGAATAATCAGAATAATCATCAAAATAATTCAAAATTTCTATGAAATTTACACAAATTGAAAAATATATTTCAAAATACCTTCTTTTAAATAAACCGTAATAAACAACGTGTAGTGAACGGAAATTAATTTATATGTTAAATTTAAAATCGTGTTTCTTCATTCTATATCAGGGTTTGTACGAGTCCTTGAATATCTACCAGGAAATTCTTCAGTACCAGTATTTTTTTTTTTTTTTTTTTTAAGAAATTCCTTTTTTTAAGAACTCGGAATTTGGGACATTGAACTAGATCTTTTTTTTACTATTAAAGAATAGTGGTACGGTATCTGGAAAATAACAGGCCCGCACAGATCGTGTATAACTTCATACATTATTAACCGCTTCTCTGATTTTCCGTACGAAATGCAGGGAACGTTTTTGCTTATCATGGTTTGCCCGTACTAGGTACGGGCATCCATATTCCGATCGTGATGGTAACCAGCAAATTTTTATTGTAAATTTTACATTATTTAATCGAAGCTCTCTTTTTTTTCTGATTGAATCATTCAAAAACTTATCTTTTGAAAAACTGATGATAAAAGATTAAAAATTCTGTAAAAGACATAAAAAAATCGGCATTATTTAAAACTTTTTTTTTCACAAATATTGATCAATAGCTGGTTATATAATTTTTTTTCCACGCTGAGCGGCACTAATGATTTCTAATGATTTTCAACAACAAAGTTGACTGAAACTGTCCAGTAGTGGTCATGCAATGACAGACCATTAGCCAGCACCTATCTTGCTGCAGGCCAGCAATTTCCTTTGCTGGGATGTGTAAGTATGTTATCATCACGAAGTATGGTTCAAAGACGTCCTCAATGTAACCTGAAGTAGTGACCAGCATGTGCTTAACAAAAAGTCTACCTTTGTGTATCGAAAAAGATCGTCTCCGAATGAACAGTTTGTATTCTTCGGGATATAAATGTGCGTACCATCAGCAACAAGTATCGCAGCATCGTTTTCGTCATTCGAAATAAATGATCGTCTTGCTAAAAGCCTCGTATATTTTCTCAATAATCTATAATATAGTGACGTGATCCATTCGAAGGTGTAGTGGGACAAGTTTTGAATCAAAGCCTGGCTTCACTGAAAAAAATATAGTACTCAAAAATGAGTAAATCGATGTACTCATGTCGAAATCAGTATGTTTGCTTCAAAAATGAACACATTACCTTCTTAATTTTGAAACATCATATATTATCAAATCCAAACAAACGATATTTTTGTATCTTGTATTGGTTTATTTCCTTCATGGAAGCATAAAAATGCTTATTAATGTAAATATTAAATTAAGTACAGTATTTTTAAATAATTTTAAAGTATACTTGAAAATACTGCTCTTATCATGAAAATATTCGATTTGGGTTATTTTTCTAATAATTTTTTATTTTTCTTAATAAACAATCATTTAAGCATTTATTGTTAATAATTTTGAGCAAGAAATAAATACCAGCATATTTTCACTTTAATTAGTAAATTCAGGGGGCAGATAATAGTGATTTATATTTAAACACAACCATGGAATCAAAAATGAGCACATGTGTTTCTCGGTTTTGGAACTTTTGGATCGGAGCTATTTTGAGTATGTCAAGTACTTAAAATTGAGTACTTTTTACTCAATTTTGAGAACCCAGTTTTTTCACTGTTTGATATTGCACAGAAGATATTTTTATTTTTATTATATTAAACAATGTGGATAGAATGCCATTAGAGGATGTCCTGGTATTTGAGGAACTTATTTTATTCTTTACTAGTTAAAAAAGACAGTCAAACCTCGTTAACATGAACACGCTTAACATAAATTACGTTTAACATGAACTGTTTCCACAGTCCCCTATAAAGACGAATACAAGGATTCGATCCTGATAACATGAATTACTGTTAACATGAAAAAAAATTTTCATTCTCCTTGAAATTCCTGTTACCGAGGTTCAACTGTAATAGTTTAAATCAGACATAGGTATCATGATGTAAGATATAAATATTAGATATAGTTATCCATAAGAATATAAAGTTTGAGCTCCTAAAGTTACATTAGTGTGTCCATAATAGACACACTAATAAGTATTATGCATTTGGCCTAAGTGCCAACCTGACATCGATTATCCGTAATACATGCGCTAATTTGACCCTGGTTTAATGAGTTTCGAACCAGAATTTTTTCAACGAAATGAAATTAAGTATGTTCCAGTAACAATCCTGAAATTTAATTAATAAAGATTCATGAAATATATATTTCTGGTTTGAAATGACGTTAAGCTTGATCAAACTAATCCAGGTATTACGGAAGATTAGTTGAAAGTTGGCAGCTATGCATTTGCTACATTTCTCATGCTGTTTAAACGACCTTCAATATATTGTTTATACATTGATGTTTTCTCAAACACAGACGCATATCTTCCAGAGCCAACACACTGAATATCGATCAAGTGATATGAGTTTTACAGCATTATTTTCCCGAATAAATATATAGATTCTAGTTTCCATAAAGACTTGAGTTTGAGTTGCATTTGATAAGTCTTATCTTTATATGCAGCTCCTACCTTTATATACAGGGTGTTCAGCAAATGAGACCCTGATTTCAAAATTAAATTTCTCAAAAACAAATAAGTTCGATAGAATTACGCGGTAAACGGCTTGTTTATAAAGTAAGCTGTAAAAAATGTTATACAGAAGTTTCGATCGGTGAATATCTCGTAAAGATTGTGCTCCTATTGCAAAGAATACTTGACTTGACGTTTTTCTTGTTTTAAGTTGCTTGCATAGAACGAGTTTTTCAGTGTACATTGCTATATTTTAATGATTTTTTAAACTTTTTTTTGGAATTTCAAAATATCAAAAATATGGCATTATGTGCCGAAAAACGTGTTCTCTGCAATTAATCTAAAAAAAAAAAAAATCTCAATTCGAGAATTCTTTGCAATCAGCACATAATTTTTTCAAAATATTCACCTTTCAAAACTTCTGTATAACATTTTTACCGCCTACATAATAAAGAAACCGTTTACCGCATATATCTATCGATCTTTGATTTTCAGAGATTTAATTTTGAAATCAAGATGCCATTTGCTGGACACCCTATATTATCAGGGGTCGTATACTTCTGGGAATTTTTCAGGACATATATCAGTATTTTTTTTTATAGAAAAATAAATCTTGGTTTAACGGGCGAAATTTAGCTTTATTTTAAGAAGTTATTTTCTATAAATAAATACCGGTACCGAATATTTTCCTGGTCTTATAATTTCAGGATATGTACGACCTTTGAAATATTGCACAACAACTGTTATGTGACTATAGGGTAATGATAAATGTAAGTTAGATTTCTTGTTTGTTTTGTCGTCGGCAATATTCGTTCATGCATAATCTCTAATAGAGACCTCAGAAGAAGAAACAGAAATATTTCGAGCCTGAAAAACACAACATATATGTAATATGCATTTAGCACTACTGAAAACCACTCTGCATATCGCAATTTTGAGAACATTATGCGTCGATATACTTTTTCGGTTAGAACAAATTCAAGTATCACTATTTGTTTTCCGCCAGACTTTTCATCAATGAAACTGACTTTCAAGCATCGTTTATTAGTAATTTATTTAATCCAGTATAGAAGAGCCTCTTTTGCAGTTTTTTTTTAATTCTTCCAGACCAGTTTTTTTCCACATTGTCATTTTGAATTATTTAATTGCTCAAAATTTGAGATCAGATAATGTGAGAAATTCTAAACTAAAATACCGGTATTGAAATTAAAAAACTTTTGTTCACTCGACATGGTACGTTTTCTTGCCAATCGGTTTAAATGAGTTAATAAGTGTTAACAACAACAGTTTCAGATAACAACATTGACATCTGAACAACATAAATACATTTTAAGCGCGGCACAATAAATCTTAACGCCTTCGGGACGGGAGCCTTTGACGAAATTTTTAATATTTTGTTACCGGTATTTAAAAAAAGAAATTTGTGCTCTATTAAATATGGAAAATGCTCTGATTAAATAAGTCATTTTTTTCAGTATAATTTTACTGGTGGAGATAAACAAGCATTCTTAAGCCTTTTTGCTCCACGTATACGTATAGTTTGTCTTCATGGGATTAACGCATCTTGATCGCAGAGCGTTTCATATTCCCGCATGAAACATTTTTTTTCTCTAATAGATCGAAGCGCACACTAAACCAAAATAAAATAATGCTCATACAGCCCTTTAACCCGTCCGCGACGGGAGTGTTTTACGAAATTTTAAATGTATTGTTACCGGTTTTAAAAGACAGAAATTTGTGCCTTTTTGAATCGAAAAAAATGTTCTGATTAAATAAGACAAAAATTTCCGTAACATTTTTCTGGTGGGGATAAACAAGCATTCTTAAGCCTATTTGTGGCACGTATACGTGTCGTTCGTCCCCAATGGGTTAAGCGGCAAAGCACTTGTATTCATTAAATCCTGAAATGATTGAGCAACACAAGATTTTAAAAACAAGTTTTATTCAAAATAAATAAATAATTTTTTATGTGCTTCAAAAGAATAAATTTTTAATTTCAAAATTCTAGTGTCAATGTGCCATTTCGCAAGTAAAATTAAGTGGGATATATTTTATATCACCGCCCTTCAAGGGGTTAAAAGCTTATAAAGTGTAGTATCATTTCAAGTCAAAATTAATTTAGTTTATCAAGCGTTTCTTAAAAAAAATTATTTCAACGATACAAAAAACTACAAAAATGTGGGAAAATGTCAAAACACTCTATTTTCGAATTTCAATGACTTATTATTTTATTTATCATGTAAAACTTACATTACAGAAAAATACATATCTTTAAGTATTCAAAGCCATTGAACATTTGTCGGAAACCGAAACTTTTTTCTCGTATATGATAGACGAAAAATGGCTCTTATGAACCCACCTCCTTTCTTGTTTGAAGCAAAATACCGGGTGTCCCAAAAATGACTGATGAATTTTAAAATTCAGTAACTTGCAAACGGTGACAGCTATTTAAAAAATTTTTGCAGGAGGGTTATGCATAATGTCAGGAGTTTTTTTACCGTAATTTTTTATTTTAATTCGTATCTCAAACAATAGATGGCGCTGACGGCGATTGAAGGCCAGGTCGACGCTTCACTCAACACTGATCACCTGGCCTTCAATCGCCGTCAGCGCCACCTATTGTTTGAGATGCGAACTAAAATAAAAAATTACGGTAAAAAATCTCCTGACATTATACATAACCCTCCTGCAAAAAATTTTTAAATAGCTGTCACCTTTTGCAAGTTATTGAATTTTAAAATCCATCAGTCATTTTTGGGACACCCGGTATATTCATAGTGTAGCCGTCAGAATGACGGATCACGGTAGTTCCAATGCTAACCAAGATTTGTGGTAAATTTACAGAGAGTATCTATTCATTTTCTCTGTTTTTACAGAAATTTCCAGCAGTGTACAGGTAAGCAAGTTTTCTTATTCTAAAACATTAACTTCAACTTGCATACATTTAACCCTTTAACGGACGAAGCATTTTCATTGTTAAGATGTTGAAATAAATGAGTGACAGCGACAATTGCGAACAAATATATTTAAAAACAAGTTGGAAATTGCACGTGAAGCGTAGCAAACGAGGTGCGTTCGTACGATAACGAAGTTTTAAACATATTACTCTTATATATCAATCTCATAAAATTGTAAATAGTGAATTACAATTAAAACGCTCATCAAACAATGTTCTCCCTATACCATTATGTAATGGAATACTTTTGTGTGGCCTTGTAAATCAATTACAAATGTTCTTTGCATCACAAATTATGTAAAATGTATATTATAATATGTACTTTATAGTTGCATATAAATTTTATTAAGTTCGAATGAGTGCAACAGTATTAAAATGCATTTGAAACATTTTCCCCCATTGACCGTAATGTAACGGAATACTTTTGATTGTCCCTGTAATTGATCTATGCATCCGATTTTCATAAAATTTGAAATAACTCGACAAAATTATGTAATAACCATGTATTTTAAATTTCAAACGTATAAAATACATTTGAAACTTTCCCCTATTGACTATAATGTAATTGAATACTTTTGATTGCCCCTGTAATTGATCTATGCACCCGATTACCAAAACATTTGAAATAACTCGACAAAATTATATAATAACTATGTATTTTAAATTTCAAACGATTAAAATGCATTTGAAACTTTTTTCGCCATTGACCGTAATGTAACGGAATACTTTTGATTGTCCCTGTAATTGATCTATGCATCCGATTTTCATAAAATTTGAAATAACTCGACAAAATTATGTAATAACTATGTATTTTAAATTTCAAACGTATAAAATACATTTGAAACTTTTCCCTAATTGACTATCATGTAATTGAATACTTTTGATTGCCCCTGTAATTGATCTATGCACCTGATTATCAAAAAATTTGAAATAACTCGACAAAATTATGTAATAACTATGTATTTTAAATTTCAAACGATTAAAATGCTTTTGAAACTTTTTCCCCATTGACCGTAATGTAACGGAATACTTTTGATTGCCCCTGTAATTGATCTATGCATCTGATTTTCATAAAATTTGAAATGACTCGACAAAATTATGTAATAATTATGTATTTTAAATTTCAAACGATTCGGTTGGGTAGTTTTTGCGTTGTTATATGCGGACGATCAGACAGACAGACAGACAGACGGATGGACTGAGCGACAACAATAGGTGCTACGTATTTACATAATTACGAACGCACCTAAAAAGGGAAAGGGGTTTTTGTTTAAATTAAAATTCCGGTGTCTTTTGGGCAAATTGGAATTAAAATTTTGTGGTTTCGTATAGAAACCAGCGAACGTTAAAGAATTAAAAGCGTTATTTCGAAATATGTTGCCTTTTAGTGATATATTTTCAAATTGAATTTTACTACAAGGCTTTGTTTCTAGATATGGGACAGATTCATGATTAACAAAATGTCAAGAAACTTGTATCTACAATTACAGGACATACAATTTTCAGATAAACAAAACAAACAGCAAACAGCTACCAGTGAATATAAATAAAAATTTTAGGTTTAATTAAAACCCAGAGTCAAGTAGAATTCCTTTAAAATATATGATACATTTACTGTACATTTTTATTGGTTAAAGTTTGCTCTGTTCGTCTGTAATGAGGTCCTGAATTATATCTAAAGAACATAAAAGGTAGGTTTGAAACAAAGTTCCATTTTAAATCAATTGTACTTTGAAGATCTTATTTTAAACTGAAGTATCCTTGAGATACATGCCATTGTATTTGAATGAATTTGATTAATAGCATTTGAATAAAGATTAATGACTATTCATTAACCTTTGCCTTATTAAATTCATGGATTGTGAGTTATTAAGGCAAGCATAGTTCTCTTTTTTTAAAACTTTAGAAATTTAAATGGAGTAGATCTTCAGAAAACTTACGCGAAATAAATTGCTGAACGAGAAATTTAAACTTGTTAGGCATTTTTTTCTTTGCTAAACCAAAATATCTCCATTATATAGTATAGATATACCAATCGACAGATCAAATGCAGGGCTTTTCAAAAATATTGGAATACGTATTTGGCAATGGACAATAACATGTTTTTTTCTCTTGTCAGGAATGTTATTATATCCAAGGGTCAGAATTGTATTAGTACATTTGTTAGTTGACTTAAATTAATTGTTTTGCCTATTAGAACTTTCTAAAGCTTTGCTGCAACTGCAATGAAAACAAATACTTTTTTATTATATTTGTTTTTATCAGAAGTTATAAGTGTTGCCAGTGGGCTACTTTTTTTAAATTCAGATTTCTTGATTGGCACCACTTTTTTGAAACGGCAAATTACCTTTTGTTTCCCCCCCCCCCCTAACTGTTATGTCATTGAATAAAGCACATTTTATTCTTTGTAAAAAGTGGTGTCAGCCACGAATATGAATTTAAAAAAAGTAGCTCATCTGGCGACACTGAGTTATAATACCCTTTATTTAAGAAACAAAGTAACACTCATGACATAATCTACTATTAAAATGCTTTAATTTTATGAAATAAATAAATATCAATACATTTTTTATTTATAGTGCGTATGTAAGATAACCTTAAGCAACTTTTTAAAATTAATAATTGATATAAAAAAATACAGAATGTTTTACAGATGTTACACTAATGAGAAAAACAGTGACTTGCCAAGACATTCCTTGAAATTTCTGAAATATAAATAAAAAAACTCGCAAATAATCAACTGCTTAGAATGCTGTGAACGATAAACAACTCATACATGAGTAAATTTTCATATTTAAACCATTTTCTTTTTAATAATGCTACACCTAATATGGCAGTACAATTGAAAATACCCCTTTAAGGTTTACGTAAAAAGTTAAAACTAAGGGGAATTCATTCTAAATTTGCCAAAAAATTTGCGGAAGTTTTATAAAAATATTCTATACAAGAATTCTTATGTAACTTCTTGGGGACGAGCGACACGTATATGTGCCACAAAAAGGCTTAAGAATCCTTGTTTATCCTCAACAGTAATATTTTACTGTAAAACATATCTTATTTGATCGGATCATTTTTTCGATTTAATTAGACACAAATTTCTGTTTTTAAAAACCAATGGCAAAACATTGAAAATTTCGTAAAAAACTCCCATTGCTAAGGGGATAATGTTTTAAGATATTTAATGTTTCAACTGGTTTATTTTTTAATTTATTTTACAGAATCTTCTGGTTTTAATAAATATTTTGAATATACTTGTCAGGTCAATTTGACTCATGAAACTAAACCCTTTGTCCTCAAGAATCTCACTTACTACATGTGTCATCAGGTGTTACTCGTAAATCGAGACGCCAAATGCTTTGGACACCATTAATATCTTACAGTTTATTTCGCCATCTTTTACCACAGATTATTCGGACATTAGAAAAGGAGTAGAAAATTAGTTTAAAATACTGGTGTCAAGAGCATTTGGAGCACCCATTTACGACGTGTCGTTAATTCCCAAATTGGTCAGTCCAAAACTTTTATATATTATATAGAAAAATAGACAAATCTGTATTCTTTAATATTCAAATGCAGTAAAACCTCTGAATAGTATAAACCTCATTGAACAGATTCCTGCATCGGATCCGGTTGATCTTATTATTTTTTTTTTTAATACCAATTCGAATCTACGTTGCTTCCTCCAGTTTTAGTCATTCAGATTGCTGAGCTCGGCTGAGCCAATTTGGGTATTAACAGCTCGTCTATTTACGCGCGACGCAGTAGTCAGTGAGAATCACATCTCGAGTGCAAAGGGTTAATAACTTTACAAAAATTCTAGAAAAAGGGCTTGAAAGTCCTTGAAGCATACAAACCTTGATGGAATTCCAGAATTTGTTAAAACTCGTTTTTCATAGTGAAATCGGTTTGCCAAGTCATATCTCGGTGGAAACCACCAGAAAACTGTTTTTAACGGTTATATCGTAGGTTTAAAATTGTGTTTTCCTGCAGCCAAAGGTGTGAAAACAGGAAGGTCTGGGAGTAGATAAACACAATGCTAAACTTAAGTCAACCCCTAAAATCGGGTTTTCGGGTATTTTCTACCAAAATATGACTTTGCGGATCTATCGTATTTCAGTTCATGTCCGAACGTAGGTTTTTTTTTTTTTTTTTTTTTTTTTTTTTTTTTTTTTTTTTTTTTTACATATTTGGAACAGAATAACCATTGTTCCTGATATCTTACATTACACTCCTGCTTAGTGTTTTTTAAACAGGCTCTTACCACTTGCAAGTTACTGAAATTTAAAATAAGTTAGTCCATTTAAAAAAAATCGTAGGTATTCAGTAATAGTGGGATGGTCACTAAAAGTAGCATTTTTGAGCTGGCTTCAATTTGTTAGTTTAAGTCTTACGCCGGCCGAAAATTTCAAGTTTAATTCACACAAATCATTGGACCTTCTCAGTATGAAAGCTAAAAATTTGACTCGAACCCGAACTGTATCCAGCAATTAAAATTATTCATAAAGAATACTTACTTAAACTTACATTTTATTTTCAGATTATGTTCGGAATTCCTAAATATATTAAAACAACAAAATTAATGTTTTTTTTACTGTTATGTATATATTTTCTACTTAAAAATATGACTTAGACATCTTCATTCAAATAAAAATACACAAAGAGAATCAACTGTAGAATAAAACATCAGTTAGTAAAAGAAAATCACAATTTTAAAGCTCTAGAAAGAAAAAAATAGGTTTTAAAGAATGTATTTCTATAACTTATGAAACCAAATAATTTTTTTAATGACTTCGCTAAACAAATAAATGCCCAATATAAATATAAGCTTTACGAATAACAAATAGGTAATGATAACAGTCCAATTTCGGTTCATAGGAAAGAATTTAGAGAAGTGTACGGATTGCGGTCGGACCAGTTCTCATCATGGGCTTGTTCAGAGAAGAGAAAGACCAAACATTTAGATTTCCAGCCATGATCTGGAAATTTTGGCCAGTGCAAATCCTTTCGAAGAACGAAGTCCAGATTAGGCTTGACATAGGAAAATAAGATGTCTGGCACAACCAGAATCTTCTGAAAAATGCAAGATCAGTACTCAGCCCGGCCAAAGTCTTGTGTATTTAAACTGGCGTGGTCTTGATTACACCTCGCTAGGCTTGAACTTCGCCTTAAGTGATTTCCCGTAAGGATGCATAATGTCATAGCTGCCAACTTTTACGCATTTTTCCTACCTGTAAAATTTTATAGTAAATATTGTCTTATTTAATCGTCGAAATGTTATTATTAAACAAATGAAAATCTTTGTAGAATTTTAGTGGTAACAAAAATGCGTAAAAGGTGGCATCTATGCTTAATGTCGTTTTGTTAACCTTTTATTAGTCCAAGAGCGCGGGCGATCGCCTTTTTGCACCTCTATACTTTAGATCTGAAAATGGGTCCGACACAGTGCAAATATTTTGCTTTTAAACCGAACCGAGTCATACCGGAAAAATTCGGCCCGTGCAAACCAGACCTTTTAATTAGAATGAAGTCTTACTTTAGCAAGGTTCGAAAAAAGACGTTTCGTATAGCCCAAATATGTAGAAAAAATAAGGTCCGGCTCGGCTCTGAAACAACGAAGACCTTGAACCAGCAAAAATCATAAATTGGCGCGGCCTGCCTTCGCGCCGCGCCGGTCCTGAGTCAAAGTGCTTTCCCACGAAGACTTCTCATGTTGGTTTGAACACCTTTATGAACCCAAGGGGCTCGATTGCCTCATCCGCCCCCCTCCTAGATCCGAGTGGATCCGCTTTCGGAAATGGACAACCATTAACCTTATATAAATACAAAAATTGTGTATAATCATTAGTAAACATCATGAATATAGCGTTATGTGCTGAAATATGAATATGTTCATGGTTTCAGAAATGAATATGCATATATTACAAACTTCAGTATTACTTACCCATCATACGTAGTATAGGGTAAGTTCAGATTCTGGAGATTCCTAAAAACATATTTTTAGAAACAAAATTGTCGTCCGTCCGTTTGTGTGTCTGTCTGTAAACGCTCTATCTCCCAAACAAATTGAGATAGAGGCATGAAACTTTGTATGTACTTAGTATGTAAGAATGGGAAGAAGCCTATTTAATATCAGTAATCGTCGAAACCTTACGATTAAACAAATGCAAAATCTCTATATAATTTTAGTGGTAGTGATTTGACAGCTATTTACAGCTTCTCGTATTAACCTCACAGGAGTTAACATGTTTCCGTCTGATTCGTTCATCGCCTGCGTGCCGACTTTCTTGCTGTAGCATGTAGCAAAATGTTAGCTATCTTGAATTTCGCCATAGTAATTCCATAATAATACCATAGGTTGTGCGACACATTTTCTAATTATATGTATACTATCATATTTCTGGTGTGGAATAAATATTGTAAAAGTGAATTTGTGCTTTATATTTATCCATCATACGAAGTGTTAGGTAAATCTTACAAATGTCTTGAAAATAGAAATAATTTTTTTTGTCAGATTTACACATTTAAGACACTGAAAATTCCTAAAAACATATTATTAGAAAAAAAATTGCCGTCCGTTTGTCTCTGTGTGTGTAAACGGTCTATCTCCTGAACAAATTAAGATAGAGATATGAAACCTTGTATGTACTTAGTATGTAAGAATGGGATGAAGCCTATTTAATATCAGTAACTTCGATTATCCGGAACTATTTTTTTCGGACTCTCGAAAGATTCGTTCTGATGAAAAGTACATAAAAATTTTCGATTTTTTTATTTTAAGGAGTGAACGTAAAAATCAATAAAATAACAAAAATGTTGCATAAAAACAAAGTTGATCAAATTATTAGTTGCCGAGGTATGTGTAATTCTGTTTTCCACATTCTTCGATCTTTCATGACCCTGTATTTCATTCAAATTTCAATACAAAGATGTATTTTAATTAGAAATGAGACGCTTAATCCAACGCAGTAAATTGTTATTTAATATGATTATTATTTTTTGAGTTATAAGGATGTTTCTTTTACGGAATCCGGCACTACTTGATTATTTTGACGTTTTATATAATTTGTCGAAATTGGTTCATCATTAAATTATTAATAAAGCACTACTATGTATATAAAAACTATTTAAATATGCGTTTAAATTTTATTTCGGAATTGCGATGCATTCTATAAATAGTTTACGCGCGTTTTTTTTTTCGAATTTTATATTATGCATATCCATGATGGGTTCTACAGTGGCCCCCAACGACTAGTTTTTTATTCGGAGCCATTATGACTATACGCATACTCCGATTTGAGTATTTTTTGCTCAGTTTTGAAAATGTTGCTTTTTAAATGGTTTAAAAAAAAACTTATATTTTTTCTTATTAAATGCACTTTGCCTCTAATTTCCTTTTACTAAAATAAGTGTATTTAACAATTAACAAATACAAATTTTCTAACAATTAGGAAAAAAAGCGAAATTCTTTAATGCATATTACATTTTCCAAAATAAATCTTTCGATTTTTTATTTTCTTTATTCAGAATTACTTTAATTACTTTCTATAGGTTCTGAATGCATTTAAATGAAGATTATCAAAACAAAACAATTTCTTTCAATTGCTTCCCTGAAAATTGTACATCCTGTAATCGTAAATACAAGTTTCTTGACATTTTGTTAATCATGAATCTTTCCCATATCTAGAAACTAAACCTTATAGTAAAATTCAATTTGAAAATAATAGCACTCGAAGGAAACATATTTAGAAATAACTCTTTTAAATGAGTGCAACTTGAAGTTAATGTTTTAGAATAAGGAAACTTGCCTATATTTTTTTTTATTTCATGGAAATCATTCTTTTTAGAATGTATTTTTATCATTTGGTTCTAAGGTTTCATTATTTGTCCGTATATATATTACAAGAAAAAAAAATCACCATAATTAACCTTATATATAATTATTTCCTTTTAACAATATTTCGTATTTATTACGGCTTAGAAAGTTAAAATTCTATTATTAGATATAATTCATTAATCTTTATAGAAATTATATAAATTCTTAATTCGGCTTAAGAAACATTTATTTCAATATCCGTAAAAATAAAAAAATGACTTTTAATTATAATATTCTTAAATAAACCTTATTTCTTAAATTCCTAGTAAAACACACTTTTTCCCTGTTTTAATCAACACCTTTTTTAAAAAGTCTTATAATATTTAGTCCGACAAAGCATACTTACTCAAAACATCATTCTTTTATATTTTTTTCTCTCGTTTTATATTTATTACGTATCAATAAATTCATTTCGTTTTCTTTTTAAATGAAATTATCGTCTGTAGAATACATTAGAATTTTAACTACTTTCGATCACAAAATTGATCAAATAATAATCTTTTTAATAAAATTACCGTTAGCGGGAAACATTCGATTCTAATGCTTTAATCTCGACGTCAGATATTAAAATGTTGTTTACATAAAAAGCATCGGTTTAGAGAATATAGAGTGTTCTAGAGAATTTCTTTTTCCGCCAGGAAATTTTTGACATGGAATGCTCGTGTTAGTTCGGAGCAGATTGTCGGGGAGTTGTCAGGTAATATTGAGGGAGAAAAAGTCGCCAATCTTTTGGAATAGAATATTTATTTCTGCATTTAGATTCATTTTGCTAGTCAAATTAGAATATTTCCCTCTCCAATTGATTGTATTTAAGTAAAATATTTTGGAGCTGCCAATGTTTAGTTTTTTATGAGGCCTCTACATCATTGTAGCTTTTAATTCGCTCGTCACGAAACCTGTGTTGAACAGGAAAACATTTTGTCTTTTTACTAAAACGACGTGCGTTACGATTTTTCTCTGATTCCCCATATAACTATATCACATATATGTATTTAACAATCAATTAAATTTGCTTCCTTCGACTATTCTACTTTTTTATTTTATTTTATTGAAAGTGTATAAAATTTTATTTGTTAATTTTTTTTCCAACATGAAAGATGTGTATGTTTAGTGTATAATAAATACAACTTTCGCAATAATTGAAGAAACTGAAATATTCTTATGCATACTGGATTATCATTGTATTTGTTTTAATATTTTATCCGAAGTCTTTACAATACAAACAAAATTCCCTACTTTTTGTTCGATATCGATGAATTTAAATGAAAATTATTCTATCAAAACCGTATTTCTCAAGGAGATTATTTATGTATTTTAATTTGAAAGTATAGAACTAACTACCTGACGATAATGTAACGGAGCACGCAAAACCACATAACGTTACTTTTTTTTTTTTTTTTTTTTTTTTTTTTTTTTTTACGTGCGATAAAGTGAAAATATAGGATATATTTTTCGATTTTGGATACTTTTTTATTAGGATAGTTTTAATTTTACAACCGGTTCAAACGGGCTCTGAAAGTTACAGCATTTTAAAAAAATCTGAAACCAAAATCGAAAAAGTAAAAATTAGCCAGATTGTAAACAGTCCTCAGTTATCCTATGCCAAAAAAAAAAAAAAAAAATCACGTCAAAATATTAAAATTTGAGCGAGATATTGAAAATAACACCCCCATAGACTTAAAATTATCATCCGGATCTTTTTGAGTGACTGGTCTTAAATGATTAGGTAGCATAGTTGCCAATCTCCCACTTAATCCTTAAATGCATAGGATAGAACGCGTTCCAAAAAATGCGCAATTCAAAGAATCAGAATTCATACCAGAAAAACCTAAATAGTAAATTTTTCTTTATTTAATTACGAATGGTCTGTCATTTAGTAAAGTGAAAATTGCTCTTTTAAATTTCTGGTGAGAATATGGAATATGTGAATAAAACCCCCAATAAATCGGGAACACAGATGGTATCGAAAATGATACAATATGCATTTAAGGGTTAAGAGAAAAAGAAACTTACTCTTAACACAAAATTTATTCAATTAAATGTTTCTTGTTTCTACATGATAGTTAGCTCAAGCTTTGATGATTTCATTAACTAAATAAAATTTCTGATTTACAGAACATTTTGTTGACTTAAAAAAAAGCGGGATGTTGGCAGGTATGAAATTGTAATCTTTGTCATATTTAACGTTTTGCTGTCGAAATAATTCTTTCACGCACAGGCATCTGTCAAACAAATTTATTAGGTTGGCATCTTTTTCTTTAAAATAAACATATTTACTACTACTTTATCAGCAAACACACACTTAACATATATATATAGGGTGTTCTAAAAACAACGATCCGCTTCTAAGAAAACACTAATCGATTAATTTCTTTCACAGGTGAATGAAGAAATATTCTCCTTAGCCCTTTCCGGCACTCTGTGCCCAATCCGGGATACCTAATTTTAATTCGAAACTTGCAAACGGCACCAGTAATATTTCAATAAAATTTTTGCTTTTACATTGAAAGCTTAAATTAAGGAATTCAAAACATCTAAAAAATTCGTTTGTGAATTCCGGTGTCAGTCGAGAATTTCTCATTTTACTAACAGATTTTGCCCGTGCCGGAAAGGGTTATTAGGCTTTAGCTCTGACACACAAATAGCGGCTCTCGAAAGTGGATTTTTTTTTTCAGTTTGTGTAAGGCATCTTAAATATTCGTATACAGAGCTGCCAGGTCTCCGGCTTTTAGAATACCAGTATTATACAAGTTGGAAATTGCACAAGAAGCGTAGCAAATGAGGTGCGTTCGTATGATAACGAAGTTTTTAAAATAATTTCTAAAAATGTCGTTTGTAAATTCCGGTAACAGTCGATAATTTTTAATTATACTAACAGAATTTCCCCGTGTCGAAAAGGGTTAGATTAAAAAATAGCCATCATGAAACTGGATGATAAAAGATAGTCGAAGAGCCGACAGCACCCTATGTTATCGAGCATAAAAAAAAAACCTTTATTTTATGAAAGAATAGTCATGGAGAATCTAATGACCCATGGCTGCTGGAAGCGAAGTAGTGCATAAGCCAAAAATGAAGGTTGACTCGTAAGCTTAGCATTGTTTATTTTCTGCACCCAGTTTTACATGTTTTCTTACCTTTGATTGCTTTATCAACACAACGCTAAACCTACGAGTCAACCACTAGTGGCATTAATTTTTGGCTTATGTACCACTTCGCTTCGAGTAGACATGGATCATTAGATTCCACTATGACTACTCTTCCATAAAAAGGAAGGCAGAGCTGCCAACTTCTACGCCTATTTAAATCGCATAAACATGATTGGAACCAGAAAAAAGTTTCAGTAAAATGTATGCCAAATATATTCAATGTTATGTATTAAACTCCATATTGTTAATTATCTACTAAAATTTCTGTTTCTGATATGTATTTATTCGTCTTTAAATAGGCGTAGTAATTGGCAGCCATGGGAAGGGTTTTTTTCTTATACTCGATAACATAAGGTTTTATGCTGTCGGTTCTTGGACTAATAAAAAGGTGCGTCAAAGTAGCTATTTTCAGTACTTTTGAAGGTGGAGCTGATGCATCTCTTCATATGTTTCATCACCCACTTTCCAAGAAACGATGGCTATTCTTTTTTTTTTCTAAGGAGTGCATTTCTTCAAACATCTTTGAAAGAAATTAACACATTAGTGTTTTCATAATAATGGATAATTATTTTTGGAACACACTATAAATATATACATACATACATTGAATAACTGAATATTCCGTTGCTTTCTCGCAGCAAAATGTTTACATAGCAAGGTTCGCACACTCCTTGGAATTTTCTAGGACTCTGGCACCACTATTAAAATTGAGAAAATTTACATTTAATTTTTAAACTATAACATTCGCAATCCCCACCTTCATTCACAGATTTCACGATAGTTTTCAGCAGTTAAACACTTCGAAAATATTCTTAAAATTTAGTGGTAGAACTGTGCGAAAACTCTGCATAGTTTTCTTTTTTGCTTCAGAAATAGTGTTAAAAAGTCTGAGAATATATATATATATATATAAACTATTCAAGTACATTTGCAAAAGGGCAAATTTGTAAGGTTGTTTTCTCAACATATTCTTTTAAATGTTAATAAAACATGAACCTTTCAACATGATATAAAAATACTTTATCACAAAGATGAATGCAGGGTTCGCACAGTTCTACCACTAAATTTCAAGAATATTTTCGAAGTGCTTCACAGCAGAAATATATCGTAAAATCTGTGAATGAAGGTGCGGATTACGAATGTTGTGGTTTAAAAATTAAATATAAATTTTCTTATTTTTAATAGTGGCTCCAGAGTCCTTGGAAATTCCAAGGAGTGTGCGAACCTTGTTAATGTGAACCTTGAGGGTATTAATAATTTTAGAATGCATTAAATCATTGGATTTATATTATTTTAACTATTGCTCATATTGCAGGGAAACCTTGAGAATAGTGAGCGTATTAACCCCTTGGGGACGAGCGACACGTATACAATCCGCAAAAAGGCTTGAGAATCCTTGCTTATCCCCACCAGTTAAATTTTATCGTAAAATTTGCCTTTAATCATTCGGAGCATTTTATCGATTTAATAAGGCACAAATTTCTGCTTTTAAAAACCGGTGATGATGCATTAAAAATTTCGTAAAAGGCTCCCGTCGGCATTTTCAGAAAGAATCACGTTTTGAGCACCTTATCGCCAGAACAGCAATTGGCGCGGAGATGAAATCAATGGTACGCACCCTTTCTTGTTTGTGACGTCAAACGCCTAGCGAATAGCAACCCTTCCTTCTGCAAAGAGATCGCGCTTATTGTTCATTTGTATTTCCGTAAATGTTATCAAGCAAATACTATAATGTGAGGAAATGTTATTCACCGTTGTTCACGATTAAAACATAGTTTAAAACAAAGAGCTTTTTCAGATTAAAATGCTTTAAATTTCGCAGAACATCTAAACATAGTTTTTTTTTTCTCAATTCAAAAGTATTATTTTCTTAACTCGCTATGTTCGAAGAAATTGAGAAGTTAGTTAAAAACGGTAGTATAGATTATCTTGTAATAAATATAATTCTATTAATCATATGTTTTATGACACATTTGAAGTTAGTTTATTTTGTGTTTGGCGATGCAGCTAGCTGAACGTTCTTGCTTTCGCCAACTCGCCAAGGCTGGTGCTCAAAACGTGATTCTTTCTGAAAATGCCTCCCGTCGCGAAGGGATTAACACGGGCTTGTCAGTGACAGGGTTGTACGAATTAAATACCTATTCAATCACACACAAGTACTTTTCATGTATTATTCAGAATTTCTGAATCAAAAATCCCTCAGATGTGGCAATTTGTCTTCTAGCTGTTTTTATTAGTCTATTAAATTATTTTATTTTACTCAATTGAAACTGTTTGTAAAAGATAGTTTTATAAAATTGGATTTATCTCTCACCAATTACTTTACATAAAATACGAATATACAACAGAAATATTTTAAAACATGTTGCATTTTTAGATTACATCTTTTAATCTTTTAGCCGATCTCCTTACTCGCCAACGATTCAATTACTTTCTTTAAAATAGAGTTTCATTTGAATGGAAATTACGGAAACAAAACTCGAATCCTCGAAATAAGTTTCAGGATATTCCAGATCTTAATGTCATTCCTACAAGCTTAGTAACATTCTATCAACCATAAAGCCTTCCAATATCTGAAATCGAAGCCACGAGATAAGATTGAATTTGAAAATTACCGTAGTCTAACGCTCTATGTTACAAAATATGCCTTTTATACGAGCAAGAATTTAGTGATTTGGAATAGAGGTATGCTTGTAAATCATTTTATTTTTGTTTTATTCTAATAAATCGTTTTAGAATATGCTGTTATCATTCACGGCCAGGCTATGTTTTATTATTTGCATTTTTATATAATCGCCTAAAACTTTTTCTTTCGTCTAGTTTGTTATTTTTTAGTATATTATTTAGTTTAATGTACAATTTTTACTTTCTTCTACCTTTCCAAGAAGAAATTATTACATTCGTGAAAATTTTCGAATTCGTGAAAATTTTAGATTGATTTACACGTTTTTAAAGGTCCAAGATTCCAAAAAACGTATTTTACAAAATATCTGTCTCTGAGACTGTCAGTCTGTCTGTCTGCATGTGACAAAAATTTTGTGGGCCGTACATTAGTTCCTATAAAGAGCCCACAAAATTTGTATCACATACAAACAGGTTTTACAAAATTTTATAAAAACAAATTGTGATAAACAATTTACCTATCTGATAAGTTAAATATGTTAAATCAATGGTTATTGTTAAGGTGTGAATAGAGTTCTTTTTTTTAAATAATAAAAGATATAATTTAAGGTATGAGATTGCTGGGAGGGTGTACATAGTGATTTTACAAATGCTTTAGTGGGGTATGGCCAATAAAGGGTAGGGACCACTGATCTACAGTGAAAAGAAAATTTTTATAATATTGAAATTTTTTTATGTAATTTTTCCTGATCGATTTAAAAATCTTGCAAAAAGTTATATTTCACATAAAAATTTTGCTCAAACATGTTTCTTACGGTTCTCGAAACTTCCAGACATAGTAATTTACACCTTAACCCTTTAGAAACAAGAGACACGTATAGGTGAAGCAGATAAACTTTAGAATCCATGCTTATACACCAGTAAAATTTGCCTTATTAAATCAAAGCATTTTCTCGATTTGAAAAACCACAAATTTCTATTTTTAAAAACCGGTGACGAAACATTTAAAATTTTGTAAAAGGATCGCAAAAGGGTTGAATAAGGGAAAATTTTCCGCTTTTAAACTAGATTCATTTTCTTATAATAAAGCTATCAATATATCGCCAAAAGAATATTAGGGCCCATACGAACTCTGACAAACTTGACTTTTATGATATGTAAGCGGTGTTGTAACCAAGTTAAAGTCTGCTTCTTACGAATAAATACAACTGTGACACATGAGATACGAATTATTTGAGATGAACAACATATAATAAAAATAGTCTGCAATATTTGAATCATAATAAATTTTTATTCAAAAATAAGCTAAAACGTTGTATTATCTTGAATAA
Source organism: Maratus speculifer (assembly GCA_964019185.1). NCBI lineage: Eukaryota > Metazoa > Arthropoda > Arachnida > Araneae > Salticidae > Maratus > Maratus speculifer. The sequence goes on along the minus strand of OZ025301.1, from coordinate 160,938,956 downwards.
ATTATGAATAATTTATAAAACTGATTTTTTTTTTATTCCGTGACTATTTGCATTTTACTCTATTTACATGATTTTTCTACATATTCATTAAATAAGTTTTGAATTTAATCTACAAAAAGTTCTAGAAAATTAAATGCATTATCCAACGGAAAAGTTTAAATTAGTTTTAAAAGACATTTTCAGTGCAGAAAATTTTCTTTTTATATCCACAAGCAACTCTAGACAAGAAACGGCGCTTAAAGACTATAAAACTTCAGCAATTCATTTTTGTTCAGAAACAGAAACTCAACGATAGAGATTGTATTAACATAGTTTTAATTTCCTTTTACTTCCGGCCTTTTGACACAAGAGGGATGCAGATTTTTAACTAGGCATTTAATTATCTTTACTTATGAACAATTCGAATTGTGTTGTTTGAAATTGTTTTCAGGAAATGGATTATAGTATGAAATAAATTGTATCAAGTTATATATTCCTAACTGCTGAATCCTGCTTAATCTAGGTTATGAAGCTATAAATATAAAGGTATTGACTTACTTTCATAAAGATGCGGCTTCATCTGTAACCGGTTTAGCAAGACCTGATCATCGCTGGGATAAATTTCCAGCAATAAAATTCACCAGAAAAAGTTTGCTTCTTGCAAATAAATACTACTGCAACAATATAAGATGCAAACTCGTGATGATAACAAATATATATACAGTCGAGCCTCTATATAACGAAATCCATCGTTCCAGTAAAAAATTCGTTATATAGAGAAATTCGATGTATAGAGTATGATGTTAAAAATAGTATTTAATGTGTAAATTTTGAACAAATATTATTTTTGATCTTTTTAATTAAGAATTTGAAATGTTTAAAAGTATATATTAACCTAACATTTTATTTCTTACTTATTTAAGCAGTTTCAAAAAAGAGAAAAGACATTTATTTGAAAGCTTAATGAAAATCAAATGAGGAAGACTTACATAAATTTCAGAGGAAGAAATCTGTAATTTTTTGTTGTTTTGATTTTAAAATTACAATTGTTACGCTCTCAAAAAAAATTCTCAAATTTTAGCAAGGAATGAAAAATTGTAGTTGATATTTTCCTCCATTTGAAGGTCTCTCTTATGTGCTCTCATTGATTCCTCTCTTATATGTGTAACAATTCAATTGACTGTGTTTTGAGAAGGATGTTGAAAGGTGTGTGGGAGGTGGGATGAACTTGTTAGATTTAAAGAATAAGGAGAGAAGTAATATTTATATTAAAAAAAACCTCTCCACTGAACGATAAATCAAAAATAAGTGATGGAAAATTGATTCCATATGATTTCGAAGCTTTTTTAAAACTGAATAAATTAAGATCAATTTATGAAAAAATTCGTTATATGGAGATAGATATTTCGCTATATAGAGTCTGTTTTTAATGTAATCATGCGAAAAGGGGACCGTTCTTACTAAAAATTCGTTATATGGAGAAATTCGATGTATGGAGTTTCGTTATATAGAGGTTCGACTGTATAATAATTATTATATATTTGAATCATAATAAATTCCCATTCAAAAACAGGCTTAAACGGTGTATTATTTTCTGTAAGTTATCATTAATTTATAATACTGATTTTTTCTCCAATAACTGAATGAATTTTATTCTATTTACACGATTTTTCTACCTACTAATTAAATCAGTTTTTAATTTTTTCTACAAAAAGTTTTACAAAACAAAATTCATCATCCAACGGTAAGGTTTAAATAAGTTTTAAAAGACATTTTCAGTGCAGGAAATTTCTTTTTACATCCTCAAGCAATTCTAGACAAGACACGACGATTGAAGACTATAAATTTCAGCTATTCATTTTTGTTTAGAAACAGCAATTGAACGATAGAGTTTTCTTTAGGGCAGTTTTAATTTCCTTTTACTTCCGGCATTTTGACACAAGAGGGAAGCATAATATTAAAATTAGGCATTTAATTGTCCGTACTTATGAAAGTTTTGAATCGTGTTGTTGTGCGAAATAAATTTCAGCAAATGAAATAAATTGTAGTAAGTTATATATTTCACAGTTGTGAATCCTGTTTCATTAATCTAGGTCTAAAAACTATAAATATAAAGGGATTGATATATTCTCAAAAAGGGGCATCTTCAGCGTTAACCCTTTAACGTTCATTGGTTTCGCCACGAAACCACAAAATTTTAATTCCGATACGCAACACTGACACCGGTATTTTTATCTAAAAATATCCCTTTTATTTTGTATGTAAAAAAAAAAATCACGTTTTCTTATTTAGAAATATATTTGTTTTTAATTTCCGGTGTCGGTCATTTATTGTGACATCTTAGCAATGAAAATGCTATGATCGTTAAAGGGTTAACTGTTTAGCAGGACCTGATCATCGCCAGGATATCCTTCCATTAGTACAGTTGATTAACCCTTTGAGCTTTGTTGGGTAAATTTCTCTAAAATTCCAAATGTCATATTAGCACCAGTATTTTGCAAAGAAAAAAAAATTACGTTTACGATGTACATGGGAAAAAAATGCATTAAACCTTTTTCAAATAAATTTGTTCGAATATTGCGGTGCCGTTGTGACATTTTGGAATTAAAATTAAGTGCAAATTCAACCAACAGAGCTTAAAGGGTTAAATAAGTTTTGGATTTAACCTACAAAAAGTTCGAAAAAATTTAAATGCATCATCCAACGGAAAGGTTTAAATTAGTTTTAAAAGACATTTTCAATGTAGGAAATTTCTTTTAATATCCTCAAGCAATTCTAGACAAGACACGATGCTTAAAGACTATGAAACTTCAGCTATTCATTTTTGTTCAGAAACAGCAGCTCAACGATAGAGTTTTCTTTGGGGAAGTTTCAATTTCCTTTTACTTCCGGCATTTTGACAAAAGAGGGACGCATATTTTTGATTAGGCATTTAATTATCGCTACTTATGAACATTTCGTATTCTGTTCTGCTTGAAATTAATTTAAGCAAACGGATTTTAGAAGAAATAAATTGTATCAAGATATATATTCCTTAGTAGTGAATCCTGCTAATTAATGTAGGTCATGAAACTATAAATATAGAGGAACTGACATATTTTCAAAAAGGTGCAGCTTCAACTGTAGCCGGTTTAGCAGCACCTAATTATCGCTGGTAAAAACTTAAGTTTTGTATTAAATCTGTAAAATATTCTAGAAAATTAAATGCATCATCCAACGGAAAGTTTTAAATTAGTTTTAAAAGACATTTTCAATGTAGGAAATTTCTTTTTATATCTTTAAGCAATTCTAGACTAGACACGATACTTAAAGACTATAAAACTTATCAATGTATAAAATTGAAGCTGGTGTTATACACAATTGAAGTGAAAAAACTTCTTTAAACACCATAAAATAAGTTAATTGCGCAAGGCCTTTCGAAAGAACTTAGTCTTTCTTCGTCAGGCGCATAAAAGACGTGCGTCTACTATGAATGTAGCGGCACGACGCTATATAGTTAGCACGACGCTAAGTAGTCGTGCCGCTACATTCATAGTAGACGCACGTCTTTTTTGCGCCTGACGAAGAAAGACTAAGTTCTTTCAAAAGGCCTTGCGCAGTTAACTTATTTTATGGTGTTAAAAGAAGTTTTTTCACTTCAATTATAAAACTTATGTTATTCATTTTTGTTGAGAAACAGCAACTCAACGATAGAGTTTGTATTAGCGCAGTTTTAATTTCCTTATATTTCGGGCATTTTGACACAAAAGGAATCCATATTATTTACTAGGCTTTTAATTATCTCTATTTATGAACATTTTAAATTGTGTTGTAGTTTGAAATTAAATTCAGTATTTTTAATATATATACATATATATATATTTATATATATATACACGCATTCTAAAAATCAAACAGTTTTCCGTTGCATTAAAATCGTTTGCTTTTGGCGAGGCAAAAGTGCTGCTCGCCAAATCTAGTGATGTTTTCATCTTTTCACGCCAAATAATCGAAATATTTTATTTTTTACATACTTTTTACAGTAATTTCGCCGCTAATTTTGATTGATCCTTTATTACACACATAAGTAGTTTAACCCCTTAATTTGATAATTCTTTTTCGTTCAATAAATTGAAAATAGCGGATTCACACCTATTATTTAAATAAAATATTCGTAAAATTTAGTTTGAACATTTCCGCCTTTCAATAGTATGAAAATTTTCTTAAAAATAATAGTGGTGTCAAAAAGCTTTAAATGATGCAATAATAATTATAATTTTTTCAGAAAGTTCTGAGTATGCATAGCCGCCAATTTTTATGCATTTTTCCTACCTCTAAACTTGTACGAAAAATTTCACTTGGTTCATCATAATATTTCGATGATTAAATAAAACAATATCTACTATAAGATTTTTGTGGTAAGAAAAATGCTTAAAAGTTGGGAACCATGTCAGTATGGAGACTGTCCTTGTTAGTGCTGAATCCAGCTACATAATCTAGGTCATGAAACTGTAAATATAGAGGAACTGACAAGCTTTCAAAAAGGGCACAGCTTTCTGCTTTTAAGCTGAAATTATTTTGTGAGAATATTATTTATTTTATGTTACTTAGTTTATTAACTTAGTATAAATAGGAAGCGTAATTTATGGAAGAATTGTTGAATAAAATTTTTTGCTTTATTGAAATGCAGAAAATTATTCTAATTTCTTTGATGATACATAACGATTAGAAATTCTGCTCTGTAACTGTTAAATAGCAATTTTCTAATCTTAAATAGTGGTAGCAAACTTCTTCATAATTTCTTAGGTTTACATGTAATATCGTCGCGTCGGTACCATGTCAAATGTGTCAACGATCCGTGTCTATTGAGAAAACAATGTTGCTAGTAGGCTAGTAGTTACAACTGCAACAAAATGAGATACAAATTATTCGAGATGAGAATATATATATAATAAAATTAATTTCCAATGTTTGAATCATGATAAATTTCCATCCAAAAAACAAGCTTAAACGGTTTATTATTTTCAATGAATTATTAATAATTTTTAATACTGATTTTTCTCTCCCACAGCAGTTTGCATTTTGTTCTGCGTATTCATTAAATAAGTCTTGAATTTAATCTATATAAAATTCTAGAGAATTATATGCATCATCCAACGGAAAGTTTTAAATTAATTTTAAAAGACATTTTCAGAGCAGAAAGTTTCTTTTTATTTCCTCAATTATTTGTAAACGACACACGATGCTTAAACACTATAAAACTTCAACTACTCATTTTTGTTCAGAAACAAGAACTCAAAGTTAGAGTTTGTATTAGCGCAGTTTTAATTTCTTTTTCCTTCCAGCATTTTAACACAAAAGCGATGCAGATTTTTGGCTAGGCATTTAATTATCTCTACTTATGAACATTTCGAATCGTGTTGGTGTTTGAAATTCCTTTCAGCAAATGGACTATAGCATAAAATGAATTTTACGAGGGTAATTCGGAAAGTAATCCAAAGAATTTTAACATGTTTTCCTGTATAATTTGCTGATAAATGTACTACCAAAAATGTTTTAAAAAATAGTGGGTCAAGTAAAATATTTCGAGAGCAATTCGGAATTTGTCAATATGAATAAAAGAATATGTTAAAATTCTTTGGATCGAAAGAGTGGTAAGAGTTAAATTTAAAAATAACCGCAGTTGAATAGGCCGGCGGCAGAAGTCTGTGACGATGGAATTTCAAAGCTGATTTACCGTTATGATAATTGTTTTAATTAATACGGCAATTATGTTGAGAAGTAGCTGAAGAACGTGTATTTCATACGTAAGTAATAAAACACGTTTCCTTTCATTAGTTTTTTTTTAATTCATAAACGGAGGTTACTTTCCGAATTACCCTCGTGTATATTCCTCAGTTCTGAATCCTACCACTTAAACTAGGTCATGAAACTATAAATATAGAGGAATTGAAATATTCTCAAAAAGGGGCATCTTCAACGGTAACTGTTTAGCAGGACCTGATCATCGACAGGATAAACTTTCATTTATACATATTCATTAAATAACTTTTGAAATTAATCTACAAAAAGCTCTAGAAACTGCAATGCATCATCCAACGGAAAGGTTTGAATTAGTTTTAAAAGACACCTTCACAGTAGGGAATTTCTTTTTATATCCTCAATTTTCTAGACGAGACACGATGCTTCAGCTATTCATTTTTGTTCAGAAACAGCAACTCAACGATAATTTTGCATTAGCCCAGTTTTAGTTTTCTTTTCCTTCCGGCTCTTTCACACAAGAGGAACTCATATTTTCACCGGGCATTTAATTATCTGTACTTATGAACATTTCGAATTGCGTTGCTGTATGAAATTAATTTCAGCAAATGGATTGTATAAAATAAATATTATATGAATAAATATTATATAAAATTAATAATATATGAATAAATATTATATAAAATTAATATTATATTATATGAAATAAATTGTATGAAGTCATATATTCATCAGTGTTGAATCCTGCTACTTAATCTATGCCATGAAACTATTAATATAGAAAAATTGACATTATTTTCATAAAGGTTCAGCTTGAACTGTTTCAGTAAGATTTATCAGGACCTGATCATCGCTGGGATAAACTTCCAGCAATAAATTTCATTCTTATTTGAACACTATATTTAAGTAAAATTTTTGTCCTGATAAAAGCTATCAGTTCACTTTTACGGTTGGAAAGTTGTCAAGTTGTAATCATTCCGTGCAACTAATTTATTTTGACTTCATATAAAAATCCTCCTATCAACGTCATAAAACTGTCAATAAGAAGGAACTAACACAATGTTAAATTTTGAATCTTCAATTATAACTGGTTTCGAAAGGATTGATTATTAGCAAATAGCTCAAATTATAGAATTTATATTAGAAAGAATTTATAAATGTTTTTGATTTAAACAATTTTATATTTCTTAGAATCTAATCAGACTTGTGTAGTTAATTCATGTTTTTTTAATCGAAAAGCTATCATTTTGTTCAAGAAATTCCAAAATAAAATAAAATTACACAATCTATTCAGACTTGTGTAACTAATTCATGTTCTTTTTCATTAAAAAGTTATGATTTCTTACAAGAAATTCCAAAAGAAGAATTTTTGCACAATCAATTCAGACTTGTGTAACTAATTCATGTTCTTTTTTATTAAAAAGTTATGACTTAGTATGATAAATTCCAAAAAAAGAATTTTACACAATCTACATAGACTTGTGTAAATAATTCCTGTTCTTTTTTATCGAAAAGTTATCACTTTGTTCAAGAAATTACAAAAGAAGAATTTTTACACAATCTATTCAGACTTGTATAACTAATTCATGTTCTTTTTTATTAAAAAGTTATGACTTCGTACGAGAATTTCCAAAAGAAGAATTTTTACTCAATCTACCCAGACTTGTGGAAATAATTCATGTTCTTTTTTATTAAAAAGTTAAGACTTCGTTCAAGAAATTCTAAGATACTTTTTACACAATCTATTTAGACTTGTGAAACTAATTAATGATCTTTTTTTATTAAAATGTGATAACTTCGTAAAAGAAATTCCAAAAGAAGAATTTTTATACTATCTAATCAGACTTGTGGAACTAATTCATGTTCTTCTTTATTTAAAAAAAAATATCCCTTTGTGCAGGAAATTCCAAAAAAAGACTTTTTACACTATCTACTCAAATTTGTGTAACTAATTCTTATTCTTTTTTATTAAAAATTTCTGAATTCCTCCAAGAAATTCCAAAAGGAGAATTTTTGCTCTAACCATTTCATACGCAAGAAATTTTGCTTCTGTAATCATGAATTCCGAATAGAATATCCGAAATGTTTTATTTAAAACCAAGTAAATGAAATTTTAAAACTTTATTCAACCAAAACCATAAAAATAAAATTTTGTTCAAAGATTCAACTTCAACTCTTGATAAAAATTTAGTGTTATAAATACTATAGCATATTAGTGATAAAAATACTATGGCGTTAAAGATTTTGAATAATCACGAAATGTATCTCATTGCATGCATAAAGAAAAAATTACTATTCGAAATTTCTGGTTTGGATACAAAGAAAGTTGAAAAAAATATATCCGATCTGGCCCATCTGGTACAAAACCGCAGCAGATATATATATTGCTCAGTTAAAAATTATAATTCTGTTTTTTAGCAAGAAAATTTGCAGCAGATTTCAACTAGCCGTTGGGGACCACTGTAATACTTACCCATCATGGATGTGTATAAAATAAAATCAATGAACACTTAATTGTATAAAAGAAGCATCCTTATAACTCCAAAAATGATAATTATATTAGCTAACAATTTACTGCGTTAGATTAAACGTTTTATTTCCTATTAAAATGTATCGTTGAATTGAAATTTGAATGAAATACAGAATCAAGAATATCGAAGAGTGTGGAAAATATGATTACAAATATCTCGACAGCTGATTATATCGATCAACATTACTTTTTATGCAAAATTTATGTTTTTTTTTTATTGTCTTTCATATTCAGTCCTTAAAATTAAAAAAGTCGAAAATTTTTATATAGCTTTCATCAGAACAAATATTTCTAGTGTCTGAAAAAAATATCTTCGGATAATGGAGGCTGCTGATATTAAATAGGACTCGTCCCATTCCTACAAACTACGTGCATACAAAATTTCAAATCTCTATCTCAATTTGTTCGGAATATAGAGAGCTTACAGACTGACATACAGACACACACAGAGATACACTGGCAGACGAACGGCATTTTTTTTCTAAAAGTATGTTTTTCGGAATCTTCCGAGTCTGAAACGTGTAAATCGCTCAAAAAATATTTTACGATTTTCAAAACGATTGCAAGACTTATACTATATTACGTATGACAGGTAAGTAACAATATGGTTCGTAACGGGAGCTGGAATTTGAAGACCAGATAATTTTTTAAAACCAGAATTTTCTTAGTGAAAATTTCTTTTTAAATAAGACGAAATTTCGTGCGTATGAACTAGGCTTATTTATTTTTATTAATGATGAAATACTGGTATTTCGCCTGAAAAACTATTGACTCCCATACACACCCTGAAAAAAATTATTTAATAAAAACAGATATTCTTGTTTTGAATAAAAATTTTGTCCAAACATTTGTTTTAATAAGAAAAAAATACTTTAGAAGATTGCGCGTTATTCCGCTATCGGCAAAGAAGGAGTGAAAATAAATAAATGCAATGTAATTTTGGGGATGAAATTGCATTTCACTTATGTCATTAGCATTTTATGTTATTAAATTCCCAGCAGTAAATTTTTCTGACGAACAATTTTATCAACTTACGTACTTTCTGCGTTAAAAGAAAACATGTGTAAGTTTGAAAATTCAATTACAGAATGACATTAGTTTTTATTGAGAAAATATTCTAAAATACGCGTAAATATTTTAAAAATAAAAAGTATTTTTTAAAATAGACTTAAAAAATACAAGAAAATATTTTCCTAGTGATGAAGGATCATACATTAATCAACAACAAATGAATTATAATGTAATTACGATGAACCATGAAAAAAAAATCGAAATTTGTTGAGATTATGTAATTCATATAATAGAAAATGGTATTTAGCTTTCAAACATTGTTCCACATTTTAAGACTATAAACTAAAAATAAAGACCAACGACGCATTAATTGTCAAAAATATTTGGTTCATATAATCAACCAATTAGTATCTGACAATTCATAAAATGAAGAATTATAATTAAAATTTAGTGGTGTCCAAAATCTTTTATTAATGTATTATGCAAACTCTGTTTGTGTGAGCGACGTTCAAGTAAAAACTATACTTAGGGGATATTTCTGATATTTCTATGAGCAGTGACAGAGAAGAACTTAACCCTTTAACGCACGAATTAATTATTCACTACGTTAAACTTTAAATTTTGGATGTCTCATTGCTTTTAAAATAGGAGTAATTTTTATATTCGTTTGTTAACGCATTTGTCCCTTGAAAGAAAGTATATTTAGCTTCATAGTTGTTGGCGAGAAGAACGCTTTCTTGCCAGTGTGCTAATTTTTCAGATTTCCTGATTATCTACACTTTATTGAAATTCGCCTTATTAAAGGATTGATTTCTTAACCCCTTCGCGACCGGATCCTTTAGAAAAGTTGATGTTTTCTCACTGCTTTTAAAAAGAGAAATTTGTGTCTAATTAAATTGAGAAAATGCTTCGACTAAATTTGGTTAATTTTACCGTAAACTTTTATTGGGGGCGGGGGGATAAGGAAAAGGATTCTTGAGCGTTTTTGTGGCACATGTGTCGTTAACGTTGGTTGTTAAGGTGAAAACAACCTGAATTTTACTATTTTTTAACGCATTACTGCCTGAATTATTGTCTTTATTAAAATTCAAATTTTGTATTTTCCCACCACTTTTAAAGAAAGAATAACTTTTATCTTAATTTATCCAGGATTTTTGTCTCGAGAAAGATAGTATTTACTATGCATCTTTTTTACTGGTGTGAAATGCGTTTACTTGAATTTTTTAAAGCTGTCCCAAAAATGGGACGCTAGGCACTAATGGGTTAAAACGGGAGGAGCTAAAAAATCTGATTTTTATCTAAGTAACCCACTGGCAATGCTTTGTATTTCCATTAAGTCAAATATCCCCCTAGGCATTAATGGATCAACCGTTTGATTACGAGGTTGGGACATATGTCGCCCCAGAGTGTATTACTTTATTCTCTTTGCATCAATTTCAAAAAATATTTCATTCAATGTACTTAAGTTGGAATAACCTTATAAAGAATCCACTAGAAATATTTTTTTTTTAAATTGTGGTACGAATGAATATAAAAGTACTTGTCGTCCCACCGTGTAATGAAAAGGTTAATACTACTAAGCTTCAATTACCTATATTTATTTAGAAGAGACAACTCAACAGAACAAATTCTGCTTAGCCTAGTTTTAATTTTCTTTCTCTCCGCCGACGACAAGACTAAAAAGCATCTCATATTTTTAAAAGGTCATTTAATTTTCTCAACATGAAAACTTTTCTTATTATTTTTGTGACCGAAATAAGTGTCAGCATTCGCGTTTCGCAGTAATTTTCAGGATAATGCAATTTTATTTCTTGTAATAGTAATTTAATAATTAATGATTAACATAGAACTCTCAAAAAGAATATTTGTTTTGTGAATGTTAATGGTTAAGAGTAAGCAGTTTTATGAGTTGATTTTTCGTAAAAATTTTTGCCTCGTTTAATGATTGGCTGAACATTTAAAAGTGTTATGGAATAATTGGGATGATCTACAGAAATCTCACTTTTTAAATAATGATATTTTTCTGTGAATCTTTTGAAATAATAAGCGAATTGTATTGCAGGAATACAAGCGCTGCACCAGAAATGACCGATTGGTACCATTAAATATTTAAAGCATAGTCTTATTTCACGATAATATTTCTGAGAAGGAATAAAGCAAAGAATACTGTTTTGGATTTAAGAAAATTTTCGACTTCCGGTTTTCGATAGATTTACACATTTTAAAAACATGTTTTTAAAAAGTGATTGTGTGACTCTGCCTGTCCATCTGTCTGTCAGTTTGTGTGTTTGTCTGTTGATCTATCTGTATGTGACATAAAGTTTTGGGCGCTGTATCTCAGAAAATAATGCACGGAATCTGATAGAAATTTTTATTGTCGTAGAATGTGATATAAATTGATGCTGATTAGTTTTTCGTGTCAATTGCTTTACAGAGGCACTGCTACGCTGCATATTTTACAATTTCAGCAATAGCCCAAGAATTAATATATGGATTTTTATCAAACTTCGAATTCAATTGTTCCATAACATGAATTGATGCTATGTACAATTTGGTGCAAAACACTCTACAGGTGGTGCTGCAATGCGGCATTTATCATGATTTCTGCAATATCTCTATCTCAAGAACTAATTCATCGATTATCATCAAACTTCAGATTCATTTAGTTTAAGATATGAATTGAAACTTTCTACATTTTCATGTAAATCGCACAACAAGTGGAGCTGCTGTGCAGCTTTTTACACAATTTACACAATAGCTCAGTCTCGAAAACAAATGTATGGAATTTCATCAAATTTCAGATTCTATTATTCCATGATATAGATTGACGGTTTCTACTTTTTAGTGCTTATCGGCCAACAGATGTTGCTGCTATGCTGCATTTTTTACAATTACCGCAATAACTTTATCTCCAGAATTAACGTACGCTTTTCATCAACAGATTCAGTTATTCCTTACATCACCAGATTCAGTTATTCCTTAATATGACTTGCTGTTGTTTACTTTTTGATGTAAATCGCACAACAGCTCTCACTACTATGCTGAATTTTTCGTGATTTCCGCTGTAGCCTTATCTCAAGAATTAAGGCACGGATTTTTTTCGAACTTCAGATTCAGATAGATATTGAGATAAATTGTTGCAAATTAGGTTTCTTAAAAATCACCTAACAAGAGGCGCTGCTATGCTGCATTTTGCATAATTTGCGTTATGTTACCGATAACCATACTTCAAGAACTAATGAACGGAATTTCATATCATTAGAATTTTCATGATGGCCGTAGATTGCCATTTAATTTTGTTGCTGTGATAACGAATTTTGGAATATTAACATGAACGTGATATGCATTTTTTCAAACTGCAGGAATGAGAACGCAGAGAAATATTAAAGTCTATCTTGCTATTTTTTAAATTAAAAAGATATAAATTATTTGATATTGAACAGTATTCAGCCATTTTTATAATAAATAAATAATTTTAGAAGCATGCCGAAATGCGAAAAAAAGGAACCAGGCCTTTTTTCCCGTAATCGCTACTACACTGTTCATTTTCAATTTTGTGACCTCAAACTGCTTGAACCTACACAGCACAAATCTTATCTACTTTCACAATAAGATCGGGAAGAGGCAGCACAAACTATCATCTCATTAAATTCATGACTGAAATCCCAGAATTAATTAAAATTCAATTCGCATATTAATAGCAGGGCTCTCAAATGGTTCGGCAACTGAATATCAGAATTTTCTTAGAGAAATTTTCATTTTTGAATTTTCTTGCAAACTGCCAAGAAACCAACTTTGGAAATTCTAGCACAAATTCTTTAGAAACCTATCTTTAAATTTTCTGTTTAAAAATATTGATGTACAGTTCGCGGACCATTTGGGAACCCTGTAAAATGCAATCGGTCTACTAATCGGTCTGAAATGTTAGTGGAAAAAACCCGAATACCCGATTTTAGCAATTGATTTGTGGTTTTACCATTGTGTTTTAGAACACCCAAAGGTATGAAATGATGAAGGATAGGGAATAGGATCACACAATGATAAATATACGAGTCAACCGCAACCCTTTAACCCTTTCCGGCGCACTACTCTTTAAAGTTGAAATTTAAAGAAAAAATTAGGAAACCTATTTAGGCCTAGAGTAGTACACGGGTATTGTTTTGTAAAGATTGCACTAACCATTTTAATTATACAGTTGTTGCCAAAGTGGTAACCTCCCATAAGTAAAGCATTGATAAGCGCAGTGAGAAGAGCATTGCTGTGAAGCGCGTATTACAGTAAAACATTTTACCTATTATTTAAAAACCGTAGAGTTTGATCTCTGTGGTGCTGCCATCTAGAACTCATAAGAAAGATTTAAAGTAGCCATTAGAGTAGTTTTTGAGATATTCACGGAATTTTTGTGTCTCTAAACAGGGGGAACTTTAGATGTTGCCGACCCGGCAACACTGTGCGTTAAAGGGTTAACAGACAAAACATTTAATTGCTAAGATGTTGAAATAAATGATTGATACCGGTAATTGCGAACAAATATACTTGTAAATGAGAAAAAGAGATTTGTCACATGCATAATAAAATGGATTTTTTTAAATTAATGTCGTGGTTGGATATCGGAATTAAAATTTTAAAATTTCGCAGAGAAATCAATGAACGTTAAAGGGTTAAATCGAGTTTGCTTTTTTTCAGCAGGATATAACTTGGCAGTGTGATTGAATTTATTTTTTAGAAGAATCAAGTTTTAACTAATTCTAGAATTTCAGCCATGAGTTCGATGAGGTAATTATCTGTGCTGCAACCCCCTTCCCTCTCCCCGGCCTAAATACTTAACCAATTAGTGCATGGCGTCCCATTTTTGGGACAGTTTAACCCATTAGTGCCTGAATTATTTTCTTCGTTAAAATTCAAATTTACCATTTCCCCACCACTTTTAAAGCAAGAATAACTTTTACCTTAATTTATCGAGGACTTTGTCTCGAGAAACAAAACATATTTTTATACTTATTTTTACTGGTGTGAAATGCGCTTACTTGAATTTTTTTAAACTGTCCCAAAAATGGGACACTAGGCACTAATGGGTTAAAAAAATTCAAGAAAGCGTATTTAACATCAGTAAAAAGGAGTAGGATAAATACTTTCTTTCTCGAGACAAAGTCCTCGATAAATTAAGATAAAAATTATTCTTCCTTTAAAAGTGGTGGGAAAATGCAAAATTTGAATTTTAACAAAGCACTAATGGGTTAAGAAAACTGATTTCAAAAATTTCTGGCGATCTATCGCATTTCGTTCGGTTGAAAATACACAGCGTAAACTCTACTTCATCCACACACACAACCCCAGACATATTTTAAGTATTGTATTTAACTCTTTCCGGCACACTGTGCCCGGTCTAGGATACCTAATTTTAATTCCAAAATTGCCAACGGCACCAATAATATTTTAGTAAAATTTTGCTTTTATAATAAAAGTGTGAATTTAGGAATTCAGAATATTTAAAAAATTCGTTTGTGAATTCCGGTGTCAGTCGATAATTTCTCATTTTGCTACAGATTTTGCACGTGTCGTAAAGGGTTAACAAATCTTTTAAACGTTCTTGAAATGGTAACAAATAACATGCAGAAAACCAAGAGCTAAACTCTTCATTCCTATTCCAGAAAAAAATTGCAAAAAAATACCATTTTCTCAACTTTTCATGAGTAAAAATCTTTTTAATGCTCTATAAAAAGCTGATTAAAAACCTTTCCAAAATAAGTATGCACCCCCCAATAAATAAATAAATAAAGACAGAAAGAAAATTAATTTTTATAAAAGCTTCATTAGAATTTGAAAATATATTGGCTTCTGGTACATCTAAAGATAATGATCGTTTTTCGAAATCATAAGGAAATCGGGTGATTTTATTGTATAACTTCGTTTGCAGCTTTTATTAAACATTAGAGAAAAAAAAGTTATCTTTTTTCACAATCGAATTTTCATCTGATTTTGGTCATGTAATTTACTTTTAGTGCAATTTTATTTTAGTTATTCCTGAATTACTATATGTAGTTTTACTTGCAACTTTGAAAAAATATAGGAGAGACAGGAAAAAATCTCATGAAATTTTAAATGTTTAATTTTGTTTGAAGTGACAGTTTTAGAAATTTTACCTAGTTTATGTACAATTCATTTTTTTTTCAGTTCTTTACTCAAGGGAGCTTAATATTTGTCCTTGCTGTTATTTTTGCTTGTAGATTTTACTTTTTTGTTTTGTTTTGTTTTAACATGGGTAGAAAAATACATCACAACAAAGTTTTTCGCTATATTATATTTTCGTTTATTTTGAAATGGAAAATATATTAAGTTAAGAAATAAATATTGCAATTCTTTAATGTTGTTAAAAAGAAATTTAAAATGATATCAGTCACAATAGTGACTGTGTAATATAACATTTATTTTTCTACATCTAACCAATAACAAGGAATTTAGATACAGTCGGCCAGAATTACAGAACAAAAGTGACGTATATGCTTAAATGAAAACTCTTATAGTTTTTTAAATTTAAAGTATTATAAAAAAAAAACTTGATTGTTTTCATTAACACTATCAAATATTATTTTTAGGTGCCTTCATAATTATAAATACATAGCACCTGTGGTCATTGTCTGGTCAATCCGTCTGTCAGTCTGTCCTTCTGTTCGTCACCGCATACACTGCCCAGCCGAATGGTTTCAAATTTTATATATATGCAACAATAAAATACAGTTGCTCTTTTACCTTAGTTATAACATTACAAATCCTACCCCTGTCTTTTAATAATATCTTAACATACCAAATTATAGTGTGTGTAAAAACTATAAGAACTGCAAAATATATAATATATACCGGGTGTCCCAAAAATGACTGATGGATTTTAAAATTCAATAATTTGCAAACAGTGACAGCTATTTAAAAATTTTTTGTAGGAGGATTATGTAATTCAACTGAGAGTATTTTTTTATGAAAATAAAGTAATTGTTCAAAAAAAAAACCACTATTTTTTGCCTGTATAAAAACATTAAGGTCACCAAAATAAATTTAATATAGTAACCAAAGAAACAAATATTTAATGTGTTATGCAATCAACGTATGACTGCAAATATTCCATCATTCCCCGACATTATTATTTTTTGACGCAGTTCGGGATTGTTTTTGTACTATTCATCTTCAGTTGTAGATCTGAGTTCGAATGCAGTAGAGAAATGCCGTCCATTTTTAAAAAATCACCTTAGTGGATATCCCCATAAGTTATCAATAGGATTAAAATCGGGATTTATTTGTCATTGCAACGATTTTTCTTATAGAACTAAAGTTTTTTCTTAGAACTTGTGTGGATAGACGCATTATCTCCAGTTTTATCAGGGTTTTTTCTTGCCAGAAGTGTTACAACAAATCAAACATAGTCAGTAAGAATTTGTGTATGCGTCTTTGAATTAAATTTTCCTGAAAGATATACAAGTGATACCACGTCGTTGAATGAAACGTAGCCCCATGTTGAACAAATGTTCCGCCACCTTAATGATGCCTTAATGAAATCTCTTTTTCTTTTTTTAAAACATCCCAATATTTTTTCCAGTCATCAGGACTATTTAAGTTTTATTTCTTTTCATCGGGGAATATTAATAAATTTATTTAAATAAAAAAAGATACTTCCTCTGTCCCAAATTAGTTGCGACATTTGAATATTTTTGTACTGATTATTGATATTGATGACTTTATGATTTTGTTTGAACATTTTTCAGAGAGCTAAACTATCAATCAACAATATTTACGTACCTAACATTCCCTCCATAGTTCCATAAAGAGGTAATTAATTAATTTTAAAAATTCCGGTTCAAACGCCCTTAAGCCACGCCCCATTTTGAAATTTGTTTGAAACAGTAATCGCATAAAACTATTTTTTCTGTTTACTTTAAATTTGAGTTAACATTGCTTCTGACACATAGTTATACGTTATATTCATTCTAGTATAATTTTACTGGTGTCGATCTACTAAACTGCATCAGAAGTTATTTATGATTCCACCTACTTGAAATGTAGCAACTAGTCTGGGACAAAATTTTCAACCTAAATGTCGCAAC
Source organism: Maratus speculifer (assembly GCA_964019185.1). Taxonomy (NCBI): domain Eukaryota; kingdom Metazoa; phylum Arthropoda; class Arachnida; order Araneae; family Salticidae; genus Maratus; species Maratus speculifer. The sequence continues at coordinate 160,921,604 of OZ025301.1, read as the reverse complement.
TAATTTGGGACAGAGGGAGTAGATTATTAAGACAGCAGTTAGGTGGCAGATTCATTTCTACATGTGGCTGCTTTTCGTTAAATGACGTGGTGCCACTTATAGATCTTTCAGAATAATTTAACTCAAAGACACATATACAAATTCTCTTTGACCGTCTTTCATTTGTTTCAACACTTCTAAGAGAAAAACACGGATATAACATCGAGATAATGCTCCAATCTCCACAAGTCGTGAGATAAAACTTTCGTTCTACAAGGCAAATAATGAAGTTGTGCTATGGCCTGTCAGAAATCCTGAATTTTAACCCATATATAGCTTATTGGGAGATCTAGAAAACGACTTTATAAAAATGAAAGACATTTACTTCAGCATCAGGACTCAGAATTACAGTTGAAGATCAATTGTATGCAAACAAACCCCAACTGTGCTAAAAATTAATATGTCGAGCAATATTTGCAATCATTAACTCCCCTTAATGGTCGAATTAAATTATGGTTTAAAAAATTCAAATTCATTATTGCCACCACTTTTTTGAAAAAAAATTTCTTCTTATTTAATGTCAAGTAGACTAGTACCGGAATAAAACCAATTTCACTATTTTATAAAACTGGAGGGAATCAAACGATTCTGAATCAAAGCCGTGAAGCGACGATTACGTCGTTAAACTTATAGATGGGTACTAATACATTAAATATTTGTTTCTTCGATTAATATATTAAATTTATTTTACTGTTTCTAAACTTTTTACACTGGCAAAAACAGTGTTTTTAGTACAATTATTATATTTTTATAAAAAAAATACTCGCAGTCGAATTTTGTCGATTTTGTTTTACTTTTTAGTTTGATGATACATATTATGAGGAAAAAAGTTTCATTTGTTTTCAAACTAATAAAAAAAGCTGTTAAAAAACATTTTTTTCGGTAGTTTTTTCACACAATGTATGTTTTAAGCCTTTCTTGACCAGCAACTTTTACAATTTTTTTAATCTTTTCCTACCGTATTTTCAAAACAGAAAATTTCACCTGATTCAATCGGGAAAATGCGCGGATTAAAATAGGCAAAACTTACGATGAAAAATGATTGGTAAAAATAATCAAGGATTCTGAGTATCTAAGGTGCTCCTTGATCATAGCATTTTCATTGCTAATATGTCGAGATAAATGAATGACACCGGTAATTAAGAAAACGTGATTCTTCACATACTAAATAAAAGGGATATTTTTAGATAAAAATACCGGTGTGAGTGTTGCGTATCAGAATTAAAATTTTGTGGTTTCGTGGCGAAATCAATGAACGTTAAAGGGTTAATTCCGTCCTTAATCGTATATCAGTCGCTCGTCCCCAAGAGGTTGATTCCAAGCCTTTAATAATTTAACCCTTTCATGAGTGAATTATTTTTGACATAGCAAAATAAAAAGTCAAACAATCGATTTTTGTGATATAGAAGAGTCTATTTAAAAATAATTTTATTATTGTGCTGTATGCCAGCTATTATCTGTCGTCAAATCAGGTCTCCATACATGAATGCTTAATTTTTCCCTATAAATCGAATACTTTAAAGGGTAGTACATATCCGTCTTCATATACAGCCCGTATGAATGAGAGGGTTAAATTACTCTAAATTTATACGATATTCATTATTTCCTCATTTTTTTAAAATAATATCTTCTAGATATTCCTATCTATTGGGTCGTTCGGAAAGACCTGTCGGTTTGGGAAAATATATTCGTACCGGAAAATTATGCCCATTAATTATGATATATAATTATTATACATTAATTGCCATGCGCCACAGAAGTTAAATATCGGAAACAGTATCTAATAATTAACTGATACAATTTTTCGGTACGAATTAATTATTCCAGTCGACATGACTTTCCGGACGATCCATTGATTTCTTAAAATTAAAACGCATGTATTAATAATTATTTTATTAGAATTCTTATTTTAAAACTTTTAATGCTTTCATAAATTTTTATCAGCTTTCAAATTTATAATATTCTAAAAGAAGATACATTTTTATTTTAGAATGTTTTTAAAAGATATTTTTACTTTTTTATTTTTTTCCGCAGGATTCATTTCGAGACAATTTTCCACCACAGGCATGGCCTTATTACATCGAAATCATTCTGCCTGCCGATTTTGGAACTCTTTCCCTATACACCCTTTCACTCTCCATTGGTTTGAGAAATCTCGCACATACCTTAGGTGAGAATAATTTCCGAATCTAGTTAGTTCTCTGAAATTTATTTTGGGACTTGTGTTCCTACATTTTTCTAGTATAAAGCCATATTACGCTGCCTTGGAGCGAACGAATTCTACGTTATTTCAATTACTAAAAAAATGTTGTCATCTGGTGCAGTTATAGTCTTTAATATGATACAATTCTAATGTTTTAAGTCGAGCTTTCTGTTTGACTATGGTATCATACAGTGCCAAAGCTAATTTCAAACTGGAGTATTCGTTGAATCGTTAACTTATAATGTGAATCTTAAACAAAACTGTTATTGTTCCGTCTCTGCTTGACTGAACGGAAAATTTCCCAAGGAGTTCAATTTTTGTCTTTCTATCATTTGTCACTCGTGACTGAAATAAACATACTACGAATGGATTGCTGGCTGGAATGATACATCAAGAGTTCAGCATCAGATATTGCTTTAATATAGATAAATATTTCACATACACATATATATATATACATATACATATATACATGTAGGTATATATATAAAAAATTCTGCAATAATTTTATAGTATATATATATATATATATATATATATATATATATATATATACTATAAAATTAATTTTATAGTATATATATATATATATATATATATATATATACTATAAAATTATTGAAGATTTTTTTTTTTTTTTTTGTCATTTCATATTTTATGAAAATTTAATCAAAATATAAAAAGATATTGATTAAAATTTTTTAAATTTTTTAAATCATACTAAAGACGATTAATTCAGTGACATCCCATGATAAATAATGATTCAAGATTTCCATGGTGATTACGTCCTATTTAAGATGGAGCCCTACTATTTTAGAATTATTGAATTAATATGTATATGTAATCGTAATAAATTTTGTATTCTATCATTTTTGTATAAGAGTGTAACAATTATTGAAACAATATCCGAATATTTATAAAACTAAATAATAGTAGAAAGGCCAGTCATTTTAGTCAAGTTTTACAAAAGTATCTTACACCAAAATTTGGATACAAAATATTTAGCTTTTTTATTTAATGCTTTTCTTCTTTGTACAGTGGAGCATCGTTTATACGACGTCGAAGGGACTACAGAAAAACGTCGTATAAACGATAACGACGTATAATCGATTTTCACTTCCAAAATTAAAATTAATTTTGTTTTCATTTAATTTTAATGTTTAACGTGATGATTTGCATGAATTTGTAAAATAAACAAACAAAAAAAAAAAAGGGGGGGGGATTAGAAAGCAATTTAAATATGCTTACCTTTATTTGTGTTTCACCAAAAGGTTCCTCATTTGCAGTACATTATTTCCTTTCCATTTAAAGCTCAAAAACCCCGCGTGGCCAACTAAAAGTCGCCAATACTGATCACAGTTAGAAGTCTAGTTAGTCTATTTGCAACTTAAAACAGGTCGGGAAAGCTGACCATCCCTGAAAAAAGGATGACCCCTCCAAGTGTAATCAGTTACACGTAAGCTGATTTTTCAGACTAATCGAACTCAGCCCACATTTTTATAATGTAGAGTGCATTTAAACACGCTCTTTGGTGTCATTCATAGCTGCCAACTTCCGCTCGTTCATAAAATACACAAGAAAAATAAACAAAAATAAACCTATACAAAATCGAAAAATCGACGTATAAACGATTTTGGGCGTCGTGTAAAAGATATATTTTTACATTAAAATGAATAGGAAGGAGTCGGGACCACTTTAAAACGTCGTATAAATGTAAACGTCGTATAAGTGATCGTCGTATAAACGATGCTTTACTGTATTTTTTAAAAATTATTTTAAAGAAAAATTTCGGGTCTAACCGAAATATATTCATGCAGTAGCGGTCAAAATTATCATTCACTGCCGTTCTAGGGTTAATCTACCGACGTACGTCAATTACCACGTTTGACGTATAATACTCGACATGTCTTAACAATGTTATTTTAATTTACTTTTGGTTATGTAACTTATTTTCAGTGCAATTTTTTTACTTAATTTCTTTATCTATTGTTCCTTAGAACTTAGAAAAAAATATAAGAAAGACAGAAAATAGTTCTCATGAAACTTCAAATGTTTAATTTTTTTGAAGCGACAATTTTACGAAAAAAAAAAAATCTAGTTTATGTACAATTCTTTTTCCTTGTGAATTCTTTACACGAGAGACCTTAATGTTTGTCTTAGCTGATTATTTTTTTTGTAGATTTTTATTTCTTATTTTGTTTGGTTTTAACGTCTTCAGCAAAATACATCATAACAAAGTTTTTGTTACATTACATTTTTATTTATTTTGATGTAGAAAATATATTGATGTCGAAAAATGAATACTTCTATTGACAGAAATAGGTAACAGAAATTGCAAATAATTTCAGTTAAAATAGTTACTATGTTATACAAAGTTTATTTATTTATTTATTTATTTATTTATTTATTTATTTTGCATTTATATATTAACCAATTAACAGATCAATACTTCAAAAAAATTAATAAAAATAAAACCTGAAGAGGATTGGGCGGCGGTTGGTTTTGATCTGAGGACTTCGTGATCACGAAGCGAGTGCGTTAACCGTTGAGCAAAAGGCCAAGCCAGTTACTCGCAGGTAGTAACTCGCTTTATACTGATCGAGATTGTTACAGAGTATGTCCCCAGTGAGAAAGACGTATTACTGACGTCTGACGAGCGATATGCACTCGTGAATGAATGCTGTCGTACGCATAGTGTGATGCGAGGACAGGCTTTGCGTTGGGAGAGATTATTTTGGTGCTGCCATCTGTTGATAATGAGGTGAATTGATTGTTGTGCGCTGGAAGTTGATGATGAGAGAGAGAGTTGCGTGCGTGTCCAGGGTCACCAATGAAGAAGATTGGGCGGCGGTTGGTTTTGATCTGAGGACCTCGTGATCAGGAAGCGAGTGCGTTAACCGTTGAGCAAAAGGCCAAGCCAGTTACTCACAGGTAGTAACTCACTTTATACTGATCGAGATCGTTACAAACCATTAAAATTATGTCTATAGTTTTCATATCATTTCAGAATTTTAATTTTTTATGACCGGTTTTTCAAAACAGAAGTTTTTGCCTAATATAATCAAATAAATGCTCGGATTAAATAGTAAAAAAATTAAAATAAATTTTTACTGGTGAGAATAATAAAATATAATTGGAGAATGCATGCCCGTATGTGATACGAGCAAATTATGATTGGCAAAACCACGTTGTCTGTACGATGTATGGGCAAATAGGGAAGTAGTTAACAAAGAATTCCAGTTTGAGCTTCTCAAGTTACATAGGGGAACCGCAATTTAACGAGTTCACGGAACTACTCAAAAAGGTCTGTAAAAGCGGAAAAACATTAAATCAGGGTCATAAAAAAACAATATGTAAGTTAGGTAAAACATCGCCGAAAATCATTGTAAGCGACAGACATGACACATTTTCATGGAATTAGCCCTAATTGAATCAGAATAATGCTGGACAGCTGTGGAATTTTTTATTGCAAATAACCTAACACCCAAACTATTCAAATAAAGTATGTTATGTTCCTTAACCCCTTGGGGACGAGCGACCTCTATAGATGCCGGCACCGATTGCACTCAGATCCCGCGAGACTACAATTGATGCCGGCGCTGTTTGTACTCACATCCCGCGAGACTACCATTGATGCCGATCAAACGGAACGTTTTGCTTTTCACAGTTTAGCATATAAAAAATTTATCCTAATTCTATTTGAATGTATATTAAGGAAGAAGACTTTTCCTTGAAACTAGGAAAGCTAATGAAAACTTTTTTTTTTAATCCTCGCGAATTTAGTTTTTTATGGAAATACTACAATGGGAAAAAGATTATTTTTTCATCACGTCTTTGTGTTTCATAAATCTTTTTACGCGTCTAGTAAAACTTTATTTTTCTTTATTAAAAATAATGCTACTGAACTTCAGAAGGAAAAATTTGCAGTTAACGTAAGTAAGTTATTAGTAAGCATATTTAAGGTTACGAATGATAACATGAACATCTGATTCATTGCTTTTTTCCCGCTCTTTTATCTCGATGAGATCGTAGTGGCAAAAACCGACGTCATTAATATAATCATTCTTGTAAAAGGAAAGATTTATCTTTTTTATACTTTTATTTTATTTCAGGAGTGCTTCGCAATTAAAAAAGAAAAAATAATAAGAAAGAAAAAAAGGGTTACACACTGTGGGAGCTGATACGCTGATAACATTCTTTCTCAGTGCAGCTAAATTAAGAATATTTTTCTGCGTTACTGAACAGTTTTTTTTTCTATAATTCTATATATTTATCTAATATGTTTTAGATTACATGCTTGCATATACAGGGTGTTTCGCTACCAGACCGACAAACTTTGAGGGACGATAGTAGACATGAAAACAAACATTATTAAATAGGGAACCATGGGGCGCAAACGTCTTCTGTAGGAGCTAGCGGTCATTAAAGTTTGAGGTCCAAAATTTCAAACGATGATAAAAAACGGAAAAAAGGGTCGATTCGTTTGCGGTTTTCACTAAAACATTCTTTATATCACGTTTTTCTTAGAAAAAAATTTCAAAGGTTATGTTCAAAAATTGTCGATAGAAGGCGCTTTAGACTTTAGAGTAACGAACAGTTACTTTTTACCGTTATTTTGTGTATGGGGTTGAAATTATTCTAAAGTTTAGACTTTAACTTAAATTTTAAGCCCAAAATCGGAAACATTGGGATCGGGTAACTAGCAAATATTAAGCTGTGAACAGAGGGGGAAATTTTAAACGCTCATAAATATTGGACAAACAAATAGATTTTGTTGAAGTTTGCGTGTAAGTCATTCCCTTGGTAATTATTTTATTCAAAATGATGTACAGCTTTGGTGCCCTCATATTTTGATAGAGGGCGCTTCCGACACATCTCTGACATTTCAGTGGCATTACTACGGCGTGTTTTACTACCAGACCACCATACTTCCAAGAAGTGTTAGGGATACAAAGACGACTTGAAATCACATAGGAATGTGACGTTGGAAATGCATTTTTTGCAAGTTACGGTTAAAGGAAGCAGAGAAAAAAGTAACAGAAACAGCAGAAAAAGAACGACACGTTAATGTGACAGAAAACAGTTTATTTAAAGGTTTTACGAGAAAAGGTGTTCAAAATTACAACCAGAAGTAGTCCGGTATGCTTGACAGCGGCGTCACGTGGAATTGCTCACGCTTTGAAAGTTTCCTGGCATCTCTGATAGTTTTCTGGCAGCTACAGAAATACCAGCTGCGAGGTCTTCAACTGATGGTACGGGAGTCTCATACACCCAATTTTTTATTTGACCCCAGCAAAAGAAGTCCATACATGATAGATCCGGCGATCTGGCAGGCCAATGAACCGGGCTACCACGACCTATCCACCACTGTCCATATGTTACTTTGAACTGTCGGTAAACGTCATTGGTAAAATGTGGAGGAGCCCTATCGTGCTGTTCATCGTTCAAATACTTCATTCTGCTACCTTTGGAACCGGTTCGCGAATGATCACTTCAAAATTATCTTTGCGCAGGCGCATTACCGTTTAGCGCCATCTACCGTCGCTGTCAAACTTGCCGGACTACTTTTGGTCGTAATTTCAAACACCTTTTCTAGTAAAACCTTTAAATAAACTGGTTTCTGTAACATTAACGTGTCGCTCTTCTCGCATTCTCGCATTGTCATTCAGAATTGTTTGATTCCCACCAGTTTTATAAAATAGTGTAATTGCTTTTATTCTGGTATTACAGTAGAACCCCGCTAATTCGAACCCCGTTAATCCAGATCTTGTTTGGTCAATTTTATTTTTCAAGTTTGAGAAGAGATTTGGCTAATATTCATAACATTAACATGTTTTATCGTCGTATTCTGAATAAAAAAACTTTTTTCTGAAATCTTTTCGGAAGAATACCTTAAGCTTTCTTATTTAAACTACACCCAACGAACTACTTATGCTGAAGCGGATTGGTGATCATACGGCTCGATAAAAGTATAGTATAGAAAACTGGCACAACAAAAAATTACCAACTTTTTTATTACAAAGTAAAACATTTTACTGTCTGTAAATATTCAATAAGTTAAACATAAAGGTGATTTTCTGTAAGTATGTTGTATTTTATTTCATTTTTTTTTCTAATTCTCCGGATAATCCGGACTGGGTCTAGTCTCAATTAATCCGAATTATCGGGGTTTACTTGTCATTAAATAAGATGAATATTTTTGTTTCAGAAAAGTGGTGGCAATAATGAATTTGAATTTTTAAACCGCAATTTAAAGCGACCGTTAAGGGGTTAATTGTGGAAAAAGGTTTATTGATATACGATTGTCTGAAAGTATAAATTCTTTGTTAACCGCTTTGTTAACTTTGTTAACTTTGAGAACGCGCGCTTACCCAGGGTATGAATGGTTTAACTTTGTCACCAATAAAATCAAATTATAACAGTCACTTTATTTAGACGGAGACAATTCTTACAAATTTTGCGTTTAAATAAGTTGAAGATTACTTAGAAACAATTAGTGGTTGCAATTGTAAAAAACTGTAGGCACTCAGGGTTTTTTAGGCACTGCGCATGTCCTCCCGGGTTAATGAATTTTCATATAAGAACAGTACGGTTTCGATTTAACTTTTAAAATTAAAAATCCTCTCTAATTAAGGATTGTATCCTCTTGCTTTCTCAGCTACTACTTGTTAAAATTTTAAGATTTATCATATATTTTTCCCGAAAAATTCTCTTTTGCAATAAACATTTTGAAATTTGCTACCTATTTGGAAAATAATTGTTGTCCCCGGTAAAGAACTGGAAATCTGAAGTATATCTGAACTTTTTTTATGGGTTGAATTCCGCAACTTATTTTATTTTATTCGTTTTCTCATTGGTTCATGTTTAATGTCCAAAAATGGAATACTTCTGTTGCCACGATGATAAAAAAAGTAATAAAAACTTTTTGAAAAAATTTATAATTTGAAAACAATTTGTAATAAAGATTTCAAACAAATATCATTTAAAAGTGCTTTTTTTTTTTTTTTTGCTCTACTCAACGGTGTAAAAATTTAAAACATGCGATTTTCAGAAGTTTAAAAATTTGCAGTTCCAAAAAAGTAAAACTTAAATTTCATTTAAATTTTACAATTGTTCATAATGGGTCCAGGGATATTAATGTTTAATCCATGTTGTTCGTAGTATGAAGCGTTCAGAAGTCAGTCTGATTAACTCCATCCAATAAAAATGCACATTTTAAACAGTTAAAGTAACATATCTGAAAACTACTGTTTTTTTTTTATCATTGGTCTAGGAATATTAATTTTTAATGCATGGCGTACGTAACATAAGACTCGTTGTGATCATCATAAAAATGATGTTTATTATTAAAATATAGAATTTAAATATAGAATTTATTTATAAATCTTAAAATTTTAGTCTTTGAAAAAATGATTTTCCAAATAGTCGTTGTAATTTGTTAAATAACAATTACGCTTATTTATTTATTTATTTATTTATTATTTTTTTAAGCATTAGGTCATATTTTTGGGATTTTAGGAATAAAACTATTCTATAGTTGCTCTCGATAGAAGGGTTAAAGTTCTCGGAACTTACGATATACACTACAATGAAGCTGTCCAGTGTTAAATTATTTATGGAATTGGTAAAACAAAGCAAGTTTACTCTGTAAAATATATTCTTTAAAAAATAAAATTTGCGAGAAATTGAATAGGTGTTCGCGAATATTGAAATGTTCTTCTCTTTTATTTGGCGAGTAATCAAAACACGCGGATGCCAAAGGACTTTTCTGCATTTTATCTGTTATTATATAAGTTGACTTTTACTAATCCAAAAAAGGTGAGAGTTAAATTGCAATCGAGCAATCTAAAATTGAAAAAAAAAAAAAAAAAAAAAAAAACTAATAGCAAGAATAGCAGAGAACTATATAAAACGAAATATTGAATCTAATTCTTAGCCATTTTACTTTCTCGGCTGTTATTGTATAAGTTTGCTTTCAGTGTGAGCTTAAATAGTATTGCCAAAGCTAACGATTCTTTAAATTTAAAAAATTTAAATTCACACCAGAAAACTTTGAATTACATACATAGATATTTTTTAATTTGTGTAACGCCTTCTATTTTAAAATATGAAATAATTACCAAAATTATTTTGTTGATAATTTCAAACTTCTAAATGAATAAACAAAAGCACTTGCGGCAACATCGAGCTTAACGCGTACGGGATGTATTAGATGGTCAGAATCCTTTATTATTCATACTACTAATTACTTATTGTAAGTTTGCCTAATCGTATCATAAAATTTCTATGATTAATTTAGAAAAAATATATATATTTTCATTTAGGAAATACTACAAAAGATTAGAAAAAGAAGGATTTTGCAGTATCTATGCAGCAACAACATACATATTACTTTTCGCTGCTCAAGAATGAATACTTGAAGAAAGAAACATCCTTTACTAAGTGAAAATACAACTTACATGATATTTTAAAATGCTGTGTTAACAGAGGTAACATACCTTCCCTAAAATAAAGAACTAATTGTTAATTAAATCCATTAGCCAAAATCCAAAAGCTTTTCATTGATATGTGTAATTTTTTGTCTTTTTTATTAACTTATATAATAATAAAGGAATTTGACTTTTTAATTTACGTATTTCGCTTGCAGATATACTTAAATTGTTTAAAAATAAAATATTTCTATTTATTACTGTTTGTCGTAAAATTATGCTTAGTTTAAATAAATCAAGTTATTTATATTTTTAATTTTTCAGTTTGTTAATCGTGAAATACATACTTTATTTTTTACTAAAATAAGAAAAATCTTTCATAAGTTCTAAATTGTTTATTTTTACTACATATTTCTATATAAATTTACTATAAAAATGTACTATTTTTTAAATTTTCAAAAGCTTTAAGGAGGCTCAGGGGTTGAAAACTTTTCAAAAAATCGATTTTTTTATGATCTAGTTTGATTATTCAATTAATTCTTATTTCAATGCAAAAAACCGCATAAAAATATTAGCATTTTTAACGAAGTTATAAGCATTTATATATCAATACTTACATAGCCGCATTCATATAATTTCAACTTTAAGTCGTGTTTTCTCAAAACTTGATTTTTGACGACTAACACCAAAATTAAAAAAACTATTTGATGGAATGGCTTATTTTTTTTTTTTTTTTTTTTTGCATGCATATAACATTATAATCTAGATTATGAATTAAGGATATTACTATCACTTAATAAAAACAGTATTAAAAAATCTCTCAAAGTTGAAAATTTTAAAAAACTCTAAAAAATACAACATTTTTCCCATTAAAAATACTCAAAATATTAAACTATCTAAAATATATTAATTCATAATCTAGATAATGATGTTATATGCATGAAAAAAAAAAAAAAAATAAGCCATTCCATCAAATAGTTTTTTTTTTAATTTTGGTGTTAGTCATAAAAAATTAATTTTGAGAAAACGCGGCTTAAAGTTGAAATTATATGGATGCGGCTATGAAAGTGTTGATACATAAATGCTTATAACTCCGTTAAAAATGCAAATATTTTTATGCGTTTTTTCTGCATTGAGTTAAGAATTAAATGAATAATTAAATAAGATCATAAAAAAAATCGATTTTTTGAAAAGTTTTCAACCTCTGAGCCCCCTTAAAGAGGAAGCGGGAATAACACAGAGAATAATGTAATTAGAAATTTTCCGATAAAGAGTAGCACCGGATACCTAAATAAGAGGGGAATATCATAGTGCTATGGGAAATTTTGTGGGATTATCTGGTTGACGGAGTTATCATCTTTGGATGTAGAAATTTTTTTAACCTTTTTGTCACGGGCAAATTCTGTTAGTAAAATGAGAAATTATCGACTGACACTGGAAATTAGAAACAACTTTTTGAAAAATTAAGCACCTCTTAATTTAGGCATTCACGGTAAAAGCAAAATTTTATTAAAATGCAAGTTTGTCATTAAATTAGATATCCCGGATACGGCACACTGTGCGGGAAAGAGTTAAAAGAAATATTCAAAATTTTTGTACAAAAATTACATAAAAGACGCGAAAATGGCCATTCAATCAGAAGGCAATCGTTTACAAAAAGTATGTATTTTTACAAATCTGTATTTTTCTATCTTTACGTAGAGTAAAATGATAAGAAAAACGTAAATGTTTCAAAACCGCGGCTCATAATAGGTAGACATTTCCGCATATAATTTAACAAAATTTTTAAAAGCGATTCTAGGCCTATTGGTTTAGTTTCCAAATGTTTTGACGATAGATAGAGATAAAAGGTTTTTCGTCTTAAAAAGATGCCAAATCTTGGCTTAAAACAGAATCGGTATGATTAATCGCGTCAAAGGATTGCTGATAAAATTAAACGTTCTGACATTTTAAATTTCTTACAGAATCAAACTGCAAATGCTTTTGGAATAACTGCACAAAAGCCGAGAATTTTTTCGGAATTTGAAAACTTGAAATTTTAATAGTTAAACGGTCGCAAACAGAAGAATAAGAGCACATAAAATTTGAAGCCAGAAAAATACTCTATTATGAATATGGATTATAAGAAAAGTAACAGAAAGATCTGGAATTCCTAAATATGTAAACCACCTCGTCGTACTCTCTTAACATTCACAGGGTTTGTAGGGATTCTGGAATTTCAATATCAGGAAATTCTTTGGCATCAGTATTGTTTTTTTCCTAGAAAATCTCTCCTTAAATAAGGTGAAATTTTGTACTCTGGAAATTAGGGATGAGATTTCCGCGTTTTTGGACACTTGTATATTGTTAGAGAAATTATTAATTAATTTAATCGAAACATTTTCGTGATTCCGCAGAACAACATTTTCTCTAACAAAATACTGGTGTGTGAAAACGCGGGAATCTTAGCCCTATGGAAATAGATTATTTTTCTCTAGGGAAAAACTGGTACATCGACTGAAAAATAACGGCACCCGTACTAAACCTTATTCATTATCCAAAGAAATACCTAAAAAAGTAATTCACAACCTTTTTGCCAGAAGCTTGTTTGCTACCGCGATATTTGAAAAATAATGCTTGATTGATTTGATAGCAAAGTTTTTGTCATTTAAAAAAATAAAATTATTCTGTATGAAATTAGTGATATCTTGGTGGCTCGCCGGCAATGGTTGTGCATCCCTAATCTAAAGCAACAAACATATTGGCCTTAAACAGGACTGACCAACTGTGGCACGCCGTGCACCATTAAATATTTGCAGTAATCTTTGATGAACTGATCATAGAATCTCTGCGATTCAAGAAGTCTGTTTTTTCTTTAACAGCTTACCTGTTTTGCCGTTATGTCATACCGACAACGTGTTTTATCCAATCATGCCAATCATGATCCATGTACGGGCATCCATACGCCAATCATCATTATTTCATCATATTATTTTCATCAGCAAAATGTTATTGTAAATTTTGTATTACTTAAAGCGGTATCACACGGACGTGTTCCGCAGAACATTTTCCCCTAAACAACTTTACAGTGAGCAAAAGTTCGGTGGCCTTGATTTGAGGGAGAATTTGCTGGCCGAACTTGCTTACGGAATATTTCCTGTTTTGCACAGAAAATGTTGGTTATTCATTCAGCGTTGATCAACTGACCAATAGGAGCGGAGCGAGGAATTAAATAACCCCGCGAGAAGTTTGAAAAACCTGTTTACCGAACACTCAGCAAAATGAACGATCATGTTTTGTAAAACGCTTGACGAAAAATCTTTTTCCGTGTGATACAGCTTTTAAATCGTTTGCCCGAACAGCGTTCGGGCAAGACGAATTTACTTATTTCATCATTTAAAGCTTTTTGACACCACTATTATTTTTAAGAAAATTTTCATAGTATTAAATGACGGAAATGTTTAGACTAAACTTTATGAATATTTTATTTAAATAATAGTGGTGCAAGTCTGTTATTTTCAATTTATGGAACGGAAAAGAATTAACAAGTTAAGGGGTTAACCCGCACATTTCTCTGTTTCGATTAGGCAAAAATTTCTGTTTTGAAAAACCGGTGATGAAAAATCAAAAATTCTAGGAAACTAGTCGTTGGGGGCCATCGTAATACTTACCCATCATGTATATGAAAATAAAACTATTTGTGAAAACTATTTATACAATGCATTGCAATTCATAAACAAAATTTAAATATTGTTAATACACATAGTAATGCTATATTAAAGAAGTGCTGATGTACCAATTTCGACAAATTATATAAAACGCCAAACTACTCAAGTAGTATCGAACTGCCCCCCAAAAAAATCCTTATAACTCCAAAACTAATAATTCTATTAACTAACAATTAACTGCGTAGGATTAAGCGTCTCATTTCCAAATAAAATATACCTTTGAATTAAAATTTGAATGAAATACAGGGTCATGAAAAATCGAAGACTGTGCAAAACAGGATTACAAATATTTCGACAACTAATAATTCGATTGACTTCATTCTATATGCAAAATGTGTCTTATTTTATTGCCTTTTACTTCCACGCCTTAGAACAATAAAATTCGAAAATTTTTATGTATCTTTCATCAGAACGAATTTTTCGAGAGTCCGAAAAAAATAGTTCCGGATAATCGAGGTTGCTGATATTAAATAGGATTCGTCCCATTTTTACATACTAACTACATACAAAATTTGAAGTCTCTATCTCAATTTTTTCGAGAGATAGAGCGTTTACAGACAGACAGACGGACGGCAAAATGTTTTCCTAAAAATATGTTTTTTGGAATCTCCACTATCTAAAACGTGTAAATCCGTCAAAAAAAATTTCGATTTTCAAAACGATTGCAAGACTTACCCTATACCTCGTATGATGGGTAAGTAAAAAACATGAAAAAACAGACATTATTTGAAATATTTGCAAAAATATCGATCAGTTAAGTGGTAAAAAATTATTAGTATCCGGCATGCCACACTTGGCCATTCCTGGCATAAAACGATGATCTGCGATAAAACTAATATTTATTTTCGGTAATTCAGATGATATTTGTTCATATTGGCATGACCTTCGAAAGGAAATGGAAATATTTTTTCCACCCATCAACTGGATAATGCAGGGGTCAGATCATATAGGGCAAATTATATTATACTTACTAGTATCTTTAATCAGTGACCTTCTCGAGCCATTTTTATAAGATATGCAATAAGAATACATCATGGAGATTATTGATAATTGATATTGGTAATAACAATAATATTTATCCTATACACTCCGACTCTTTGGCAGAGACTTCCTAAAGATTTGGGTTGTTTTTTGCTCATGAGGTAAGCTTATAATTGTTTTACTAAAAGGGTAACAAAATAAACACACCTGTATTTGCATATGAGAACATCATTTGTTGAACTGGGTTGAAAAAACAAAAAAATAGTAAAAGTTTCAAAAATTATATTTAATCGTACCCTGTTGACACCGTCATATAGACGTCAGGGTTATCTATAGACTCTTTTTTTATAATACAGATAATAAAATGCTTTTAAAATACATTTTTTTAATTGTTTTTTTTTCATCGTTGCAAAAATTTTAAATGCGTGATTTTTAGAAGTTTAAAAAATACAGTAAAATTTAAATTTTAACGTCTATTGTTTCCACCAAAAAATAACGCCAATATTATTACGTATGGACACGTTTGTTCTTTATAATATAGATAGATTATAAAACGTATGCGATTGTGAATATTAGAATCAACATTTTTAAAATATTCAAATTCTTTTTAATACTTCTTCTGATTTAATATTTCATTATTTCTCACTTCTTAGAACATGTATAGAAGTCAAAGAAAATATTTAATGATTTTTTGAATGAATATTATCAGGGAATGAGTTGGCACTGCATGGAAATCGAAAAAGAAATATCGTCTGATAGAAAGAATGTGATAATTAACTTTTTCTAAGAGTTCTGCTCTTTCATCATATTTAAATATTTATCAACGAATTCGAATATGTAAGTTCAATAGCCTTTGGGGGATTTCTTTTACTTTAAAGGAATTTTTCAAAATTCAAAAGATGTTAAAATAATGATTTTCTCCTTGAATAACTTATTATTGATGTTGTGACATATTTCAATTTACATCATATACGCATTTAAAAGAAAAATTGAGAAAATATTTCATGTAATAAATAGTTCAGTAAAATTGGGTACAAAACGAAAAAAGCTCAAAGTGGAAAATTACGCTGAAATTCGTTTCATTGTCGTACATTATGATTTTGAGGTTGCTGAATAAGAATCTGAATTTGTTTTAGAAAATTTCTGTGAGGAAATATGAAAAATCATGAAAAAATCGTTAAAAATCGCAGATATTTTAGGTTTTTGGCTAATAAATTTCAAAATAAGCTTTTACGCAGATAGTGACCCTATATTATTATACAGACGAGAAAATTACCTAAAATGTGTGATCTTATCATTTTTTATACAACATATAGCGTTGAAAATCGGCGAAAATTAGTAATTTTGGAAAAACTCAAGATTTTTTTTTCACCCTCTCTTTTCACAGCGCTAGAAGTAAAAATTTTGATGTTAACATTTGCTATCGTACTCACTTATAATTAGCTTAAATATTACTTTGATATAAGTATGCAGTGTGATCACGAAAATCCGGTATCAAATTTATCTCCCCTCTTTCTTTTTTTTTCTTTTCCAACTTGCGAGAAAGGAAAAATAGCAGTTGTTTACAAATTAAAAGCTGGTATAAAAATGATGCAGTAACGGACAGCGAGATCGCTGACATTGTGTTAACCCTTTCCGGTGCAGTGTGTCCGGTCTGGTCACACCTAATTTTAATTCCAAACTTATAATTGGCGCCAATATAATATTTTAGTAAAATCTTGCTTCTACAATAGAAACTTATATTAAGGGATTCTTGATTTCTTAAAAAGTCGTTTGTAAATTCCGGTATCAGTCAATAATTTCTTATTTTAGTAACAGAATTAGTCCGTGCCGGAAAGGGTTAAATAGGACCCTGGATACCACAGTTAGCAGCTGACAGTAACAAGGATGAAGTGCCTGGTAGAAGCTAAGGTCTCACAAAATATGCATAAATTTGACTGGAAAATTTATGTGGTCTTTAAAGGAATAACACTGTACTTCTGAAATCTGTATTCGTTTTACATGTATAAAATCGAAAAAGGAAGATAGTTATTTCATATTGCTGCTTGAGAAATTACATGAGAAGAAAAACTAAACTGCTTATAAGATTTTTTTTAAGGGGAACGAGGGAGGGGCGTAGAAAATATCAAAGTAGATATTTTTAACATTCAAACTATTTCAAAGATCGCTATCACCTGCATATGAATTAAATTACGAATATATGCGGAGCACAATATAAATTGTATTTTTCTTCAACTCGGCATTTTTGCCTGTTCGTATTAATACCTTTAGTCTAGACTTGCATGTTCTGAAGTTTTTCCCTTGTGGCAGGACGACAGCAGTCCGAAATAACTAATGGAGATTGTTCTCTCCCCTAAAATATAATGCAATATACTCAATAGATAATACAAAAAAAAGTAATAATAATCGAAAATCTTACCTGAGCTCTTGCACTTGTTCCGTTATTCGACGACTTTGATTCTTGAGTTGACATCAATCCATTTGAATTTCCGTTCGTATTCTTCTGTATATCCCGGGAGAACAGCACTCTTGCTATTAAACCATACAGTACACATGATAACAAAAGGGGCAAGATGTAGAACAAGATCAGATCCGCAAAAAAGTAGCCAAGATAGTTCTTCCTCGATAGAGCAAATGTGCACGTCTCGACATCTTCTAAACCTTTATAGTGTAAAGGTTTCGTCTTGGTTAGGAACAGCCACGGAGAACAATACAAACAAGCAAATATCCAGACGCCTAATATTATCTTTTTGGCTCTGTTCACGGTGCAAACAATTTGAGCTTTCATCGGGTGGCAGATGGCGATGTAGCGTTCTATTGTAAACGCTGTTATAGACAGCGAAGATACATTAATGCCAAGGTATTGGAGGAAAATAAATATGGCACAACCAACTCTTCCCCATATCCACTCATCTCCTAACAGATAATACGCAAGTATTTCATTTGGTACTGATGCAATCAAGGTCATGAAATCTGCAATCGATAAGCTCACCAGATAACAGTTAGTTGGAGTGTGCATACTTCTTGTGCGGGTGACAACAAGTACTACCATGATGTTACCCAATAGTCCAACTAGCAGTACAATACCTTGGAATACGGTACCGACTACTTGGTATTTCAGCGAGTAGTACGATGGATCTCTGATGTGTGGAATTTCCAGTTCTGAGCCATCGTAATAGCAACTAATGTTGCCATCTGTATCATTTGGTACGTAAAAGCAATCGGCCCAATCCGTGATGTAATTCGGTGGAATGGTGTAATTGGGTAGTATCATTTTCCCGATATGAATTAAGCTCGTTAATGCGTTAGAAATTAGGTAATATTATGAGAATTTTCAGTTTATTGTCCATAACGGAATATTCAGAAGCATAATATTATTTTTATAATCTATAATATGAAAGTTATGTTATTTACTCAGGTTATTTCAACGTAATTTTATGTTACTGAAATATCCATCTTATTTTCAATATTCAGTTATTCGTGATTAGTTCTTCATAATCAAAATATGTTTGATGTATTCTGTTTAATAATTTGTTTAATATGCTATTGACGAACTTTTCATAGGTAAAATAATGTTATTTACATATTTTATTCTTTTGTTTTAATCCAGAACATTAAATTCCGTTATTTCATAAATGTTTTTTTTACGTAATAATTAGATTTTTTTAACTTTTTAAATATGTTTTTATCTTCATATAGCCAAAAAACTTGTATTAAGATGCCTTATTCCCTTGGAACTTAAAGCCTGGTTTTATATCCTTCAACAATAGAGATAATCGGGTGTACCTAGAAAAAAAGTAAATTATTAAAATGACTTTTAAACAAATAAATTCAACATTTTTATTAAAATCACAGAAATAGGAAAGTTATGCATAATTAGTGGAACGCAGAAAGAAGAAATATGTATCTAAAGAAACATAATGAACATGTTTTCCATAGTGCAACAGCTATTTGATACAGCATTCTGATTCAAGCCATAAAGAAACCGAATTGTGGACTTTTAAAGTCTTTCAATGCTATTCTTTACAAATAAATTGAGAGCAAGGACGAATCTTACACTGAAATCGAACATAAACTTTAAACAGTAATCAGCGTTCTCTCATGAAATATCGAAAATTTTTGTTTTAAACGTAAAGGAAACTTTGAACATATTGCCGTCAAAGTTAAAAATACAAAATTTCTTTAAAAGTTTCTGGTGATAATCTCGTTTAAACACTCGATAAGATACATTCTATTGTTCCTCAAAGAGGTAATACTGCTTTGCACCACTTTTTCAATTCATTCCTAACATATCATGTATTATAACATTAAAAAAAAATTATTTCGGTTTTTCGTAAAACTTATCTTTCAAAAAGAAAATCCCCGTATTATCATAAAAAAGTAAGAACATACTAGATTTCTATTCATTTGCAGCAATAAACTCAGTCCTATCTGTCACTTCAGAGAATGTGATTATTTTGATACAGTTTCTTTGGTTGATTTCTACACCATAAATTTCTGGACAATGTATTCATACAATTAAATTACAAAATGATCCCTGAGAGATGTTATAAAAAGCTCTCGTCTGCTTTCCGAATATCCATGTATGTTTTGAAACTAATTTGTTTGCGTTGATTCGTACTGAATTAAAATATGCGGTCTATGTAAGTTGTTCTCAATGAAATTTTCTTAGAATTTCGTATAACATAATTTTTATTCATGATTTTCCATGAACAATAGTATTTTGGAAATTATTAATTAACACTAAAATTACCACGAGCCGTCATTTTGACGGCTACTTATGGATATGTTTCGGTTCAAACCCGGAATTTGATTATGAAATAAGTACACTAGAACGCTCGGATGGGGTCGATTCGACTCCGATTATGTGATTATACTTGAATTAAACCGTTCAGAAATTTTTTCTTGAAATAAGTTAAATATAAAACGCCCAGGTGTACGTTAAAGAAATATATTAAATAATTTTGAATAAAAATTCTGGTGTGAAATATTATTATTAAACATCAGTAAAATTTCCGGGCGTTCTAGTGTTAAAAAGAAGCAAAGAAGGTAACGTTAAACATTAAACTGTTTTAAATCAAAATTCTCGTTTGAAATATCTTATAGAACTTGACTAAAACTTCCTGTAATTCTAGTGTTAAAGAAATTACTTTTTTTTTCAATTTTTAACATTGCAAAACGTTCAAACACATAAATAACAAGAACAGAAAACAAAAATAAGTCAGAAAACAAAAATAACAACTAAAAACTATCTTTTTTTTTCATTACTGTTATTTAATAAACATAAATTTAAAACTTATTAAAAAAATTTTAATAAATTTGTGTCATTTGTAAAATACATTTTCTTTTCAAATGCGGATAGTAATTCTTTCAATATAAAAATATGCTTAGCATACATCGCATACATTGCATACATTGAATATATTGAAAAGAATTTACAAAGTTAAGAAATTCTTTTTTACATGAAAATCAGGGATAACTTTACAAAAAAAGGCACAAGAATATTTTATTGTATCTGAATATTAATATTTTTGAAAATAATGTTGATGTTATTTCTCATTAACAAATAAAAACAATTACAAAATATCCATAATACATAAGTAATAAAATTTCAGTAAACAAAAACAACTAAAAGATGTAATCTTTTATTTGCCTAATATCTAATGAATAAACATAAAATTATAGCTTATTTTTATTAAAACCAAACATCAGTTTCAATAAATTTATGTCATGTAGGTTTTCTTATAGATATATACTTTTTTTAAGTATGGACAGTGTTTGATAAAAGGCTATTTAATTTTCTACTGACTTTGTCACCTAGCAACCAAGATATACCTAATTATTTCAAAATGTAAAAAGTTTTCTGTGCAAACGATTTTTTGTGATAAATACATTATCTGTTTTATTTCTTCAGCTTTTACCTAAGCTGTGCGAAACAATATTCTTTTTGTTTTTGAGTTTGATTAGAATGTTTTTTAATGAGTTATGTGAAAAAAATGTTACGGTTTTTATTGGAGTTGTGTTTTGTGAAATTATTAATGTTCGAAAGAACCTGAGTTGAGTTTACTCAGACAGTATTTATAAAACGATAAAACTTCTTTTTATCATCGAAGTTGTGTCATTTTCGATTAGGAAACACTGAAAAAAAAATTACAAATTTAAGAAAACCATTTTTACATTTAAAAAATGGCAATAAATTTAAATAAAAACGAACAAAAATGCTTTTATGGTATTTTAATCTGAAGCCTTTTTAAAATAATGCTGATGACATTTCTAATTAACATATACTTGCAGATTTTAGAAATCCTCTTTTGCATTGCAATTCGTTTAATTAAAAGCAAATAATCCTCTACTTGAAATCTGGATTACGTTATTTCCGTAAAGGAGATTATCTGTTGTTGTGATTAGTGGGATGTTATTGACATCACGTTTCCTTTTGTGCGTTATAAAATTTGTATCATTAGCTGAAACATATTAAATTGTGACATACACAATAATCTTAGAAGCTATTTGTTTACAAAGCCTCGATCGATTTGCCTTCATTGTATTTGAACTAAGTCTTAGTTTAGCTTTTAGTATAACTAAAAATATAAATGAACTAAAAATATAAATCTGCAATATTGACAAAATTGACAAAAAACCGATGCTAAACGCGCAAAAAATTGTTAAAAACCACATCAAAAATCGGACTGAAAATTGCAATGAAAAAAATCGCTGAGATTGAAAAATCATACCAGACAAAATTTAGTTAATTAGGCTTTGAAACAGTTTTATTTTTATGATTCTCAAAAATAGCCCCAAAATGTGAAGAAATACTAAAAATCGCAATAAAAAATTCGTTAAAAGTTCCAAAAATCGCCGCACGAATTTCGAATAAACTTTATTGAAAAGAGAAAAAAAATTACTTTATTGAGTGAAAAGAATGAAACCATATTCCTTTCACTAATATAGAAAAATCGCCTCGAAACATAAAAAGAGCTCTAAAAATTGCCTAAAAATTGAATTAAAAAATCTAATCAAGAAATCAAAAATCGGGCTTCGAGCTGCAAAACTACATGTATGTAACTACATATACCTTCCCTCCAAATTTTGTAACTCTACGTGCAGCGGTCTCTTCAGAACAGCGCTGGCACACACACATACTTGTCTCTTTATTATTATAGATTACTGTGAATATCCTAATTAATAACTTTATTGCTCATTCGTTAATTTTATGTTTTTTTGCTTTTCTTACATGCAATTCAAGAATAGATAAGATCATGATGCATACAAAAAACCATAATTTTGACAAAAATGACAAAAAAATCGATGCTAAACGCACAAAAAATAAAAAAAATCTCTAAAAATCACATCGAAAATCAACTTGAAAATCACTGAAATTGAAAAATCATAGCAGACAAAATTTAGTTCATTAGGCTGAAAGTTTGAGTCAATTTTGTTTTTATCATTGTCAAAAAATAGACGAAAATGCGAAAAAACACTAAAAATCGCATTAAAAAAATTCGCTAAAAATTCAAAAATCACCGCACGAATTCCGAATAAACTTTATTGAAAAGAGAAGAAAAATTACTATATTGACTGAAAAGAATGAAACCGTATTCCTTTCACTAATATGGAAAAATCACCTCGAAACATAAAAAGAGCGCTAAAAATCGCCCAAAAAATTAAATTAAAAAATTCTAATCAAAAATCGGGCTTCAAGGTGCAAAACTACATGTATAGAGGTACCTTCCCTCCAAGTTTTGTAATTACATGCAGCGTTCTCTTCAGTACAGCGCTGACACACACACATACTTGTCTTTTTATTTTTATAGATTTATTTATTTATGTTTACCAAAGGTTTAAACATAAAACTTTATTAAAAGTTTCTGGTACAAAAGGTGATTTAAATTTAATTATATACAATGTATATCATCCATTTTTAAAAGGATCTCTCTTTAATAGTAGAATTACGGAAAATTTTGCTTAGTATTTATAAAAATAGTCAACACCGAAATTTTTATTTTAAAAAGTTAAAAATATTATTTAATTTTTTTTCCTTTCTTATAAACAAACATAAAGAAACTTCTGATTTGAACCGGTGTAATTTCATTTGGTAACGGTACAAATGAAGCACCGTAATTCTTGTGCTAGAGCCCACACCACTAATTGAAAAAAGATCCAAATGATAATGTTAAGTCTATGGGGCCGTTTTTTCAATTATCTCGCTCAAATTTTCATATTTTTAAGTGATTTTTTTACACAGGATAGCTGAGGACGATTTTCAACCGGCCTGCTTTTTACTTTTTCAATTTGGATTTCATATTTTAAGAAATACCCTACCCTTTGAAACCGGTTCAGAAATTGAAACTATCAGAATATAAAAAAATATGTAACCAAAATCGAAAAAGTAAAAACTTGATTCCAAACCGGTTGCAGATCGTACTTAGCTATCCTATGAAAAAGCAATCCTGTAAAAATACTAAAATTTGAACGAGATATTTGAAAGAAACGTCCACATAGAATTAACATTATAATCTGGGTCTTTTTAAGGGTACTGAGGGCGCCTAAAGTCTAATAAGATGGGTCTTATGTCACTTAAAAATATAGATATGTACAAGAATTTTAGAACAATTTAAACGGATAAAATTGTTTTGAAAAGCAAGCTTAACCTTTGCTTTAAGTTGATGCTGACACCGTTTTGATATATATCAGGCACTGTGGCTCTGTTCAGTTGTGTTTATCATGTTTTCTGCGATGGCTTTAAACAATGAAAACTAAAACATGGCATTTAAATGACCTTCATATTCTGTTGACATTAATATAAATAGATACTGATTCAATTTTGGCTTCCATGATCAACAGGGAACAATTTTAACCGTTGTTTGGGAAAGGATTCCATACTATGTACAGAATCATTTGATGCAACATGATTTTTTTTCTATGATTGTTCACTGATCACTATAATTTTCTGCTAAATTGAAAGAAAACATTATATTTAACATTTATAATTTTTACTGTGTGAGAATGATAGTTAAATTAATCTAATACTAGCAGCAGGATTGCCGCGGCAGACTAATTTCATATTTTGTGCGCACCGACATCTTTCTAATATAGGTATATTTCTCCTGAAAATACTGTCAAGCTGTGCGTTAATGTATTTGTATTTTAAGAAGGGAGTGCCACTTACAATTAAATAAAAAAGAAAAAATCATACGCCAAGCATAGATTATGAAGCACTTTCCAATGCATTCAGAATACGGAACAAAACTGCATCACTAAAAAAATTAAATATTTCGTCTCATTTCATTATATAGAAATGTATAACGCATTTCAAAACCGAATTTCAGCTAATTCTATCTTTATTTGGAAATGTATACGAATTTTTTATCAGTTTTTTATATGATATAGAATTTTGTAACTTATTAACAAAACGCATTCCAAAATTTAGTTCATTTAAACGGTATATATATTTCAGCTGACAATTCCCTTCCTGCAATTTCCTCTAAAAAGAAAAACGATATGCGAGTACTTTTGGCCACCCCTGAATATAAGCTATAGAATTTACATATAAAGAGTAATATGGAAAAAACTAATTAAATTTATAAACGCATACAAAATTTTAAAGCTACTGTCCAGCATTATTATGCAAAGACAGCAATGTAATCGATTTCTTTTGTATGACCATGTAAATTAATAGAAAGTGCTCTGAATGCTCTCTTTTAATGTGATAGTAGTCAAATTAAAGAATTTTGATGTAGCGCAATGCCATTAAAATTATCTCCAAATTATTTTTCTCCAAATACCATAATGTAATCGAATACTTTTGAGCATCCCTGAAAATGACCCATTTGTCGTACATACTTCATATGCAATACCAAACATGTTTTGATGACTCTAAATAAGCTTCATCAATTGCATGGAAAATCGAATATATTTACGAGAGTTAGTGAGTGGACTGACGGACAGACAAAATGAATGCATAACCACTTTTCAACTACGTTGAAAGAGCTAAAAAAAGTCGCCTGTAGCAACCCTATACAAAAAATCCAGTTTCGACTGTACTTTTAGCCAAAAAATTTGGATTCACACCAGAAAATGCAGAAAGTATTTTCAGATTTCTTTAGTGGCAGATTTCTTTTGATTAATTAAAGTTTCTTCTTCAAAATTTTCTGGTCTGAGGCATGAATTTCAGAATAAAAATGGAGGCGAAATCGTCAACTCTGACATGATAAAATGATGTAAAAGAATGCTTAGTGATTGCTATAATATTCTAATAAAACTGATAACACCACCATACTTGCCAATCTCCCGCTTTTTAAACACAACATATTGTAAACCAGAAATTTTATTAAATAAATGAAATCATTCAGATTTCAAATGATTACTACATAGAAGCGAGAAATACTTACTTTAATAATTTTTCTTTTTTTAATAATTTGCGTTTTATGATTAATAAAAAAGACGGAGGTTAGCAAGTATGACACCCAATTAATCCAACTGATGGCAAACTGTAGTAAATAAAGCAATGTTACAACCTGAACAAATCCGCTTTTGATTTTCCAACCAATGCTATTAAATTAAAGATAATCTTCTAGAATAAAAGTAATTTAAGTAACGTTTATTCTTCGAAAGAAAAGTCTGCTGTTATGGATAACAGATCATTTGTTCCACGTTCCTTTTATGTACGTTGACAGCTGACATAGTAGATGAAATGCTTTAATCTCTAGTACACTCACTCAACTTGACAGGTTATGCCGACAGCTACTTGGTTTGTTTATGTTGTAGTAATTACATTTTATAAATACTTATAGAATTAATATTATTAGATTACTAACATATAACTAATTAATGTTAGTTTTCTATACATAACTACATTTTATAAAAATGTACAGTTGTGGAAAAAAAGTAAACACTCCCTCTTAACTTTTCAACAAATTATCGTAGAAGAAAGTTACTGGTACCGTACAATTCAAAATAAAATCTACTTTTAAGTGATGAACATAAAATATGCTTAGGAGGTCATCTACATATTAAAATGTACCCTAACTTTTTTTTTTCAATTGAAGTACCCAATTCAGACTGCATGAATAATCATTACACCCTTCAATTAGCTTAAAAACAAATTTTCATGAAATTAGTACGATACGTTTACGAGAAATTAATTATTTTTAAAAAAGCATATTTTAGAGACTGTATCCAAATTGAGATTCGGTACGTGGATGTAGACTGAGAAATTCACCTTCTCGATCAAAACATCTTAGGCGCCAATCAAGCAATAATTGGAGACTGCTATATTACAGTATAACGTAAGAAGTTAAAAAATATCTAGTCACTTCTATCGTAGACGGCAACTTAAATCATCATTTTGCCGTTTTTAAGCAAAATTTGAAAGCTACGTGGGAGAAATACTCAAAATATTCTTTAGGCAGAATATAATAAATCTAAATCCATCAAAAAAAATCGCACGTTGCAATTCATAATTTTTTCCAATAAAAATATGAAAATGTAATTTAACAAATTTTTACTGTTTATAATTTAAAACCTTATCATTCAAAGAAATTTCGTGTCTGGACATAGTTTGAATCGATGATTTGAAATCTCTATCTCAAGATCTAATGCAAGGATTTTCACTAAACTTTAGATTCAGGTAGTTTTTGAGATGAAAGACTGCTGTTTGTATTTTGGTGAAAATAGCGCAACTGGTGGCACTGCTATGCTGTCTTTCTACACGATTTCCTGCAATAGCTCTATTTCAAGAATCAGTGCACGGATTACCATCAAATTACTGATTCAATTAATCCTTCATATGAAGTGATTCTGTTTACTTTTTGATATCAATTGCTCAATAGGTAGCGCTACAATGTAGAATTTTTCCTGATTCTCACAATTGTTCTATCTCAAGAATTAATGGACAAATATTTGTCAAATTTTAGATTCAGGTTTACCTGGATAAATATTATTGCTGATTATTTTTTGCTATAAATCACTCAGAAGGTAACGCTTTTATTCTGAATTTTCCCCGTTATTCGCAATAGTCCTATTTCAAGAACTAAAAAACGGAATTTTACACCATTAGAGTCCTCACGATGGGCATAGAATACTATTTATTTTTGGCATTGGGATAGCAATTTTTGAAATTATTAACATGACTGAGATTGAAAAAAGTTTTGGGATTGCCACGCCTAACCTGTTACTCTTTATTTTGATAAGTTAGTGGAAAAGTAAAAATAGACTATATATTTTTTATTGTAATGAGCAATTCTGAGAGCATCATTATTGTAACTTTTTGAAAATAATACACATCTACATCTGAACTCGTCATATAATTTTGCGCATTTCGAAATTTTTAGCTTAGATAAAATTACAATTAAATTTCAGTGAATATTCATCATTATAAGAACAAAAATTTCATGAAAGGACTAAAAAACAGATTCATTTTGTTTATATTTTTCGTAATTTTTTTATTTAGTTCGAAGACAGTAATTGATTATAGTAATAGAAGCAAAGGGAACAGTGTTACAACCTTAACAAATCCGCTTTTATTCCTTACAACAACACCATTTAATTAAAGATAAACTTCCAGTATAAAACTAGATCAAGTAATACTTATTCTTCCAAGGAAAATAACTGTTGTGAGGATTAACTGATGACCTTATCATTCAAATCAATTGAAATTTCGGTGTCTGGACATAGTTTGAAGTGATGATTTGAAATCTTTATCTCAATATCTAATATCAAACTTCAGATTAAGGTAGTTCTTGAGATGAATGTATTCTGTTTTCATTTTAGAGAAAAGAGCTCAAAAGGTGGCGCTGTTATGCTGTTTATTTTGAAGATTTCTGCAGTAGCTTTATTTAAACATTTATTGTACGAATTGCTATCAAACTACGAAATCAAATAAAACTTTATATGAAGTGATTCTGTTTACGTTTTGATATCAATCGCTCAATAGGTGGCGCTTCAATGCAGTTTTTTTTTATAATTCTCGTAATAGCTATAGCTCAAGAACTAATCGAGGATTTTTTTATAAATTCTGCGCATTTAGAAATTTTTAGCTTAGATAAAATTACTATTAAATTTTGGTGAGTTTTCTGCATTATAACAACATAAGTTTCATGAAAGGGCTAAAAATTAGATTCATTTTGTTTATATTTTCCGTAATCCTTTACTCAAATGGAAGACAGTAATTGATTATAGTAACTCTAGTAAATGGAACAATTTTACAACCTTAACAAATCCGCTTTTATTCCTTACAACAACAGCATTTAATTAAAGATAAATAAACTTCCAGTATAAAACTAGATCAAGTAACACTTATTCTTCCAAAGAAAACATCTGTTGTGAGGGTTAGCTGATGATTTGTAACACCACGTTCCCTTTTATGTATTTCTAAAGCTGACATAATGCATGAAACACTTAAATCATTTGTGCACACAATCATCTTCGCAGATACATGCCGACAGCGCTTTGATTTGTTTATTTTCGTCGTGCTTCAGATACATTTTACGTCTGGCGGTTGTTTAGATTTACACTAAATATAATAACAATTTGTCATTCAAACCAAATAAAAATATGTAGATTCAAACGAAAACTTCCTTTAGAAAATAAATATAATTCTTATAGAAATAAACATGTATAATTCGAATGGGTATAAGTTTTTTAAAAAAAGTTAACGCGTTCTAAATAAAACTTCTTGCATTAAACATTTTAATTAAATATGAATAAAATTTATGGTGTATGTTTAGTTTTCAAATATAGAGTACATAAGCACTAGGGATGAGATTTCCGCGTTTTTGAACACCAGTATAATTTTAGAGAAAATGTTGTTGTTTTAAATCGCAAAAATGTTCGGATTAAATGAAATAACATTTTCTCTAACAAAATACTGGTGTTCAAAAACGCGGAAATCTCATCCCTAATAAGCACAAATGTAATTGGATGCATGTGTGAAATATATGTGTTCGAATGAAAAGGTACGAAACGTCCTAAAAACGAAACCGGTTGAAATTTAAAGTATGCTACTTTGGGATTACGTAGTCTGATATCAAGGGACGAGATTAGAATATTCGGCGTGATTGTGCGAGCGCGTGGGTGCCCGCGCATGTTGGACGGCCAGAAGCAGGCAGTTATGTGTGTCCGTCCAATTGACGCAGCTGTGCCTGTGAAAACATAATGGCTTTCCCATTGCAAAATTCGACGACTGAGGAGCAACGAGTTGTTATCAGATTTCATGCTGCACCAGGCTTTAATCCTTTATTTACCGAATTATGAATTCATGAAAATTTTACATTCTAAAGCAGTTTACGTAAACTGTTTAAATTAAATTAATAGATTTACATAATCATTTAATAAACTTTTGAGGGATTGAATGATTTAGAAGGATAAACTAATTTTGAATTTACATGGAATTTTGAGCAATATTTAAAATCTCATTCAAATCTTTTATTTTAAATTGTTTTCTTAGTATTTTGCAGAATTGTAAAATGTATAAATATGATGGTCTTACAATATAAATATAGAAATATTTCCAAATTGAAAAAAACCCATCCCCCTCTCTCAGCGCCAAGAAAGATAGAAAGATACAAAGGAAAAAGAAATCACCCTTTTAAAAATATTTTTGCTTTGTGTGACCGATAATGCTTTCGGAACAAAATAATGTATCTGTAACTCAATCTAAACAGCATTACAACTAATTGACGTATTATAAGAAATTTATAATAAGTAATTTTATGGTACTTATAAGTACGATCGGTAAAGGGTTAATGAGGTACTTTGCTGTCCCTCCATCATCGAATTTTGCAATAGGAAAGCCATTATGTCCTCCCATGTGTTCGCACAATCACCCAGGAATTTCCAATCGCATCTCTCTACGTCTAAGTATCTAATACCAAAGCGGCAAATTTAAATTCCAACCTGTTTCGTTTTACGACGTATCATATTTTTTCGTTTAAATACCAATAATATGTTAAAAGGTATCTCCATTTTTAATTTATTGTTTTTTTATGGTTTAAAAAAAATTATTTTGCATTTTTATCAGTTATTTGAAAATTCCTTTTAAAAAATTGAAAATTTATTAGCGGATTTTTTTTAATATAAAAGATGGAAGAAAGCAATCCTTTTTATTTATATTTTGATTATTTCTAATCAATTGATGGCAGTAATTGATTATAGTAACTGTAACAAATGAAAAAATGGTATAACTTTAACAAATCCGTTTTTGTTTCTTATACTAAGGCCATTTAATTAAAGATAAATTAACTTCTATGAAAAAACTGGGTTAAGAAGCATTAATACTTTCAAACAGAATATCTACTGTTATGGAAAACTGCTCATTTGTCACGACACGTATTCTTTTGAGTATTTTGAAAGCTGACATAGTAGATAACACACTTTAATCTTAAGAGCAAACAATCTTATTTCTTGAGGTATGCCGACAGCTCCTTAATTTGTTTATTTTCGTCATGCTTCAGATTTACTTTATATTGGACGATTGTTTAGATTTACATTAAACAGTGAAACAGATTGTCAGTCAAACCAGATAAAATTATTGAAACGAAAACTTTTTTTATATAATAAATTATTATAACTCGCACAGAAATCAATACTTATAATTCGAACAGAAATAAATTTTCTAAACAGTTAACTCGTTCGTTCTAAATAAAATTTCTGGCGTGAAATATCTTTAAAATATCATTAAAATTCCCGGTGTGTGTTTAGTGTTCAAGTATGCAATACATAGTTAGCACAAACATAGGAATGTAATTGAATATATATGTGAAATATATTTTTAAGTTATCTGCACCGATTTATAATTTATTAATACATTTTTAGACTGTTTTCATAAATATATTTTTTATTCTGTATTTTTATCAGTTATTTGGAAAGTACAGTCGACTCTCGTTAATTCGAAATCGGATAATTCGAATCTTCGCTTAATTCGAACTAAATATGAAGTCCCGAAATTTTCAATGGCAGAATAACGTTAAACTTTTTCATTAATTCGAACTCATTTTCTTTTGACATCGTTTAATTCGAACTCACGAGAATTCCAATTTTTCATTCTTTCTTTCTTTCTCACGGATTTCAGATAATTTGAATAACTTTCTTTCTTTGATTTTTGGGAAATTTGTTCCGAACGAGTATACATATAATCCCATGCATTTTATATCCACTTTCTAAGTGCCTTGTCTGTCTATCAGTGACGCTTCAAATTTTTCTTCTATTGTGCTTGTTTCTAATCTTATAATTAGTTTAAGTATTTATACATTTTAATTTAATATTAAGTCTTCTGATGATAACAGACATAATAAATAATATATATATATATAACATCAAACAAAAAACAATATCCTTTGTAATAGTACTACATTAAGCATGTTCTCATTTCATACTTTCCGTAATTCGAACTTTGGATATTTCGAACATTTCTTGTGGTCCCGACGAGTTCGAATTAACGAGAGCCGACTGTTCTATTTAAACACCTAACTGGTCAATATTTTTGAAAAGACCTTTCAAATAATGCCAAATCTTTCATGCGTTTTACAGAATTTTAAGTAAGTTATCACCGGCTTTTCAAAACAGAAATTTTCGTCGAATTGAATCATCAAAATGTTCGGATGGACCCCTTGGGGACGAACGACACGTACACGTGCCACAAAAAGGCTTAAGAATCCTCGTTTATTCCCACCGGTAAAATTATACTGCAAAATTTGCCTTATTCGATCGGAGCATTTTCTCGATTTAAGAAAAAAAAATTTCTGTTTTTTAAGACTGGTGACGAAACATTAAAAATTTCGTAAAAGACTTCCGTCGCGAAGTGGTTAAATAATACAAAATTTACACTAAAAATGTAGAATTGAGAATAATAAAACATGATTGGCAAAAACACGTTGCCGATATGACATACGAGAGAATCAGGGAAACGCTTAGAAATTGGCAATTTATTAGCATTTTTTTTTCGTACAATATGCGATGCTGAGGGTTATTCTTTTTATTATCTTTTTAAGATAATTCATATCTAGATTTGAACAAAAAGACAGATAAAAGTGTTTGATGGATAGTTTTCTTTTATTCTTTATAATTCAGATTTATTTTTAAAGAAAAGTGTATAACCAATGTGCTTTGTCTGCTCTAACTTCAGCAGCGAAAACATAGACGCAACAAAAATTAGAAATAGGAAAGTAAAATATGTTATGAAGGATGTCCGCTAGCCATAACTGGAAGAAGCATAAAAATATTAATCTTTTTCAGAATTTAGAAGAAATATTCAGGCATCATTCAGATTGTTAAATGTTTAAAATGTATGTTGACGTGACACATTGAAAGAAACAACGTAACAGATGGAATAATTTTTTCACAACAAGAAATTTCTTGTTTCACAGTTTCTTTTTTTTTTAAATATCTGATACTTAAAATATACCATTTGTGCCTTATGTTTTGTAGGATATATAAAGGAAAAAATATAAGAATGAAAGTAGCATCACCTAAAAAACAAATAGATGAAAAAGAGAGAACTGATAATAATACACATCATTACTACAAAAATCCTTTTTAGCAAGATGAATTCCAGAAAATTCAAAAATTCCATTATGAATGTTTATGCATAATTATATAGTTAAAAACACAATTCCACAGAGTACAGACAGAGCCTCAACTTGGCTTGAAAAGAACGTCCTCAGTGGATCACTTAAAAACTAAACCATCGCGTTGGCGATTTTTATCCTCGTGATTTCTGTTTAACTGTAACCATATTCTGGCTTGGCACTTCTTGCTGAATGCTGATTTGATTATCTTTGCATACGTGCTTATGCTATTTGATCTTAGATTTCCGCGCTTATATTGATTCGTAATTATTACTGTTATTGTTCTTGAATTTTCAAGTTTAAAGTATTAGGTCGTTATGTTAAGAAGAGACACATGCATTGTTTGCAAGACGAATACGTCAAAGTTATTTCATATTAAAATAATTCTTTCATAAATTTCAAAACAAGAAGCAGCAAGCCGTCGCTGTATTTTTTTTTCTTTTTTCCTATATCATTTGTCGCCAAGGAAGCGATGTTTCGCCGAATTAGCAATCTCTCTTATGTTATGATCGTAATTTCAGAGTGGTCCGCTCGTGTCGCTACTGTCTATGCGTAATCCCATGTTAAACAAGTTGCCATTACAGTGTATAAAAGTTGATTCTCTGTTACTACTCTGTGGTTCGGATTAAATAATACAAAATTTGCACTAAAAATGTAGAGTTGAGAATAATAAAACATGATTGGTAAAAACACTTTGCCGATATGACATACGAGAGAATCAGGGAAACGCTTAGAAATTGGCAATTTATTAGCATTTTTTGCCCGTACAATATGCGATGCTGAGGGTATTCTTTTTATTATCTTTTTAAGATAATTCATATCTAGATTTGAACAAAAAAAACAGATAAAAGTGTTTGATGGATAGTTTTCTTTTATTCTTTATAATTCAGATTTATTTTTAAATAAAAGTGTATAACCAATGTGCTTTGCCTGCTCTAACTTCAGAAGCGAGAACATAGACGCAACAAAAATTAGAAATAGGAAAGTAAAATATGTTATGAATGATGTCCGCTAGCCATAACTGGAAGAAGCATAAAAATATTAATCTTTTTCAGAATTTAGAAGAAATATTCAGGCGTCATTCAGATTGTTAAATGTTTAAAATGTATGTTGACGTGACACATTGAAAGAAACAACGTAAGAGATGGAATAATTTTTTCACAACAAGAAATGTCTTGTTTCACAGTTTCTTTTTTT
Source organism: Maratus speculifer (assembly GCA_964019185.1). Lineage (NCBI taxonomy): Eukaryota > Metazoa > Arthropoda > Arachnida > Araneae > Salticidae > Maratus > Maratus speculifer. The sequence continues at coordinate 160,887,484 of OZ025301.1, read as the reverse complement.
AAATATCTGATACTTAAAATATACCATTTGTGCCTTATGTTTTATAGGATATATAAAGGAAAAAATATAAGAATGAAAGTAGCATCACCTAAAAAACAAATAGATGAAAATTACTACAAAAATCCTTTTTAGCAAGATGAATTCCAGAAAATTCAAAAATTCCATTATGAATGTTTATGCATAATTATGTAATTAAAATCACAATTTAATTCACGCTCATAATGCTACTCACAGAGTACAACAGAGCCTCAACTCGGCTTGAAAAGAGCGCCCTCAGTGGATCACTTAAAAACTAAACCATCGCGTTGGTGATTTTTATCCTCGTGATTTCTGTTTAACTTCATTATTCTGGTTTGGCGCTTCTTGCTGAATGCTGATTTGATTATCTTTGCACACGTGTTTATGCTATTTGATCTTAGATTTCCGCGCTTATATTGATTCGTAATTATTACTGTTATTATTCTTGTTATTATTTTACTACAACATTAATTTTAAAATAAAATTGAATTTCGATTGTTTCAGAACAAGTTTAAAATAATTCTTTCATAAATTTCAAAACAAGAAGCAGCAAACCGTCGCTGTATTTTTTTTCTTTTTTTCCCTTATCATTTGTCGCCAAGGAAGCGATGTTTCGCCGGATTAGCAACCTCTCTTATGTTATGATCGTAGTTTCAGAGTGGTCGCTCGTGTCGCCACTGTCTATGCGTAATCCCATGTTAAACAAGTTGCCATTACAGTGTATGAAAGTTGATTCTCTGTTCCGTACTCTGTGATACTACTAATTCGTAACAATGAACCCCTTCGCGAATAGACCCTTTTACAGATTTTTGAATGTTCTGCCACCGGTTTTCAAAAATAGAAATTCCTGCATTATTAAATCGAGTAAATGCTCCGACAAAATAAGGCAAATTTTTCTGTAAATATGGATTATTAATCCCTTGGGGACGAGCTATACGTCCCGCAAATTAGCTTGAGAATCCTCGTTTATCCCCGCCTGTAAAATTTTAATGTAAAATTTGCTTTATTTAATCAGAGCATTTTATCAATTTAACAAAGCACAAATTTCTGTTTTTAAAAATCGGTGACAAAAGATTAAAAATTTCGTAAAATTCTTCCGTCGCGAAGAAGGTTAAGCATTTTTGCGGGCAACCAGTATTACGCGCCTACATGAGCATGTTAATGCAGTTGAAATTTCACTTAAATTTTGATGTTTTCCGTTTTACAGCAAAGGAATTAATTGCTTCTAAAAGAGCTGTAATAAATGGAACAATGTTACAATCTAAACAAATTTGCTTTTTTTCTTTAACCAATGTCAACTAATTGAATATAAATAAACTTCTATGAAAAAGCCGATTAACTTGCATTAATTCTTCCAAACAAAATGTCTATTGTTATTAAAAATTAATCATTTGTAACGCCACGTTCACTTTTGTGTAATTTGAAATCTGATTCAATGGACTTTAATTTTTATTGATAACCATCATCTTGGCAGATATTTCCCGACAGCGCCTTCATATGTTTATTTTCGACATGTTTCAGATATATTTTATATTTGGTGACTGTTTAGATTTACACTAAATATACTAACAACATTTCATTGAAATAAAATAAAAAAATGTCCATTTAAATGAAAACTTATTTTACATATAAATTAAAAAATTATAACTCGCACAGAAATAAATATGCATAATTCGCATAGGAATAAATTTTCTAGATCGGAGATATCGCTACAAATTTACGGAAACAATCTGTAACTTGGCAAGTAAGTTTTTAGGAGTTGCTTAAAAAGTACTATCTATAAATTGACCATTTAGCATTATTTGTTTTTTATAATATAATAAACGATATTACGGGTACTCTTCTTATTATAGTTTGAAAATATTTCATATCTAGATCTGAACAAAAATTAACATAATACCGAGTGATTCGAAAATAACTGATGTAGATGAGACTTTACTAAATTTTGATGAATTTTCTGCATTAAAATAAAAGAATTAATTACTTATAAAACAGTAAAGATAAAACTATTCTATTCATGTTTTTAGTATTTCTTTAATCAAATTGATGACAGTAACTGATGATATAGCAACAATAGTAAATGGAACAATGTTACAGCCTTAACAAATCCGCTTTTGTTTCTTCAACCGACGCCATTTAATTAACGATAAATAAAACTCAAGGAGAAGAAGCTGGATTAAGTAGCATTAATATTTCCAAAGAAATTATTTACTGTTAATGAAAACTAATCATTTGTAACGACAAGTCCCTTTTGTATATTTTGAAAGCTGACATAATAAATGAAATACTTTAATCTTTAGAGCACATAATCATCTTGGCAGATATTTACTGACAGCACCTTGATTTGTTTATTTTCTTCGTGTTTCAGATACATTTTAAATTAGTTGGTTGTTTGGATTAACACGAAATATACGAACAACCTGTCATTCGAAAAGTAACTTATATATATATATAATATATATACAGCATATAAATATAATTAGTATAAGAATAAGTATCAAAAGAAAGTTAAAGCGTTCTAAACAAATATTCTACTGCAGGGTTGGCGAACCTATGACACGCGTGCCGTAAGTGGCACGGGGTCAGTTATTTTCGGCACGGCATACATTTAATTTTTCAATTCAAAAGATACTAAAATATATCGAATAATTTTGACTTGCTAGGTTTGTCTGAATACGATTAATTCAACTAGTGGCCGTTGTCATACAGACTGAAGAGAAACTAGGGATGCACCGAATAGTGATTTTGGCCGAATACCGAATGCCGAATATTCGGCCGACAGATGAACCGAATACCGAATATTTGGCTAGCCGAATAGTAATTGTTGGGCCGAATACCGAATATTCGGCTTTTCAAATTCTTTTTATATTTTAAAATTTAAAGGTATTAAAATGTTGCTTTTTAAAACAGTTTTACATAATATTTAATAAAAGAAACTTACATTTTGATAAACAAGAGCTTTTTATAAGAACATTTAGTATTGAAAAAAATCTGCCACGAGTTATTTAAGAAGTGCAATTATGAAACTTTAATTAATAAAATATTCTACGAATCAGAACAAACATTTTAAAATCAAATAATGAAAAAATGGCCGAAGAAAAATTTTACAGTCTGATAATTGTCCTTTTTAAATAACTCGAGGCAAGTTTTTTTTCAATATAAAGTAGAAATACTTTCAACTTAATTTTGAATAAAGGCATGTTTGACTCATAGTTCTTTTCTTATGAATGGTGGTATTTTCCACCCTTCCCTTCATATCATATTTTACAGAAATCAAAACATGTGAGTTGAAAATATGTTATGTTATTTATTGTTAAAGTAATAAACGAAAACACAAGTTTTGACCTATAGTAAGATGAAATACAATGCACTTATGACTCAAGTTGATTATGATTATGGTTTCATGAACAAAAATTGTCTGCCTTGATAGTTATTACTAGTCTCAAAAGTTTTTTTTTTTTTTAAGGACTTTTATTTGGGGGAAAGCAAGAAACAGATTATTTACTAAACAAAATTTAGAAACTTGTATCTGCACATAATTTATTCCTGAAGAGAATCGTAATAAATCACCATTTTAATCCTTCTCATGTTTAATTTTCTTAAGTTATGCTTTACAAACAGCAAATAAATAATGTAAAAACATTCTATTTTATTTAAAAATGATTTTATTTCTAATTGTTTTAAATATAAATTAAAAAATTGACAGTTAAAAGTAGAAATAGTGAAAAGTTTTTAAAAGTTTTTATTAAGTATTGAATTCGGCCGAATACTTAGATATTCGGCCATACCGAATATTCGGTAGGCTGAATAGTTTAATATTCGGCCTAACCGAATATTCGGTAACATGGCCGAATAGGCCGAATACCGAATATTCGGTGCATCCCTATGAGAAACCTACTATAGTAACAGTAATCTAGCTCAATATTGGCTAAAAAAAGTTTCAGTTTATGAGAATGTCGGGACGGGGAAAGGAAACATTCAATATAAGGCATTATAAGCCAAAATGGCGATGATAAATTGGAATTTGATTAATTATTTATTACCTAAGAAGGAACAACAGAAATAGTGTTTTAATTTACCTTATAAAATATAACATCCACTATTACACACATTTTTAACTTCAAAATTAAGTCATTTTGACTATTTAAATTTTTTGTTTGTTGGCACGTGAAGACCACTTAAAGCATTTTTTTTTTGGGGGGGGGGGGGATTGGCACGCGGATGTGAAAAGGTTCGCCATTCCTGTTCTAGAGAAAGATACTTTTATAAAAAGCGAATAAATGATCCGGTATATCTTGTGTTTAAATGCAAAATACATATTCAAAAAATATATAAATATAACTGTATACATGTGTGGAATAAATTTTAGAGTCATTTGCACTGGTTTTTAATCTAGTAGTAATATTTTCGGACCTAATTTTATTAATTTTTTTATATTCTTTATTTTGACATAGCTTTCAAATTACCGATAATTTCCATAATTTTTTTAACACGAATACATAGTATGCGGGTGAAATAATTATTTTTTTCCGAACATATTTAAATTAATATATTTTTTTTAATTCGAAACGCATTCATTTACTACAAGATGTACTGCAAAAAAATTATGGAAATTATTTGTAAATTGGCATGTATGTTTTGATTAATTACTTGAAAAGTTCTATTTATAAATTGACAATTTCTTTAGAGTAATTTATTTTTCATAATTTAGTGTGTGATAGTGGGTATTCTATTGAAAACCTATTGAAAATAATTCATATCTAGATCGTAAAAAAATCTCATACTACCAAGTGATTAAAAAATGATTAATGTAGATGAAATTATGAATGAAATGCAGATGAAATTTAGATGAATTTCCTGCATAGTTCTAAAAGAATTATTTGCTTCTGAAACTGTTAAAAAAATCATTCTATTCCTATTTTTTATAGTTGTTTAACCAAATTGTTGTCTTGTAATTGATGATAGTAACTATAGTAAACGGAACAATGTTACGACCTTAACAAATCCGTTTTTGTTTCTTATACCAACGCTATTTAACCCATTTTAGGCCAAGCACAGAAATTTTATAAAATGTAGCATTATTTTTATTGAAATATGCTTAAATTACATACATTAAGACACAAAAAAAGATTCGTGCATGAAAAATAATATTTTATATAAGAAATAATATTTTATATAATAATATAAAATATTATTTCTTATAATGAATAATATGAATATGAATAATATTTTTATGACTTTTGTTTTATTCTTATTTCATATACAGAATTTGCAACTTTAATCTATTTTAAAAACATATAATTCATTTCAATTGGAATAATAATATATTTTTAAAAAGTCGAATTTGTCAAAGGCGTTTCAAATTAAAACTCTAGCGTATTTTGAAAATTTTTTAAGAGAAAGTGTTTACTCCAATTGAATTACTAATATTTTATGGATGTCTTCAAAAGCCTTAAAAAATAGAAGAAAAATAAAATTTTTGAAAAAAATGTGTCAGAGTGTTAAAAAAAAATATTTATCGAAATGTTTCGTATACGAACCTTTGGCCGAAAATGGGTTAATAAAAGATAAATAAACCTCTGGGAGAAAGCTGGAATACATCAAAACTTCCAAAGAAAATGTCTACTGTTATGGAAAGCTAATCACTTGTAACCCAAAGTTCTTTTTTGTATAGTTTGGAAGATGACACTGTGGTGGTTACTCCATAAGCCCCCCATATATTTAATTTAATTCATTTTTATTAGTCATTTTATTTCCTATTACCTCTTTTTTATTAATGTTCTCAATTTAAATTTAATTTCGGTTTCGCTTATTTTTATTTCGTCGCCTGTAATGTTTTCTTTCTTGCTTAGCTTTCGAATGTTCCAAGCCGGTAAAATTCTGTTTGAAATCATTCCTTCCGGTTTTAAATTTGTTCGAGAACATTCTCGCTATTTCTTTTGGGTGGAACTTCCGTTTATTCGGACACACCCCTAGCCTATCAATTTAAATTTCACAGGTGACGTATTTCAAGCCGTTATGTACATGGCCACCGGCTTTGGCCTCCCCTCTTAAGATGGTTATCAATTTTATTCTTATTAGTTACATATCTTTTCATACTGTATATTGTAATTTGGCTTATTTTTTCCTCACCCCCTCTTTTGCTCTCTGCCAAATTGGCGTATTTTGCATTTACAATAACCCTTTCTCTTTTTCCCCTGGGCTCGCGGCCACCTGCGTCAGTTGCGCCGATAGACACCTGCTGTGATGGATGCAGTCGCATGATTGAAAGTTTTTTTAGTGTAATTTCGGGGCAGAGGTGCTCCCCCGTTAACGAAGGATGGAACGGGTTTTTTTTTGTTATGTTGATATTATTACGATACTGATTTTTAGATGCGGCAAAGAAAAAGTGCTGCCCTCAAAATGCATCTAGGAAAGTGATGTTGATTTCTGTTAAGCAACGAGGAGCAAACCTTTTGTTTCAAAGGATCCTGAAAGTATTTTTGTTGTGTACTCTGTTTGGATATGCGTATTAAATGAGATGACGTCGTGAAGCCTTTTACGTGTTGCTCTATTGATGCCACTTTTAACTCAAGAAGGTTGTCGACATGTTTATTCTAAATAGTTTTATTCTTCATCTTTTCGTCCAAAATTTTCGTCAAATTTTTATGTGATCAATTCTTCAATTGTGCTTTTATATGTTCTCAATCCTCTGAAAAAACAAGCAGAGGTGAAGAACGTGTGCTTTAAGAGGTGAACAGTTTTCTTTCATCAGGTGAAGATATTTGATTTTCATAAAGTTTTTACTTCATTATTTTGCCCAATTTTATACATATAATTTTCGAATACCCAAGGGGCGTTATGAAGAAAATATTGGTTTGCATCTATGCAATATGAAGTATAATACATTTTGTTTTTTTTGAAAGTTCATATTATGAAAGTTGCTCTTTTTCAAGAAGAAATAATATTATATTCTCCTTTTATGTCATGAGAAGATTTATAATTTACATCCTGTTGAGATATCTAAAATATATTATTGACAAAGAATTTTTATTGCTTAGAGATAGCAATTGTTGTGATTAGCATATATTATGATATGGTTTTTTTTTTATGAAAAGAGAGATTAATATGTACGAGTCAAAATAATATAAATATGTGAAGAAATATTTATTCATGAAAAAAGTAAAACAAGTTCTTCATGAAATAAAAATAGTTTTCTTCAAATTTTGTGTGCGTAATAGTTTCTTGTGCCTATTGTCTGGATTTATTTGTCATCAACATCCAAGGACTTGACAGGTAACTTTTTTACCTTTTCAATTTTATATTCTTTTTAACTTTATGTTTGACATTTTATGTCATCATGGATAAAGATATTTCTATTGTTTTAAGTGAAGTAAGGATGGTCACTTGGGTCGTTTGCAGGCCCCCATTCTCCGCGATGTGCTGTCATTATCACGATCATTTATTTGGCCTAATTGTGGGTAGAGGCAAATAAAAAGTGCTTTTTCCACTATCAAGTAAACATAACATTATATTTCTTTTGATGCCCTGACCAAAGCGTCAGCTCAAACACAACACTTAATTTCCTGTGGTGCCGTCACCAAAGCGTATCCAACATTCCATGACCATCCATTTTTCCTTTGCCACCATCATATTTTTGTTATATTTATACATATTGTCGTCATTATCTTCAGTTAATTCTTCATTATTTTTCAAATTATTTTCTTCATACATTAATATTATTAATTATATTATTATTGAGAGTGGTGCAGTAATTAATTGCAACATATTGATTCTATACTGAAATAATATTTTTCTGGAGCAGTGCATGATATATATATAACATAATTTTTCCATATATATTTTTTTTCTTGTCTTGCTATATTTTGCAACTAATATATATATGCATTAGTTAACGGAGGTACTGGTAAAAATTATTGTTCATGCTAAGATAAATTATTCTTCTTGTCATACATATAATAATTTATGTTTTGAGCCATATTATATATAAATATTTACATAAAATATTTGGGTCTTATATTCTTCATATGATACTAATATGTTAGTATACGTTTTCTTCTTTTTTTTTACATATAAAAATGATGTATGAAGTAAATGAAAGTCATCAATATTTTAAGTAACGGGTCAATTTATATATATTGTTCATCATAGGACCTGCCAAATAACCAAATTTATCATGTCATACATTGAGTTCTTATATTAATTATTTCATCATGCCTCCAAAAGCCAAACTAAATATTGCAATCCAACCTTTCGACGGTAACCCTCAGACTGTAGAATTTTTCTTCGATCAATTATCTGACTTACAGGAACTAAATAACTTTACAGACAAGGAACTTTTTGTTCTCTTTAAATCAAAACTTGAGGGCACCGCCTTACTCTTCTTTCTGGAAACTCAGTCACAGCTCAAGAACTCTAATTTTAGTGAAATTCGAAAGGCATTTATAGACTATTTCTTACCCACAAAAAAATCTGTTTCTCTAAAATCTTTACAGAACTTGACCTTAGATTCAAATGAATCAGTTAAAAATTTTGCTTTTCGGTTGGATAAACAACTTCGACTTGCTTACCCAAAATTGGATCTTTCTGCTCTTAATTCATTAAAGTTTACTCATTTTCTTGAGGCTTTACCTAAACAAATCAAACGTAAAATCTTAGAAGAAAATATTACGTCCTTCGAATTAGCTCTTGAACGAGCAACTTTTCTTCAAAATATTTATGACTCTCCCCCTAAAAAATCTTATGAAAATTTTAATCAAGCCTATTGTATCGATTCTGAAAATGTCCACGATAATTCTAGTAATACTCTTCATAAAACTCCTATAAAGCATACGAAGGATAAAATTTATCACAATTCTCAAACCAACTACTCTCCTTTACAAACTCAAAAGGACAGTTCTCATACTTCTCGTAATTTTCAAAGAAGACCTAGGACATTTTCGCCTTCTCCACCGAGACTAGAGGCTACAAATAAACGTAACAATAATTTTCGTCATCAAAACTTTCACCGGAAACGTCCTTATCAACCAACCTTTGACAAATATTCTCACAAAAAAAATTCTACATCCTTTTATCACAGACGAGATGTTGTGCAGTGTGCGTTCTGTGGGAAATTTAATCATCGTATGGACTCATGCTACAAATTCAAAAACATTATTGGTAATTCTAATCAAAACTCTTCAACTCAGGTTTCGTCTCACCCTTACAGAAAGAAAAGCCACACCTCTTCTTCTTCTGAAAATAACAATGTTTATCATTTAAACAAATAAGGGAGACTGGTTCTACTGACCGCCTTCTCTCCCGTAATTCTCATTCAGGGTCAGTACACTTTGACAACAACAACAAACATCAACAATTAGACAAACGCTCGTCAGTCACTTTAGTGTCATCCACAGCTGTCCAAACTTCTCCTATGACATCTAAATTTAACAAATCTTCTTGTTCATATAATTCTTTGCCTTCCAAACAAAATTTTCAAATCAACGATGACAGACAAGAAAATCATGTCATATGCAGTTCTTTTAACAACTCTTATGTTCTTCCATGCATCCTAATAAATGTTCAACATAATCAAATCGCCACATTAATAGATACTGGATCAAGTTTATCTCTCTTGGATGAAGAATGCTTTAATAGCATTAAATCCAGGCTTCATTACAAATTTTTATCCAGAAATGTATCAGTTTCCACCATAAATTCTAAGGTCTTCTTCAAAGGATGCATAGAGATAGCTTTTAAGATTGATAAATATTTTTTTCATCATGTATTTTATCTTACAAAAATTCAAAATGTTCACTTTCAAGCCATACTTGGCTTTGAGTTTATTAACAAACATTCTATTACTATTTCTCCAAGTTTTAAGTCTATCCTAATTAAGGACAAACACATTCCTTTTCAAAGTTATAATGAATCTCCTACTTGCTATTTTATGAATGCTGAATATAATTATGTTAATTCAAATGTACCATATTCTCTTGATGCACACAGAATGCCTTATTATGAAAGGTCTATATCAAATAATCTAACGAGTGATACTTACATTGATAATACTTGTGCAAATTATGATAATTCAAGTTTACAGTTGTTCAATAATTATACAACCTATCCTTATAATTATAATGTTCAAAATAATGGTTTGTTTACAAATAATATGGCTCATTCTGCTATGAATTTTCATAATCCTTATATTGATGGTCATTTTACTTATTTTTCTAATTATTTTCCAACTGATTATGCTAATGTGGTGAATTATGTGTCTACTAATGATAATAATATACTTAACAAGAATTCCTCATCTAAAAATACTAGTGATAGTAGTTATATTGGTGAAAAGCAACCTCATTTAAGTATGGGTAATAAAATTTTGGTGAGTTCCAATATGGTACAATTACTCAATAGAGAATTAATACCTCCTAATTCTTTTGTGTATTTACATGTGAAGTATCTGAATCCTCCATCTGAATATTTTCTTTTTAAACCCAATTTAAAAAATAAAGGCCTTATATTACATGAATCATTGCACTCAAAATCTTCCATTCAAAATGATTTATTTTTGGTTGTATGTCAGAATATTTCAAAGCTCGATATTCATTTAAATAAAAATTCAATTATTGGCGAATGTATCAATGTAGATGAGAAAGATATTGAGGAATACTCTTTTGATTTAGAATTTGAAAATGAGTATTGTAATTTAATTTTACCATCTGAAGAGATTAAGAGAAAACGTATTCAAGAATTATCTCCAAATGACTTTGATCTTAAACATTTACCTCCTCATGAAAGGGAAGCTTTAACAAAATTATTATGTAGTAAAGCGCTTGCCTTTTCGAAATCTCTTGACACTTTAGGTCATACTGACCTGGTCAATCCTCAGTTTACCATGTTAAATTCTCATCCTGTAAAAACATTACCTTTTCCTGTACCTCAAGCACTCGAGCAAGAAGCTCTTGACCAAATTAATCAAATGTTGAACGCTGGTATTATTGAGAGGTCAAATTCATCTTGGGCGTGTCCCATGCTTCTTGTTAAAAAAAAGAGAACTGATATGTCTAAGCCTCAAAAGTATCGTTTGGCTCTTGATTTAAGATTGTTAAATTCGATTATAATCCCATCATCATATCCTCTTCCTAGAATTCAAAATCTATTGGTGCAGTTGTCAAAATTTAAATATTATACCACTCTTGACTTACCCTCTGCATATTGGCAGATTGCTGTACCTAAAGATATGCAAGATAAACTTAGTTTTACTACTCCATGGGGAATTTTTACCTATTTGCGTCTAGTATTTGGCCTGAAGACGGCCGCCAGCACTTTCCAACAGTTAATCGACTCTGTTATTCAATTATCTCAAATTGATTCCTGTTATGCATATCAAGACGATATTGTAGTGGGTGCTAATTCATTTGAAGAAATGTCCATGAAACTCACAAAGCTATTAGACACTCTCATTGCTAATAACATTACTCTGTCTCCTGAAAAATGTGCATTTATGCAAACTAGTATTAACTTTTTGGGCTTCCAACTTACAGATCATAAAATTCTTCCTATTACAAGTAACATTTTAAAAATTACTTCCTTTCCAACGCCTAAAACCAAGAGGCAAACGAAGAGTTTTATCGGTTTGTGTTCCTTTTATAGATCAATTATACCTAATTTTTCTAATTTGATTACTCCTCTCATCGAAGTCACCAAACCTAAAAATAAATTTTCTTGGAAAACTGAGCAAGAAAATGCATTTAAAGAATTACAGGACATTTTCTTTCATAAACCTATGCTCAATCTTCCTATCTGGAATGAAACATTTTATGTTAATACAGATGCCTCAAAAACAGCAATATCAGCTGTTCTTATGCAGAAATTTGATGGTGAACTAAAACCTATCTCCTATTATTCTAAAACTCTATCTCAATCAGAAAGACACTACCCTGCCATCAAATTGGAACTTTATGCCATTTACAAAGGCATAACTGCTTTTAAATACTATATTTTTGGTCGACCCTTTATTCTACTATCTGATGCCAAACCACTTAATAATTATAAAAAAGCTACATCACCTGCTGATATTACTACTCGTTGGATGTTAGAACTGTCAGAATACTCGTACACATTCCAACATGTTCCAGGCAAAGAAAATGTCTTGGCAGATTTTCTGAGTAGAACTCCTCACATTCCTACTGAAGATCTCAATAATAATCCAGATCTTATTTCTTCACAAGAACCTCTACCCATTGTTGATAATCAAAACGATTTACATAATGACATTCCTCACTTTCCATGTGGTTTAGTCGACAAAATCCACCATACATGTCATCTTCAGAGTGATTCTTCACCTTCTAATAATGATAATAACCAAGATCCTTTATTAGAAATTCTTGATCACACCATCTTCTCTGAACAACAAAAGGACCCAAAAATCAAACAAATTTATGAAGATCTTAAAAATAACAAAAAATCTAAAAGTTTAAATGGCTACTATATTAATCCAAGTAATGAGTTACTTTGTTATAATGGTCATTTCTCTTCAGAAGATATCGAGCTACACAAAGCTGTTTTACCTGTGTCACTTAGAGCAAAGGCCTTAAGAATTGCTCATATTACTCATACTGGAATTCATAAAACCATTATTAATTTAAAGAAAAGATTTACCTGGAAAAACCCTTGTTTCTGATACCATTAATTATGTCAACTCGTGTGAAATTTGTTTAGTAAATAAGAATCATAAAAAAACACTGCTCCATACCTACCTGCACCACTCCCAACAGCTCCCAATCAAAAGGTCTCTATGGATTTACTCGGCCCATTGAGAAATCGTCAATATGTGTTGACCATGATAGACCATTTTTCTCGTCATTTAGAATTATATGCCTTGAATAATATCAGTGCTGAGTCAGTTACAAAGGCTTTATTGCATTATATTTCCACTCATGGAAAACCTGAATTAACTCTTACTGATCATGGTTCTCAATTTACTAGTGATATGTTTGCATATTTTAACAAAAAGCTTGGCATTAAGTTGGAACATAGTTCTGTAGCCCATCCCCAAGCTAACGGTTTAAGTGAACGTGTCAATTCTCAAATAAAATCGTCTGTGAACACAATGGCCTCACAAGGATGTGATGTACCCACTGCTCTAAAAATTCATCAATCCATATATAACGCTACACCTCATCCAGCTACAAAGTTCTCCCCAAATCTTCTTCATTTTGGCAGAGAAATAAATGATATTTATTCCAATTATAAATCTCAAGTTTCATGGAAAATTCTCAACACTGCATATGAAATTCATAAATTGATGGATGTTATTGAAAAAATATACTATCAAGCTTACAAGAATAACGAATCATCCAGACAAAAGGTGTACCAAAAATCCAGAGAAAAATTAAAGTTTTCCAACATCAATGTTAATGACATTGTTTATGCAAAATTTCCTACTGTGTTTAACATAAAGATACAAGGCCCATACGTGGTCAAGAAAATAATTTCTCCTGTGCTCATTCAAATTCAAGATCCCAATAATAGTCATGCTTCACCAATGTTGATTCACACTAATCGAATCTTGAAGCTTCAAAAGAGAAATGAAGCACTGCAACATCCTTCAGTTTCTTCAAAAGGTGCATCACATGATCAACCAGCTGTTGATAATGCATCCTCCACTCCTGTCAGACAACACTCTTCTATTCAAGTTTCAAATCATGATGCTGCATGTAGCACATCTCCTACAATTCTTTCTTCTTCTAAATACCAGCAAACATCTTCATGTTCCAGTAAATCGGTACTGTCACAAGCTCCTCCTGATGGCACTCATACTGGTGCTAAAAGCAAATCCACTCAATATAGAAGTTATGATCTTCGTCCTCGCAATCATAAACTACATAAAAAATAGACTAACTCTATTTTTCCTTTTACAGGATGACTTTTGCTTTGTAATATATTCAGTCGAAGCTAGCCGCACTGATTGTCCAGCAAGAAGAATCGCTATGTAATTTTTTTTTTCTTTTCTCCAGGCTGCAGGCAGCTGTTATTATTATTTTTTATTTTTATGTAAGTCTTCTTCTCCCTGGTACAACTCAACGGTCATCCTCGGGATGTATGTATGAATTTTAATAGTTTTATTAGTTACTGTATTTATCTATAAGTCATAATTTTTACAATATTTACACATAATCTCATGTATGCCATACTTTTAAATTTTATAAAGTCTTTATTACAATAGGTGATGCAAAAAAAAATTGAGAAAGAATTTGTCTTTTATATCCTTGTTATAATATTATGTCATTATTTAAAGTTATTTTTGACAAATGTTTCATTCTAATAAAAAAGGTGAAATTGTAGTTGATATAAGGTAAACATAAATATGAGTACTCATCAAATTATTTTCCCTATTGTGTCTTCTCTTTACAATGCATGCATGTTTTAACATTTAACCTCTTTTAAAAAAGAAAAAGAGAAAAGAAAGTGCATGATAAACTTATTCATACTAATATTTTCTTCTCTTCTTGTTGAAATATAGAAGGTGAATGACTCACAATAGGTAATATTTTTGTATACTTTTGGGTATTTATACTTTGGATCCAAAGATGTTGATTCAGTCATAATATATATATTTATCCAAAGATGTTTAATGAGTCATTATATATATTTATATAAAGCAAATTCTTGATTTATGACAAATGCAAAAGTGATCACTTACTTAATTTTTTTAAAATGTTTGAAAATTACAAGTAAATATGTTCTAGATATCTTCTATATAGAAATTTTGACATAATTGTTTTTTGTTTGTAAGTTGACATATTCATATAAATTTCTTCCTTTTTCAGAATATTAAACATCTTATGTTTTATGTTTATTTTGAATGAAGTATAGTATTAAAGGTATTTATGCAATTATTGTCAATTTATATTGAAAATGTTTAAGAATATTCCTTTATGAGAGTGTAAAAATTCTCTCTTTGAAAATTATTATATTCACTTTGAAGATATTTTTATTGGAAAATAATATCATGCTTTTATTACCATTCTTTTTGCAACTTAATTAATTTTATTTTCTGTGAAAATGTGTTATTGAATAATACTAAAGTTTATTCATTTAAGATTTATTGAAAGCTTAAAAGGCTATGTGGTGATATAAGTAAATATTTTTTTATGAGAGCCTAACTAATCTCTCTGCACCATTTATATATATTTTTTTTTTATTGTTCAATTTTCAACTTACAAATTCATTCAAGTCATCATGTACTATTTGAAACCATATATTTTATATATAGTTATAGTATGATTCATATACAGTTATAGTATATTTCATTTTTGTTCACAACTGAGAATATAAATATACATATTATTGTGTAATCAAATATTGTGACATATGCTAAAGCATTCTACTGTTATAGTGCATTTTGCACAGCCTAACAAGAGACTCGTTAAAGTTAAGGACTGTTGCACATAGACATAGACTTTAAATTTTTTTTGATATATATGATAGATACTTCTGGAAGAAACTTTATATACCTTTCATGTTAGCATTTACTACAGTTGGTATATTTTCATAAGGATTACTATCATAACAGTAATTATTTTTTTATTATTTAAATATCATGTACAACAATTATGTATATTCTTATAACTATTTCTGATATATTTATTTTGTGTATTTACTTAGTATATTTGTACATGTGTTAGAAAATATTGTCTTGATGAAAAATTGTTCATTTTGTCATCTCACCAATATTTTCTTTTGGGGGACCCTGGGTAATATGTGGTGGTTACTCCATAACCCCCCCATATATTTAATTTAATTCATTTTTATTAGTCATTTTATTTCCTATTACCTCTTTTTTATTAATGTTCTCAATTTAAATTTAATTTCGGTTTCGCTTATTTTTATTTCGTCGCCTGTAATGTTTTCTTTCTTGCTTAGCTTTCGAATGTTCCAAGCCGGTAAAATTCTGTTTGAAATCATTCCTTCCGGTTTTAAATTTGTTCGAGAACATTCTCGCTATTTCTTTTGGGTGGAACTTCCGTTTATTCGGACACACCCCTAGCCTATCAATTTAAATTTCACAGGTGACGTATTTCAAGCCGTTATGTACATGGCCACCGGCTTTGGCCTCCCCTCTTAAGATGGTTATCAATTTTATTCTTATTAGTTACATATCTTTTCATACTGTATATTGTAATTTGGCTTATTTTTTCCTCACCCCCTCTTTTGCTCTCTGCCAAATTGGCGTATTTTGCATTTACAATAACCCTTTCTCTTTTTCCCCTGGGCTCGCGGCCACCTGCGTCAGTTGCGCCGATAGACACCTGCTGTGATGGATGCAGTCGCATGATTGAAAGTTTTTTTAGTGTAATTTCGGGGCAGAGGTGCTCCCCCGTTAACGAAGGATGGAACGGGTTTTTTTTTTTGTTATGTTGATATTATTACGATACTGATTTTTAGATGCGGCAAAGAAAAAGTGCTGCCCTCAAAATGCATCTAGGAAAGTGATGTTGATTTCTGTTAAGCAACGAGGAGCAAACCTTTTGTTTCAAAGGATCCTGAAAGTATTTTTGTTGTGTACTCTGTTTGGATATGCGTATTAAATGAGATGACGTCGTGAAGCCTTTTACGTGTTGCTCTATTGATGCCACTTTTAACTCAAGAAGGTTGTCGACATGTTTATTCTAAATAGTTTTATTCTTCATCTTTTCGTCCAAAATTTTCGTCAAATTTTTATGTGATCAATTCTTCAATTGTGCTTTTATATGTTCTCAATCCTCTGAAAAAACAAGCAGAGGTGAAGAACGTGTGCTTTAAGAGGTGAACAGTTTTCTTTCATCAGGTGAAGATATTTGATTTTCATAAAGTTTTTACTTCATTATTTTGCCCAATTTTATACATATAATTTTCGAATACCCAAGGGGCGTTATGAAGAAAATATTGGTTTGCATCTATGCAATATGAAGTATAATACATTTTGTTTTTTTGAAAGTTCATATTATGAAAGTTGCTCTTTTTCAAGAAGAAATAATATTATATTCTCCTTTTATGTCATGAGAAGATTTATAATTTACATCCTGTTGAGATATCTAAAATATATTATTGACAAAGAATTTTTATTGCTTAGAGATAGCAATTGTTGTGATTAGCATATATTATGATATGGTTTTTTTTTTATGAAAAGAGAGATTAATATGTACGAGTCAAAATAATATAAATATGTGAAGAAATATTTATTCATGAAAAAAGTAAAACAAGTTCTTCATGAAATAAAAATAGTTTTCTTCAAATTTTGTGTGCGTAATAGTTTCTTGTGCCTATTGTCTGGATTTATTTGTCATCAACATCCAAGGACTTGACAGGTAACTTTTTTACCTTTTCAATTTTATATTCTTTTTAACTTTATGTTTGACATTTTATGTCATCATGGATAAAGATATTTCTATTGTTTTAAGTGAAGTAAGGATGGTCACTTGGGTCGTTTGCAGGCCCCCATTCTCCGCGATGTGCTGTCATTATCACGATCATTTATTTGGCCTAATTGTGGGTAGAGGCAAATAAAAAGTGCTTTTTCCACTATCAAGTAAACATAACATTATATTTCTTTTGATGCCCTGACCAAAGCGTCAGCTCAAACACAACAGACACATTAGACGAAATATTTTAATCCTTAGTACGTACAATGTAGATATTGGCTATAGTTGACAAATTTTGATTAGTTTAGGTTCGTCGTGACTCAGTTTCATTTTATATTTAGTGACTGTTTAGATTAAAATAATACAACGTGTATAGAAAAATATACAAATTCAGATCGCCATATGTGTTTGCATGTTGACATATGCTTAAGATATTTGAGAGTAATATGTATCAATTTATAATTTGGTATTAATATTTTTCATCTGCTCTAATTATATTATTCGTTAGTACTTTTTTTTATCAATTACTTGAAAAATTCTGTATTAACCTGTGTTAGACGTATCTTCATCTCTGTAAATCAAACCATTTCTTTTATCTTGTAATTTTAAAGTGCATTAGTTGGTTCGAGAGCAACTGGCGGGGATGAAAAATGAATACTGGTGGAAGTGGTGTCGGGGTTCCATACTCTCTTAAATTGTTAGCCAAAAAATAACTCAAGTTGAGCCGAAATTCGCTCATCTCACGTTTTCAAAGGCAGCTTATTCTCATAAAGAGTTGAAACAACTCAAGGGAATGAGTTGTTTTTAAAAAATTTAAATCAAAATGAGTCATTTAACACTACAACGCCCGGATGGAGTCGATTCGACTCCAATCATGTAACTAAATTTCAATTCGAACCAGAAAAATTTTCTTGAAATAATTTAAATTTAATCCACGCAAACTTACGTTAAATAAATCAAGTAATTTTAATTAAAAATTCTGGTGAGAAATATTATTTTCAAACTTGAGTTGAATTTCCGGACGTTCTAGTGTTAAATAAGCAATCTAAATCAAGATGAGAAATGCATTTAAAAAACAACTCATTCACGATTCAATAAATCGATTCTCTTTCCTGAGATGTCAAATCCACACTTTCTTTACAAGAGTGTAAATTAGGAATATGCTGGTTAAAATTTTACAACAGGAAAATGGCGGCTTTTATTACGGCTTTCATTATTATCTTTGCTTTAATTAATAGCATGCATTTCGTTATCAAATAAATCGAAATTTAGTACAAGGGGTGATCAAATGAAAAGATACGAAGCGACGTAAAAACGTAACAGTGAAATATTTGCATATTCTGCCAAAGGAGAACGTAGCGAGACATATCGGGATGCGATTGGAGCCTTTGACCGAATCGGAGCATGCGCGGGCTCCCGATTGCGCAATAGAGAGCATAGGCTCTTATCAAAAGCGGCGTCCAAATGATGCGGCAGTCCCTATGAGGACATGATGGTGTTCGTATTGCAAAATTCGACGATTGAGGAACAGCGAGGGGTTATCCGATTTCTGACAGCGGATTGTGAGAAACCGGCAGCTGTTCATCGTCAGATGGTGACAGTTTACGTGGAGAAATGTGTCTTTGACGAGTCTGGCAGAAAATGGAGTGCCCGTTTTCGTGCAGGCCGTAAGAGTCTGGGGATGACCCGCTGTCAGAAATCGAATAACACCTCGCTGCACCTCAATCGTCGAATTTTGCAACGCGAACGCCATCCTGTCCTCATAGAGACTGCCGCATCGTTTGGACGCTGCTTTTAATAAGAGCCTCTGCTCTCTACTACGCATGCTCCGATCCCATTCAGAGATTCCAATCGCATCCCGCGATGTCTCGCTACGTTCTCCCATGGCGGACTATGCAAATATTTAACTGTTACGTTTTTACGTCGTTTCGTACCTTTTCATTTAATCACCCCTTGTAAAATGGTAGGAGGAGTATGATCCGTATCGGGCTTTCGCATACCTCTAAAGAGAGCTTCACATACTAGTACTGGTACGCGCACCATAGTTTGAGGACCCCTGTTCTAGGACATGATTCAGTTTTAAAGGACTGTCTTGAAATTAACTTGCATTAAGTTCTTGTTTGATTATAAGTAATATCTCAGATAGCACCTCCCATTTTGACGCAAAAAGCCAGACATTTTATTCCCATGACATGATGTATATGCTTTGAATCTAATAATTTTCTACACTTTAACGGACTTGCAGTAGCGGCTCGACAGGGAGTGCTGCATCCAATTTTTCACACCACTAAAATTTAACAGAATCTATCATATTATTTATTCGACAAATTTTGTTGATTAACTAAAACAGAAAAAACCATACAATTTTTGTGGTGTGAAAAAATTGATGCAGCACCCCCTGACCAACCGCTACTGCGGACTTGGTTAGTTATTTCATGAAATAACTACATATTTTATGAAATAACGAATTATACGTTTTAACAGTAACATATACATTTATGTTGTAAACGATCAACGAAAAGATTTGCTCTTAAACTGTCCAAATTTTGTCTGATACATTAGAAGTTATAAAATCGTAATGGCGTTGAAATTGTTTAACACTAGAATTACGACGAAGGGTCATTTTGACCCCTACCGAATGAAAATATTTCGGTTCAAACCAGAAAATTCTTTATGAAATAAGTTTAAAAAAGATAAAGTAAAAATAAGACAAATAAATAGATTAAGCAGTCTTAAAGGAAAATTCTGGTGTGAAATATTTTTTTTAATCTTGAGTAAAATTTCCCGTTTTTCTAGTGTTAAAGCCATGCGGATGAGCATATACCTTAAATGCATATATTGCTACTAAATACAATGTCATATAGAGAGATATAATTCATCTGATTAAAGTTTCGTTTGATGAAAGCTACCAGTGCAGCGAAGCTGGCGAAGTCTGCTAGTTAAATTATAAAAGCAGATTTTTACTCATTATAACAAATTCAATAAAAATAATAATCAAAATATTTTGTCAATAATATAAACATTCCACCCCCCCGCCCCCCCCCCAAAAAAAAGTCGAAACATAGTATACAAGCCACTCCCAAAACATTGAATTTTCAGTAAGTTAGTAAAATATTAAATCATGATGTTTCAGCTTAATTTCATTTATTGTCTAATAAATTTAAATCATGCTTCATCGATTGTAACATACGAACTTTTACAATTTATAAGGACAATTAATTTAATATATATATACATATATACAATTGCATTTCAGCGTTACACAATTGTCTACAATGAATATATTAATATAAAAAATGTCTTGCTTAACTAAAAAATAAACTTTCCAATTGCTCGATTTCTTCACTGTTTTATAATTGGAAATTACAAAACAACAGCTTTTGCAATCTTTTTCATTTTGAAATGATTTGTCAAGACGAGAAAGTACAAGATTGGTGTATTTTTTTAATTCTATGCTAGAGAAATGTCATTTAATATTTTTTGTAATTAGTTTTCTAAAGGTAAATAAAGAGATAACAATACTGAAAAGAAATATTTTTCCGCCAAATGAAATTAATAGAAGATTTGTTTTTGTGCACTCGATTATTAAATAACTCATCAATAATAAAAGAAAACCATTAGGTTGAAATACAGTTATCTGCCATGTATTTAAATAAAAAAAGGGATAAAATTTCATATCTAGGATTTTATACAGGATTAAATAAAATTTTTTAAGCTATTGTATAGCTTTTATCGCGGGCTTTGAGCGCAGTGACCGAATCTAGAAATTCCATAACGAGAGAACCTAACACTTCCGTAACGAAAAAAACTAACACTTCGGCTAACGGCGTTTCAGTTCGGCAAACTTCGGCACGGTATCCTTCGGTAGACTTCGGTAGACATTGACGCGATATTTTTCAGATATTAGGATATCAAGTCTCAAACTTATGTTTCTTATGATCTAATTTTCATAGCGTGGCCAAATTTTGTTTGGTACTTACTTTTGTTTGGTTGACAGTGTTAATTTTTGGTGACAGGAGACCCCCCACCGTGAGGGTTGAAAAATTTAAAATGCTTATAACTCGCGATCTAATTTTCGTAGCGCGGCCAAATTCTGTTTGGTAATTTATTATCAGACAGTGTTAATTTTTGGTGACAGGAGACCCTCCCCCCACAGTGAGGGTCGAAAAATCCAAAATGCTTATAACTCGCGATCTAATTTTCGTAGCGCGGCCAAATTTTGTTTGGTAATTTATTATGAGACAGTGTTATATTTTGGTGACAGGAGACCTCCCAAGGTGAGGGTCGAAAAATTTAAAATGCTTATAACTCGCGATCTAATTTTCGTAGCGCGGCAAAATTTTGTTTCGTAATTTATTATGAGACAGTGTTAATTTTTGGTGACAGGAGACCCCCCACGGTGAGGGTCGAAAAATTTAAAATGCTTATAACTCGCTATCTACTTTTCGTAGCGCGGCCAAATTTTGTTTGGTAATTTATTTAGAGACAGTGTTAATTTTTGATGACGGGAGACCCCCCCCCCACGGTGAGGGTCGAAAAATCTAAAATGCTTATAACTCGCGATGTAATTTTCGTAGCGCGGCCAAATTTTGTTTGGTAATTTATTATGAGACAGTGTTATATTTTGGTGAGAGGAGACCCCCAACTGTGAGGATCGAAAAATTTAAAATGCTCATAGCTCGCGATCTAATTTTCGTAGCGCGGCCAAATTTTGTTTGGTAATTTATTATGAGACAGTGTTAATTTTTGGTGACAGGAGACACCCCCACGGTGAGGGTCGAAAATTTAAAATGCTTATAACTCGCGATCTAATTTTCGTAGCGCAGCCAAATTTTGTTTGGTAATTTATTATGAGACAGTGTTTTATTTTGGTGACAGGAGACCCCCACGGTGAGGGTCGAAAAATTTAAAATGCTTATAACTCGCGATCTACTTTTCGTAGCGCGGCCAAATTCTGTTTGGTAATTTATTATGAGACAGTGTTAATTTTTGGTGACAGGAGACACCCCCACCGTCAGGGTCGAAAAATTTAAAATGCTTATAACTCGCGATCTAATTTTCGTAGCGCGACCAAATTTTGTTTGTTAATTTATTAAGCTATTGCATAGCTTTTATCGCGGGCTTTGAGCGCGGCGACCGAATCTAGAAATTCCGTAACGAGAAAAAATCCTAACAGTCCGGCTAAGTCGTTTCAGTTCGGCAGACTTCGGCACGGTATCCTTCGGTAGACTTCGGCAGACATTGACGCGGTATTTTTGCATAAGTTGATAAAAAATGCTATGCAATAGCTTTACCGCGGCAGTCCCCAAGTGCCACACACATTTTTTTTTTTTTTTTTTTTTTTTTTTTTTTTTTTTAAAGTTCGTTATTCTTTAAATGGCAAAATTTATTATTATACTATATAATAAAAAGAATTAAATTTGGAAGTAAACATAACTTGCTTGGGAGAGTTTATTTATACGCTAGAATGGTTTAATAAAATAAAGTTTTTTAGCATATTAATTACCTCATGTACTCCATATAACGACCGGAGAAAGTGTTGCATGGGTCGCTTCACAATAAGACAGAGTCAGCTTTAATTATTTAACAAAGAAATTCAACTAACAGTGAAAAGTATCCATGAAAACATTTGTAGGTTAAATTATATTTAAGAAAAAAATAAGATTCCTTGTAATTCGACACTGAGTAGTACCTAATTACATGAGTAGTTAAATTAGTACTGTTTAAATCAAAATATTCTGCTTATGCCCCATATGAGAACCTTCTATGATAGAATTAAAACCAATCATGGATATTATTTAATTAATTACGTATCATATGATTTAAGAGAATGGAAAAAACTTTTATTACTATACATATTTTTAAGTTTTGATTCCGTTGTAGTAAAACTTGAAATGACTCGATAAAATTCTATGATGATTATGTATAATAAATTTAAAAGCATATTGGTTCGCTATTTTTGGCGCTGTGATAATTACGGCCTTTTGGAATTAAACATAAACTTGTCAACTTAAAGAAATATATCCATTTTATATTGAGCTTTTTAATATCAATTTAAATTTGTTAAAAGATGTTTAAGATCAAATTCCATAAGTTCTTTTATTGTTATTGTTCAGAAAATTTACCCCATTCTTTTTCATTTTTCTTTCTTTTTCTTTTCTTTCTTTTCTTTTCTTTTTCTTAGTTTTTTTAGTTTTTGTTATTATTATTATCTTTTATTAAAAGTCGGAAGAACTGTTCTAAAAAATAACAAATTTCTTTATCAATAATTATAGTAACATAGTTACAATAATGTCAAAATAAAATGTTTATTAGATATAACAACACTTTTACTCTGAAATTTAATACGTATATATCATATATACATTTTCAAATTCTTAGTAACAAGAGTTTTTCTGATTAAATAAAATCATAAAATGTAAATTTTGAAATGCGACCCAGGAAATTCTTTCGATCTTAGAGGAAAAATATTTTTTGAGATGCGTAAATAAAATATATATATATATATATATTTAAATAAATTAAAAATGAAAAGAAAACTACTACATAGAAATTTTCTACTAAAAATAAATAAATAAACAAAATTAATGAATAAAAAATAGTTTTCGAAATATGTAATTGCTTTTGGTTATATTTTAAATAAAAAATGATTGAATTTAGAGAAAATACTATTTCAACATGGAAATTAAATACTCAGGTACATGTTTAAAAGCTTTTCTCACAAACCATAAACTATTTTATTCTATTTTAAAATATCTCACTATATTTGTGATATTCTTAGAAGATTATGTGCAGTGCAATTTTCTATGCATATTTTTAAATTTATGAAATTGTATTGCTAAAATTTTAATAATTATACAATTATAACAATATAATAATATATTAAGTAATATATAATAATACAGAAATATAATTAAAGAATCTTCTGTCCACCGATCTCTGCTTTTTAGTGTTCAAATGCTCAATAATGATATAATAACAATATTCTTATTATATATTGGCAAAATGTATGTAAATACGAATCAGAGTAATTACCTCCGTTATGATTAGTATATGGGACGAGCATAGAATAATGATTGGTCTCTCAATTCATGTGCAGAGAAATATTAGCTAAAGCCTTGGGGAATCATTATCATCCTGCATCCTGCCATAAACCATACTGTGATTTATAATTTGAAGGTACAGTAGAAACCCGTATGTTCTCTATGTAAATTTCAGAGTAAAAGTGTTGTTATATCTAATAAACATGTTATTTTGACATTATTGTAAATATCTTACTATAATTATTGATAAAGAAATTTTTTATTTTTTAGAACAGTTCTTTCGACTTTTAATAAAAGATAATAATAATAACAAAAACTAAAAAAAAAAAAAAACTAAAAAAACTAAAAAAAAAAAAAGAAAAGAAAAGAAAAGAAAAGACAAGAAAAGAAAGAAAAAAAAAGAAAGAAAAATGAAAAAGAATGAGGTAAATTTTCTGAACAATAACAATAAAAGAACTTATGGAATTTCATCTTAAACATATTTTAACAAATTTAAATTGATATTAAAAAGCTCAATATAAAATGGATATATTTCTTTAAGTTGACAAGTTAGGTTTAATTCCAAAAGGCCGTAACTTCTATTCTTTAATTGCTTTCGTAATTATATAAGCACACATCTACAGTTATGGTCTATCTGTCCGTTTCTTTGCATATCACAGCGCCAAAAATAGCGAACCAAATGCTTTTAAATTTATTATATATAGTCATTATAGAATTTTGTCGAGTCATTTCAAGTTTTACGAAAACGGAATCAAAACTTAAAAATATGTATAGTAATACAAGTTTTTTTTCAATCTATTAAATCATATGAAACGTAATTAATTAAATAATATCCATGATTGGTTTTGATTCTATCATAGAAGGTTCTCACATGGGGCATAAGCAGAATATTTTGATTTTAAAAATACCAGTTAAACTACTCATGTAATTAGGTACTACCAAGGCAACACTAGATACCGGGCTTGCTCATTCCTTTCATAACGTCACAAAAGGTGGCTGAATGACGTCCAGCGATTGGTACAAGACGATGGGTGCGTCACTTTGAGCCCTGCTTTTACCAATCACAGATAGCGGCCAGTCACCTTTTGTGACGTCGTGATAAGTAATGAGCAAGCCCGGTATCTAGTGTAGCCCTGGTACTACTCAGTGTCGAATTACAGGGAATCTTATTTTTTTCTTAAATATAATTTAACCTATAAATGTTTTCAATGCTACTTTTCACTGTTAGTTGAATTTCTTTGTTAAATAATTAAAGCTGACTCTGTCTTATAATGCAGTTATTGGGAGATATGTTTCACACCCGCGTTATAACGTAACCGCGATATATCGGAATGATGTTAAAGAACTGGTACAAAATGATAAGAAAAATATCCCGTTTTGTGAAATGTAATTAACTTTACGATTCATTGAACGATATCTTTATGTTAGAATGTCTCATAAAAGCCCGTAAGTGCTGTTGGCGGACTGAGGCTTTTCGTTTCTTTTCGGCATATTGTTTCAAACAAGCAAAATAAAATAGATGAACACAATCTTAATCGTCTGCCTTCTTCAACTTGGAAATTACATTCTTTATGTGAGAAGAGACTTTACTAACATGTGGAACGTCGTCTTTCATTACAAAAATCATGTTCAATTTCACCATCATCATCTTGCTCATTGCAATTGTTTGCGTTACAGTATAAATGATATCCTAAACTTTTATTATCTCTGGAATTGATTTGCTGTTGTCAATTTCTATCCAGTCGTTCAAATCGTCAACAAAGATATCAAGATGCATAGAACTAACTGCAGACTGCAAGTCGCTCATAGTATTATACTGAAATTTTAAACGCAAAATTTACCCTAAAAATGATTTTTTTTTTCAGGGTACACACTTTAACCCGTGTTAAACCTGCATTCGCGGTATATAGGATCCTGCTATTTTGGGCTTCGACTGTATTCACCGCCCCACCAATGGCCGAGAGGTACGGACCTCTCAACTGGTAGACGGCAGGTGCTGTGTTCAAACCCAATCGCGGCTGTCGGCCTAACCGTTCGGAGTTTTCGTGGTTTTTTTCGAACCTTGCGTAAATACGGGTTAGGTTTCCTTAGAAAGACCCCCACGAAGGGCACTCCCTCCTGGTCCTATATCCCTAGCGTAGATAATCGGACGACAAAAATAAACCAAACCAAAACTGTATTCACCTTACAAAGAATTTATCATGTCAAATGCCAGAAATTTCCTGTAGAAAAAATTGCTTACTTGATTATGCCATTAACTCTCAAATTCATAGAATAGGACACCTTCTAAAAATTCCATAATGAACAGAATCTGAATTATCGGCTTCCCTGATTTGCCCGTATGTCACACGGGCAACATGTTTTTGACAATAATGATTTGGCCATATCATGTACGGGCATTCATATTCCAATCATGATTTATTATTCCGACCAGTAGTTTTTTATTGTACATTTTGCATTATTTATAATACGAGCATTTTTCTGATTCAATTAGGCAAAAATTTCCGTTTTGAAAAACCGGTATCAAAGATTAAAAATTTTGTAAAAGACATGAAAAAAAAAATAGGCATTATTTGAATTTTTTTTTCGAAAATATTGATCAGTAAAGTGGCTAAAATCAGAAAATTTCAATTCAAAAATTCTCTTTCTTTAATGACGGAATTTCTGTTAAAATTAGATAAAGCAAATATCTTTATTTTAAAATGCTGATATGAATTTGAAATATTTGAAATAAAAATTTTACTAAACTGTACTCACTACGGGTAGCATATATCGTCGGAACCATGTCTAAAACATCCAATATGTAAACAGCCTTTGCAATGGGCGTTTTTTGATTGCTTTTTTTACAATATTTTCTGCATTTATCAAAAAATCGACAATCACGGCACCTTGTGTACTTCCCAAATAAGAGATTTTGAAAGTTTGGTGCATTTGAGAGTAAAAATGAATTGAAAAATAAATCGGAAAATAAGCAGCTTGAATCGAAATACACCCTTAAATGGCAAAATTTATTAATATACTATATAATAAAAAGAATTAAATTTGGAAATCAAAATAACTTGCTTGGGAGAGTTTATTTATACGCTAGAATGGTTTATTAAAATAAAGTTTTTTAGCATATTAATTACCTCATGTACTCCATATAATGACCGGACAAAGCGTTGTATGGGTCGCTTCACAATAAAACAGAGTCAGCTTTAATTACTTAACAAAGAAATTCAACTAACAGTGAAAAGTATCCATGAAAACATTTGTAGGTTAAATTATATTTAAGAAAAAAATAAGATTCCTTGTAATTCGACACTGAGTAGTATCTAATTACATGAGTAGTTAAATTAGTACTGTTTAAATCAAAATATTCTGCTTATGCCCCATATGAGAACCTTCTATGATAGAATCAAAACCAATCATGGATATTATTTAATTAATTACGTATCATATGATTTAAGAGAATGGAAAAAACTTTTATTACTATACATATTTTTAAGTTTTGATTCCGTTTTCGTAAAACTTGAAATGACTCGACAAAATTCTATAATGATCATATATAATAAATTTAAAAGCATTTGATTCGCTATTTTGGCGCTGTGATATGCAAACAAACGGACAGACAGACAATAACTGTAGATGCGTGTTTATATAATAACTAAAGCAATTAAAGAATAGAAGTTACGGCCTTTTGGAATTAAACGTAAACTTGTCAACTTAAAGAAATATATCCATTTTATATTGAGCTTTTTAATATCAATTTAAATTTGTTAAAAGATGTTTAAGATCAAATTCCCTAAGTTCTTTTGTTGTTATTGTGCAGAAAATTTACCTCATTCTTTTTCATTTTTCTTTCTTCTTCTTTTGTTTTGTTTTCTTTTTTTTATAGTTTTTTTTTTGTTTTTGTTATTATTATTATCTTTTATTAAAAGTCGGAAGAACTGTTCTAAAAAATAACAAATTTCTTTATCAATAATTATAGTAACATAGTTACAATAATGTCAAAATAAAATGTTTATTAGATAGAACAACACTTTTACTCTGAAATTTAATACGTATATATCATATATACACTTTCGAATTCTTAGTAAAAAGAGTTTTTCTGATTAAACAAAATCGTAAAATATAAATTTTGAAATCCGACCCAGGAAATTCTTTCGATCTTAGAGGAAAAATATTTTTTGAGATGCGTAAATAAAATATATATATATATATATTTAAATAAATTAAAAATGAAAAGAAAGCTACTACATAGAAATGTTCTACTAAAAATAAATAAATAAACAAAATTAATGAATAAAAAATAGTTTTCGAAATATGTAATTACTTTTGGTTATATTTTAAATAAAAAATGATAGAATTTAGAGAAAATACTATTTCAACATGGAAATTAAATACTCAGGTACATGTTTAAAAGCTTTTCTCACAAATCATAAACTATTTTATTCTATTTTAAAATATCTCACTATATTTGTGATATTCTTAGAAGATTATGGGCAGTGCAATTTTCTATGCATATTTTTAAATTTATGAAATTGTATTGCTAAAATTTTAATAATTATACAATTATAACAATATAATAATATAGTAAGTAATATATAATAATACAGAAATATAATTAAAGAATCTTCTGTCCACCGATCTCTGCTTTTTAGTGTTCAAATGC
Source organism: Maratus speculifer (assembly GCA_964019185.1). Lineage (NCBI taxonomy): Eukaryota > Metazoa > Arthropoda > Arachnida > Araneae > Salticidae > Maratus > Maratus speculifer. The sequence goes on along the minus strand of OZ025301.1, from coordinate 160,858,379 downwards.
TCAATAATGATATAATAACAATATTCTTATTATATATTGGCAAAATGTATGTAAATACGAATCAGAGTAATTACCTCCGTTATGATTAGTATATGGGACGAGCATAGAATAATGATTGGTCTCTCAATTCATGTGCAGAGAAATATTAGCTAAAGCCTTGGGGAATCATTATCATCCTGCATCCTGCTATAAACCATACTGTGATTTATAATTTGAAGGTACAGTAGAAACCCGTATGGTCTCTATGTAAATTTCAGAGTAAAAGTGTTGTTATATCTAATAAACATGTTATTTTGACATTATTGTAAATATCTTACTATAATTATTGATACAGAAATTTTTTATTTTTTAGAACAGTTCTTCCGACTTTTAATAAAAGATAATAATAATAACAAAAACTAAAAAAACTAAAAAAAAAAAAAAAAAGAAGAAAAGAAAAGAAAAGAAAGAAAAGAAAAAGAAAGAAAAATGAAAAAGAATGAGGTAAATTTTCTGAACAATAACGATAAAAGAACTTATGGAATTTGATCTTAAACATCTTTTAACAAATTTAAATTTATATTATAAAGCTCAATATAAAATGGATATATTTCTTTAAGTTGACAAGTTAAGTTTAATTCCAAAAGGCCGTAACTTCTATTCTTTAATTGCTTTCGTAATTATATAAACACACATCTACAGTTATTGTCTGTCTGTCCGTTTGTTTGCATATCACAGCGCCAAAAATAGCGAACCAAATGCTTTTAAATTTATTATATATAATCATTATAGAATTTTGTCGAGTCATTTCAAGTTTTACGAAAACGGAATCAAAACTTAAAAATATGTATAGTAATACAAGTTTTTTTTCATTCTATTAAATCATATGAAACGTAATTAATTAAATAATATGCATGATTGGTTTTGATTCTATCATAGAAGGTTCTCACATGGGGCATAAGCAGAATATTTTGATTTTAAAAATACCAGTTAAACTTCTCATGTAATTAGGTACTACCAAGGCAACACTAGATACCGGGCTTGCTCATTCCTTTCATAACGTCACAAAAGGTGGCTGAATGACGTCCAGCGATTGGTACAAGACGATGGGTGCGTCACTTTGAGCCCTGCTTTTACCAATCACAGATAGCGGCCAGCCACCTTTTGTGACGTCGTGATAAGGAATGAGCAAGCCCGGTATCTAGTGTAGCCCTGGTACTACTCAGTGTCGAATTACAGGGAATCTTATTTTTTTCTTAAATATAATTTAACCTACAAATGTTTTCAATGATACTTTTCACTGTTAGTTGAATTTCTTTGTTAAATAATTAAAGCTGACTCTGTCTTATAATGCAGTTATTGGGAGATATGTTTCACACCCGCGTTATAACGTAACCGCGATATATCGGAATGATGTTAAAGAAATGGTACAAAATGATAAGAAAAATATCCCGTTTTGTGAAATGTAATTAACTTTATCATTCATTGAACGATATCTTTATGTTACAATGTCTCATAAAAGCCCGTAAGTGTTGTTGTTTGGCGGACTGAGGCTTTTCGTTTCTTTTCAGCATATTGTTTCAAACTAGCAAAATAAAATAGATGAACACAATCTGAATCGTCTGTCTTCTTCAACTTGGAAATTACATTCTTTATGGGAGAAGAGACTTCACTAACATGTGGAACGTCGTATTTCATTACAAAATTACGTTCAATTTCATCATCATCATCTTGTTCATTGCAATTGTTTGCGTTACAGTATAAATGATATTCTGAACTTTTATTATCTCTGGAATTGATTTGCTGTTGTCAATTCCTATCCAGCAACAAATGAGACTGCAAGTCGCTCATTATATTATACTGAAATTTTAAACGCAAAATTTACCCTAAAATGATTTTTTTTTCAGGGTACACACTTTAACCCATGTTAAACCTGAATTCGCGGTATATAAGATCCTGCTATTTCGGGCTTCGACTGTATTCACCTTACAAAGAATTTATCATGTCAAATGCCAGAAATTTCCTGTAGAAAAATTGCTTACTTGATTATGCCATTAACTCTCAAATTCATAGAATACGACACCTTCTAAAAATTCCATAATGAACAGAATCTGAATTATCGTCTTCCCTGATTTGCCCGTACGTCACACGGGCAACATGTTCTTGACAATCATACTTTGGGCGTATCATGTACATATTCCAATCATGATTTATTATTCCGACCAGTAGTTTTTTATTGTACATTTTGCTTTATTTATAATACGAGCATTTTTCTGATTCAATTAGGTAAAATTTTCCGTTTTGAAAAACCGGTCATAAAAGATTGAAAATTCTGCAAAAGACATGAAAAATAGGAATTCTTTGAAAGTTTTTTATAATTAAAAATTTGAAATTTTCAATTCAAAAATTCTCTTTATTTAATGACGGAATTTCTGTTAAAATTTGATAAAGCAAATATCTTTATTTTAAATTTCTGGTATGAATTTGGAATATTTCAAATAAAAATTTTACTAAATTGTACACAATATGGGAAACATATATCGCAGGAACCATGTCAAAAACATCCAATATGAAAACAGCCTTTGCAATGGACTACTTGTATATATTAATTCCTATTTCTTGATTGGCACTATTTTTCTGAAATGGTAAATTCCCCCTTGATTTCACTTTAACCCTTTCGCGACGGGAGCCTTTTACGAATTTTTTAATGTTTTGCCACCACTTTTTAAAAACAAAAATTTGTGCCTTATTGAATTGTGAAAATGCTCAGATTAAATAAGGCAAATTTTGCAGTAAAATTTTACTGGTGGGGATAAACAAGGATTCTTAAAACTTTTTGCGTCATGTATACGTATCGCTCGTACCCAAGGGATTAATTAGTATGTCATTAAATAACATGAATTTTACTGCTTCAAAAAGTGATGTCAATCAAGAAATCGGAAATTTAAAATAAGTAGCTCACTGGTTATTTGTTTCTATGCTGGATAGTTGGACATTGTACCGATGATATTCTACTATTGGCATGAGAGGATTAAATGATAGGAAAATTTCTATTCGATCATGCCGTTTGGTTTTTTAAATAACAGAGTAAATCACGTTTCGTAAAAGTTGTTTTTGCTTTCTATCTATTCATTCATTTAATTCTGGCCTTCTTTTCCTTTCTTCTTTTAATGAATTCTTCAATTATTAATCGTTTCAAGCATCTTCGTTTGATCCGGGCTAGATGTTTGAATAGGCTTAATTTTCTTTTAATCATTTCTGGGGCGCCGTTTGCTTGTCTGCGAACGGTTAATTTTGATGTCGAAACATCCAAATGACACCGGTAATTTTTAGTGCAATTTCGTTCTTATAACATTCGTGAAAAAGAGCTTTTGATTATTTTCAAATAAATTGGTTCATAAATTGCGGTGTGGCTTGATTATTCGAACATTTTTTAAACTAAAATGATTTTTTTCTGAAAAGGTTAAGGTGTAAAAGTTCACACGTTATTCTTAAGTTCATTAACCCCTTGGGGATGAGCGACACATATACGTACCGCAAAAAAGGCTTAAGAATCCTTATTTATCCCTACCTGTAAAATCTTACTGTAAAATTTACCTTATTAAATCGGAGCATTTTTTCGATTTAGAAAGGCACAAATTTCTGTTTAAAAAAATCGGTGACAAAACATTAAAAATTTCGTAAAAAGCTCCTCTCCTGAAGGCGTTAATATTATTTACAAGCTTCCTTTTTCCATTCGAGTTCAAAATAATTCGATAAATAATTTGAATGATAAATCACAAATTATTTAGTTACATCCTGCAATTAAATCAATAAGTTAAAATAATTGCAAGTTGATGTTTGAAATTAAATCAATCATTTTTTAATGCTTTTAAAACCTTTATCATTATTTAAATTGTTGTAAAAAACAAACAAACAACAACAACAAAAAAAAAACAATGGTCTGCTTTTAGTGCACAAAATTTAAAATTGTACAGTTTTTTATTTTAAAATTTCTGCCATACTTTTAATATTATTTCGTCCTAATTGTTTCATCTATTATTTCGAAATAGCAATTTAGCATATTTGAATAAATCATCTAAATTCCTCTTTTAAATTAAATTCTCCCCAACTCCCCATGCACACACCATGTTTCGTCATTCTGCATTCATTATTTGTTAATTTTCAGTAGCAATAAAATAATGTCTAGTCGTTTCAGGCATTTTCCCATTCAGAATTTTCTCTAGTAACCCCCCCCCCCCCTTCCAGCACGCTATTTTTTTACCATTTAAAATTAAACGTTTTGCAGAAAATGTTAGATAAAAAGGCATGAAGTGTACTGTTTTGCACTGTCTGTTGATTTTTAATAATTTATCATACAAAAAAGGTTAAAAAAATAAAAATAGAGGCAAAGTTTTGTGCACATACTGTCATATTTTTAGCTCACAGGCTATCATAGCCTGAGAGCTTATGTGCCCGCCCGTTCTGTATGTATGTGCGTATGTGCGTAACGCGATAACTCATGATAAAAATATCCGATCCTCTTAAAATTTTGTATGTAGGTATATCCTGACAAGGCGCTTCCCTGATTAGTTTTTGAAGTTCATTCGATATGTATAAGAGGGGGAACGGGGGGCTCATGTCCCCCGTTAGTTGATATAAATGGGATTTTCATGCAGAATTAAGTTTTCAAAATTTAGATTAGGATCATTCTGATGAGGCGATTCCGTGACTGTTATTAGGTGTTCATTGAATAAGTATAAATAGGGGGAACAGGGGTTCTAATCCCCCCCCCCACACCCGTTAGTTGATATAAATGGGATTTTCATGCAGAATTAAGTTTTCGTTCAAAATTTAGATTAGGATCATTCTGATGAGGCGATTCCGTGACTGTTATTAGGTGTTCATTGAATAAGTATAAATAGGGGGAACAGGGGTTCTAATGCCCCCCCCGTTAGTTGATATAAATGGGATTTTCATGCAGAATTAAGTTTTCGTTCAAAATTTAGATTAGGATCATTCTGATGAGGCGATTCCGTGACTGTTATTAGGTGTTCATTGAATAAGTATAAATAGGGGGAACAGGGGTTCTAATGCCCCCCCCCCCGTTAGTTGATATAAATGGGATTTTCATGCAGAATTAAGTTTTCGTTCAAAATTTAGATTAGGATCATTCTGATGAGGCGATTCCGTGGCTGTTATTAGGTGTTCATTGAATAAGTATAAATAGGGGGAACAGGGGTTCTAATGCCCCCCCCCCCGTTAGTTGATATAAATGGGATTTTCATGCAGAATTAAGTTTTCGTTCAAAATTTAGATTAGGATCATTCTGATGAGGCGATTCCGTGACTGCTATTAGGTGTTCATTGAATAAGTATAAATAGGGGCAACAGGGGTTCTAATGCCTCCCCCCCTCTTAATTTATATAAATAGGTTTTTCAAGCAGAATTTTCAGATTTCGTTCAAATCTCTGAATAGTTTTGGAAGTTTAATGGTTAAGTATAAAAGAAGTGGATAACTCCTTTTAAATTATATAAATGCTAAATGGGCTTTTATTAAGAATTATCTAATTTGCTCTGAATTTTGGATATAGATTTTTTATATGATAAAGCATGTCTTTGATAGTATAGGAGGTTCAATGATTAAGTGTAAAAAAAGAGGAAAGGGGAGAGCTGTTTCCCCTTCTTAATTTTTTTTTCGAACGGAATTAACCCTTGAAAATATAAGGCTTTAATGTACAATTAGTATTTGTAGCCTGTGAGCTCAATGCCATCAGTTTTACTGGGCAGTATTCTTTTTTCTGCTGTAAGTTATATTATACGGAAATTCGATAAAAAAGAGAATGAAAACAATAAAAAGGGAAATAACTATCATTCAAAATTCATTTAATCAATTTCTGAAATTCATGTTTTTATTTATTTGTTTGCTTTTTAATTTTTTTACATTTTAAGAAGTTTTCTGTCCTATTTATTACTTTGAGGTAACTATAAATAAAGGGCCAATTATTCAAATTTTGCCCCCCCCCCTCCTAAAAAAAGCATGTTTTTGTTTCATTCCCACCAAATATTAAATAATCTAAGCTTTTAATTTTTCTATTTGTTAATTTGTTTTAATTGATAGATTTAATAATTTAAATCTACAACCCCTCATTATCATATACAGTTAAAAAAAAAAGTTCCCTAATGATTTTATTTGTTACTTTGAAGTAAAAATTTTTAAGTCAAAGAGGTATTTCTGTAAACGATCCATTCGGTGTTTGTAAGTTTCGAGAATAATTTCTTAAAATGCTCGGTCTCATCATTTGAGCCAATATCAGTATGTAAAACAAATTGTTTCGAAAGGGATTTTTTCTCATCTAAAACAAAATATTAAAAATATTACTTTAATTTAGGTAAGATTTTTATTCTAAAATACGATAGATTGTCTGCCGCCATTTCGGATGGAAATAAAAACAAACTGACGATTGGCGTTTGGCGATGCAGCTAGCTGAGCGTTCTCGTTTTCGCCAACTCGCAGAGGCTGGTGCACAAAACGTGATTCTTTCTGAAAAAGCTGCCCGTCACTCTCTTTCATACACTGAATATGAATTATATTCTTTGCCTTTACAGTTAAATAGAACTGCTAGTTATTTCCATTTCCCTTTACTTGAGAAACGGAGTTTTGCTTACGTGGATTACAAATCTAGATATCACAATCCATTATTGATAAAAAGTTTTTTATCCAAAAGCAACATTTGTAAAGTTTGTCATTTATACCCGTGTAAATATAAAACTATTTAACATATAATCATGATTGAAGTCTATTTCTTCAAAACAGTAAAAGAAGTATAGAAAATTTCCTGGCCTTTTATGCATATTTTTTTTATATAGGATGTTTTGCGTAGAATAAACATCTGAAAAATTTCATTTTGCGAAAAAGCTAAAAATAGCTTTTAAACACAATTCAACAGCTGTAATAGATGTAATTTTAAACGGCTGTAACTCGGGTTCTACTTTAGATACAAACAAAATTTAAACAAATTTCGATAGAAAAAAGATTCAGTTTTAATATTATTAAAAAAAATGAAAAATCCATATTTCGATTGAAAATTACGTTTTAAAGATGTTCGAATGCCTTAAAGAAAATCGTTTGAAAATTGGTAGAAAAATGGAAAAGACGAAAGCTTAAAATTTTTTTATTTAACATTGGTCTAAATAAAATTACTATTTCAATTTTTTTGTAGTTTGCTTAAAGAGTATTAATAGAAATAAAAAGCGTTAAAAATTTAAACAAAACTCTTTCGCCATTTTTGATTTATAGAAAAGATGAAATTTTAAAATTCTCAATTTAATAGTTGTTTTAAAAAAATTCTCCTCATAAATTTTAATTTGCCTTTGATATATAAGTCGTAACAATCAAATTAATAATAAAAATAAAAAAAAGAATTTCTCTTTCCATTGGTGAAATATTTTATACAATATTAGTTTTAAAAATGAACCGCATGAAATGCAATTTAAAATTTTATATAATAAATAAGGTAATATCTTTCATCGTAAAATTAGTAATTATGAAACGCATATAAACATTACATCAGAGAAATAACAATATGAATAATGATAGCAACGAAACGCAAAATAAAAATTTCCAAAGGGATATCAACTAATAATTTTATACCTATAATTATTGTAGTACTATGTTCTCAGACACGAGTTATAATAAATTTACTATCACAAATAAATCTCTACTGACATTGACAAATAGGCATCGTTCTTTTTTTTTCTGTTTTATTTTAATATTTAAAAGATATATATATGAAACATTTGAAATATGATAAAATGGTTTCTGAAATAACTTTGAGTCATATATAATGTAAAAAATGATTTAGCCTACTCAAGTATTTATAGCCGAAGTTTTAACTGACAATTGCACGGAGTGGTATATCAAAAGCTATCGCATTATATCTTCAGAATATAGTTTTAAAAAAACTTTTCTGGTTTTTTTTATATGAATTCTAGTGTTTCTATTTTACGGTTTTCATCTGAGAATAACTATGTCTTTTATTAAAATAGAAATACAAAATAATTTACACTACAGAGCAATGTTATCTTTAAAAATTACTGCATTTAACCGTTTGAGATCTGATGGTCGATTTTTTCCCATTTAATTTAAATCTCTGAATATCACATTGGTATTGGAATTTTCGACTAAATTTATTTGAAAATAAATGAATGCATTTTTACACATATATTACAAGCCGAATTTTTTATTTACAAAATATACTAGTGTAAATGTGACTTTTAAATATTTTAAAGAAATTCACCACTACAATGTAAAAGGTTAAAATTATTAGGAGTGTTTTTTAGTTAGAAATTTCGAGTTGTCACCAGAAAAATTTCGATTCTATTTTTGGTAATTTTTTCACGAAATTCCTCTTACTAGAATAGCAATACTGTACTTACGATTTAACCGAAAATTTATAAATAACTGCACATGTATTTTATACAATCAATGTATAGGTTTTGAGCCAGAATTTTTTTTTTTACAAATACATGCCTTTTGTTTTGTTGTCTTCTTATATAAATTTACTTAAAGCCCAGTGGTTAAGGGGTTGAATTCGGAATTGATTAGGGTAAATCTGGAAATAGTTTAAATACTTCAGTGTAGGTGTCCTATAAATATGCTGTTTTCTCCTACGTATTAAGCGAGCTTTAAGAATTATGCATATATTTATAATAAAAAAAAACTTTTTTTTTTAATTTTTATAACACTATTTCAAAATCACTAAATCTTTCAAAGGCATTGTCAGTACAAATGTTGTTGACTTTAAAATTCTGAATAAAATGAGCACCTGCAATTTAAATTTTAGTTGAATATTAAGATCACAATACTACTTCAAAGCTTTAATCCCGTGGTCAGTGGGTTAAACTCAGAATTAATTAGTGGAAAATTGGAAATTGTTTTAATCCATTCTGTTTAGGTTTAAAATGAATAAACTATATTTCCCTCTTAAAGCGTTGAAAACTTTAGAAAAGTATATTAACTTGTAAAATTATATTAACTCGTGAGCGTTAGAAAATATGTGCATATCTATAGTCGAAAAACATGTTTTTTTTTTAAAAATTCTTATGAATATCTCAACAAAACTAATTCTATCAGAAACATTGTCAATACAAATGTCATAAATTTTTAAATTCTGAATAAAATGATTACTTACATTACTATTTTTGTTTGGCATTAAGCTCATGTGGCATTAAGCTCATGTGGCATTAAGCTCAATTCTATTTCAAAATTTTGCTTTAATCGCTATGCAAGAGCTTGAACCCGGAGAGACCAAGTTACATTAATAATATCACAAAACGGTTAATTCTATCAAAAACATCACCAGTAGAAATGCTGTACAGCTCAAAATTGTGAATAAAATGCGCACTTACATTAAATGTTTGTTGAAGATTAAGATCGCAATTCTATTTGAAAATTTTGCCTCAATTGCTAATCAAGAGCTTGAAACTAAGATAGACTAGATTACGTTAACAATATCTAAACTTAGCTATATCAAAAAATGCTCAGTACAAATATTGTAAAGCTAAAACTTTTGAATAAAATGAATGCTCACAATAATATTTTTATTCAACATTAAGGTCACATTTGGAGGTAGTGTTAAGAATTTTAAAAAAAAGTGTTATTCGTTTACAAATATGTACACATTTCCCAACACCCACCTAGTACGAGAAATAAAACATAGCATTTTCATTTTAGACTTAAATTGAACGGGTTAAAACAATTTTCAGTTTTCTCTTAGTTGATTCGGAGTTCAAACCTCTGACCATGTGGCTTTGAAGACGAATTGTAACTTTAATATTCAACAAAAGTAAAAAGTTTAAAGTGTGAGTATTCATTTTATTCAGAAATGTAAGCTCTACAACATTTGTACTAATTTTGCTTTTGAAAGAGTTAGTAATTTCGAGATAGTGTTATGGTATTAAAAGAAACTGTTTTTTGACTAAATATATCATACATATTATAAAGCAGAAGTTCTGAAACTTCCAAACGAGTGTTTTCAAAAACTACACGATGGATTTTTTTGCAGATTATATCATTCGATAGGAAATATTTTTGCGGAGGTTTAAGATACAAATATACAGGGATAACTCTGATTTTGCGTACTAAATTTTGTATTTTTAAGTTATTTTTGACGGAAGGGTTGCAACAACTAAGTTTTTGGCGATAATTATATTTCAAAAAAGAAATGAAATGTTTTCTCTAATGGAAAATAATATAAACATTTCGAAAAAAAAACCCTGTTAATTCATTGATTTAAAATAAATAATGATAAAAAGAAAAAAATCCTTTTAATGCAAAGTAATATTATGAAAGGAAAATATTTATCTTTAACGAAAAAAAAGAATATTTATAATATTTAAAAAGTAACTCAATGTGAAAGAAAGTTTTGAAATGACACAATGTTTGGCTATTTATTTCTTTCGAGCCAGATTAAAAGAAAACAACATCTCAAAAATTTCATTAGGTAAAACATAAGTATTTTTTTCCTTTCTTTTTTTAAAAATATTTTTAAATCTAATTTTCCCGTTATGTGTTTTACAGAAGAAACTCGCAGAATTAATTTTTAAAAAAAGTTTCTAGTTGTTATTTGTATGTTTGTTCAATTGGGTGTTTCAATCTACTTTTGTCGCCAATCAATGTGATTCTAAACAAAAAAAAAAAAAAAAAAAAAAAAACAAGACGGAGCGATGTTTGCAAGAACTATTTTCTCTCTCTCTCTCTTTTAATGAGTGAGAGCATTTTTAGGCAAAAATTTTACATTTAACTTAAATACATAATAGCAGTTAATACCACAAAAATGAATAATATTTAAATTTTAGGGTAAATGTCTTTCCACATACATAGATATTGTAAAACTGCAACTTTTATTTTATTTTATTTATTTATTTATTTATTTGGCACGGATATCTCATGCGCACTACATTGGTGCGATTTGTCTCTTACGCCAATACCATATATACATCTGGGTAATTAACTGACGCCAAAGTGTCATTATTTTGCTTGATATGGCAACCCGAATATTATTGTCTATTTATTAATAAATTGTCAATTTACAATTTTTTTCTTTTTTTTTTCAATTATATAAACTATTTTAATCTAGGCACATTTGTCCTACATGCGCCACATAATCGCGACTGCAATAAAATGGCGATTTTATGCCTCACTTGGTAACCTGGCTGTTGTTTATTTATTAATAAATTTTTATTTTATTTTATTTTATTTTTTAAAGGATATAAATAGTTTTGTTTCATAATTATTAACTAAACTTTTTAAAATTTATTGTTATTTTCTATTTAAAATAACAGAAAATAAGTGTAAACTATATATGTAACTGGTATTTGAAAACAAAATTTTCTCCGAATCGGCATCAGAAGAAAAAAAAAACGCTCCAATATGGTGGGTATATGTCATGTATATATTTTTTTCACTATACTACAGTATTTAATCATGATGTATAAATAACGATTATTGCTTTTTTCCAAACATGTTTGGCACAGATATTATATATACACTGAGGTATCTGACTATCGCCAAAACGGTGTTATTTTGCCTGATATGGTAACCCAGCAATAGTTGTTTCTGTATTAATAAATTGTTTATTTACTTTCAATTTCTTTTTAGAAATTTTATAAATTGTTTTGTGCTATAGTAACTTTTTGTTTATTTATTAATATTTTCGTTTTAAAATAACGAAAATAATTTTTTAAAATGCACATTTCTTTGCTATTCTAGAACGAGGATTTTGCCGCATTGGTATTGGAAGGAAATCTTGCAAATCTGGGTTTATGCCGGAGTTTTTTGTGAAATATGATATTTTCAAATGTAAATTGAGTGCTACTTGATTAACACGTCGGCCAGTTTCGCCAAACTATTCAAATTTACATAAATTCGTTTTAAATAACGAAAGAACAATAAACATAAATAAAAAATACAAATTAAAAGTCGAATTAAAAAGCACTTATGACTAAAAAAATATGCGTATCACGTGTAATATCAATTGCTATCATGCTTACGATCATTATTACACATTACATACATTACATCTTATCATACTTACGATTATTGACATTTATTCCTATAATCTGCTATTAATTTTTTTTCTCGACAGATTAATCAAGTAGTACCGTACATTGTACAAACTCCAGTTAATATTACAAAAATAGAGCTAAATAACTAAATTTAGGTGCAAATGCACACACCCATGTTGTAAGAAAGAGGCACAAATGTCATATATGCACCACGTTAAGGTGATACATTTCTGGCGCCACTTTAACGGAAACTTCGTTTTCAAATTACAGATACATTTCTATTTTCTATTTTACTTTTCTATGTATAGACTATAGAGCATAACACTTTGTATCATTTTAAAATGCAAATGAAAGTAAATAAATAGTTTATTAATAAATTAAAAACAAAGCTGGATTACCATAAGAGGTATAAAATGTTAATTTTGTTTCAATCACGCCAACGCGATGCGTATATGACACCTGTATCAAAAAATATTCACCTTATTTTTCTAAGGAAAACTTTATTTAACTTTATTTATTCTGCTGCATTCCAAAAACGGTACACTGTAATAGATTTGTCAAGAGCAGATGTACGTTGCGAAATATAATATAATATTGATAGAGGATGTACTAAGGTTTCTACAGATACCCATATCCTCAAGTTGAGAGGTTTAGGGTTCAAAAACTATCAAATGAAAATAAATCACTTGAAAATTGTTTAAATTCAATGGTCAATTTCTGCGATCATAATGCTCGGTATTTTAGAAGTATGGTGAATAGACAATATTTAAATTGCTCTTTTCATAATTGCCTCATTTATCTATCAAACTCTACAATAAATGGTCAACTGAAATATTTTTTTCTTAAAAGCCCGAATTTTATCGAATGCATAAGCTGATACAATATTTTATTATTATTTTAATAAATTTTGGCGTCGACGGGCCTTGATTCCATTGTTGTTGTTTTTATTTTTGGCTCAGTTTTGTTTTTTCTAGCTCGCTGAGTTTTGCGCTGATGAAGAATCTCGACAGTAGATTCGAAACAGCTGTTTGCTAACTTTTAATGCATTTTTGGTGCATTTATAATCGTTGGTTTTCTATCTTTAAATACAATGGCGTTTTTGTATGATTTTCAGAAATGTGAAAGAGCATTCGAGTGAAGTTGCTTTAAAAAACACAATCATATTCAATATTTTGTTTGATTCATGTTTTGTTTTGAAAAATAGACCAGCGCAGCGGGCTTAGCCTGCTAGTATATATATATATATATATATATATATATATATATATATATATATATATATATATATATATATATATTAACACTCACCTACTGTGAGGGAGAAAACTTAGTATATGTATTTTAGACCTAAACTAAATGGATTGAAACAATTTCCAGCTTTCACTTAAATTAATTATGAATTCGGCCTTTTTTCCTCCACCACCACTGGGATACTTTTACCCTTTTTTTAATCTAAAAAACGTTTATTTGATCTAGGTCACGCTAAACAATTTTATGGAAATGATTGATAAGTCGGCAGCTATTAACTGCATACTTGTCAACTTACCCATAGCTGCCAACTTTTACGCATTTTTGCTACCACTAAAATTATACAGAGATTTCCTATTTGTTTAATCATACGATTGCGCGATTACACGAGACAAAATTTACTATATTTTTTTATGGTAGAAAAACTGCGTAAAAGTTGGCAGCTACGATTTATCTATAATTTCCATAAAGCTTTTTAATATCTTGAACAAGACAAATTATTTATTAAAATGTATCTTTTGGAGGTCATTGTGCCCATTATTTAAATTTGTCCGTTATACATTTTTTTTCAGTATAGGAATCTCTTATTTGACCTTGGTCATGCTAAATCATTCAATATTACGTAAATTATTGGTATATTGGCAGCTATGTCAAAACTAACTATAGTCGAACCCCGTTATAGCGAACCCGGTTTATAACGAACTCCCTCATATAACGAACGAAGATTTTGGTCCCGCCGTTTTCCTATTGTATTTAATGCTATTTTATCCTTTTATAACGAACCACTGAAATCTTAAGAATCGGTTATAACGAATATTTTTTTCCAGTCGACAATGATTTTTTTTATTACTTTTCCGCTGTTGTGAAATCAGGATTTCTACTCTAATTTTATAAGAAAATGCATGGCGGTTAGTGAAACATCGTGCAAATTAACGGTAAGGCTTTTTATTAAAAAGTAGTAAGAACTGCATTCTTTCTCTTTTATCGTAGCTATCCTGCAGGTGTGATCACGCCCACACGTCATTTATTTTCTATTTTTCCTATCATAGCATTTGAGGTTAACTTATTTAACTAATGTATTTAAGAATAATTCAAGATATGGCAGCGTTGAAAAGAACGTCTTCTTTAAAGCAAACAATAATCATAAGCTTTTTTCCTTAAATCATAATCTCGGAAGCTCAGAAGATGATAAAAAAAAGAGATTTTAAATGATAAAAAAGTAAACAAACAAAATAAAAATGAAACGATAATAATAATTAGAGTTTATCAATATATATAACGCCAATAATTAGTGTTAATCATCCTATCACCGGATTAACTGTAAAGATTTTAGTATAGTCAGTACCATTCCTTAAATTGTTTGCTCATTTATCCTTACATTTATCCGAATTAGAGTCGGTCTCGACTTGTTCGGATAATTGGCACTATACTGTTTTTCTATTTGTCTTCACTTTTAGTTAATTTATTTAGTATTGTGTCAGTTTAACCCATTGCGGGGTAGGGCAAATTCATTGCTTAAGCATTGAAATAAATGACTGACACTGGAATTTGAAAACAACTTTATTTGTAAATAACAAAATGCTATGTTTCACGCATTCAATAAACGGTAATTTTCTTTAACAAAATTCTGGTGCCAATGTGGCGTTTGGGAAATAAAATTAAGTGGTATATCTATGAAACCAGCGCCCCGCAAAGGGTTAATGTATTCAATTTTAATCAATTTAATTCATTAATGATCATATCTAATAGATTTTACGTTTTTTTTTCTTAATACATCATCATTGAAGATATAGGTATCGGGTAATAATATGCATATTTTGTAAACTCTAACATTTTTTAACAGTTCGGATATAGCGAACAAAAACTTCGGTCCCTTGAAGTTCGTTATAACGGGGCTCGACTGTAATCAATTTTCTAGGGAGAATTTATAATTTCTTAACAATAGATTTATGATCGACGCATAAGTGTATTAAGTAATCTATGTAGTGTTAATAGAATAGATTAAAATATAAAATAAGAGAATAAATTAACACAAAAAATTAGACAACAATAATCATTCATAAATAACAGAGTCATTTTAGCTTAGTGATTAACATATTGCGCATGAAATACAGAGCTTGGACGGAGCAACAATTCGAAATCTTCATCAGAGACTTTTTCATTTGAAATTAATTTTTGTATAAAAACTTATTTTACGACTTAAATAGTTTAAATAGAAAAAGGAAAAGCATTTTCAGTTTTGAAATATAATACTAAAATTTCATCTACTGATTTTAAATGACAACTTGCCGTGTAATTTTATATCACCCCGTTCTCATTTTACTTTTAGAAGCAACATAGGTAAACTACGAATTTTCAAGCGGTGTTGCATAACTATTTCACATTACAATTTTCTTATTTAACATTTAAATTGCAAATTTCGTAATTACCGACGTTATTTGTGAATTTGCGATATTTTATATGATTAAATAAGGCGATAAACTATAATAAAACTGTACACATGCTGTAGAAGAGAAGTAAATTTGGAGGATGTCTAGTGTTACAGCATGAAGTAAGTGTAAAATGATTGTTAAAATAACGTAAATTTATATACTTTTTTTTAACTTGTCTGAAATGTAATAGAATATGGTTAGTGACATCTAATTTTAAATAGGATTCTATCTAAAATTTTAAAATTGAGTTTTACTATTATAATTTTGATAAAACAAAAGTAGGAATTAGATTGTAAAATTAAAATTTCTAATTTAAAAACAAAATCTTCCGAAAATTTTTCCATCAGTTCAGTGCTACAGTGATACAATTACTTATGCTTGAAAACGTAAAAACAATATTATGAAATAAAGTAATATTATTGGGGTTTGCAATACGATGAAACATCGATGGAAATGCACCTGAGATAACAAATTTGCGTTTTAACCCTTTCCGGCACAGACAAATTTTGTAGTAGAATGAGAAATTATCGACTGACACCGGAATTCAAAAACGAATTTTTTAGATATTTTGAAATCCTTAATTTAAGCTTTTATTGTAAAAACAAAATTTTATTAAAATATTATTGGTACCAGCCGCAAGTTTGGAATTAAAATTAGGTATCCCAGACCGGGCACAGTATGTATGCCGGAAAGGGTTAATCCCTTAATTGGTTCATTTTTTTCCGTTCAATAAATTGAAAATAGCGGACTCAACCACTATTATTTAAATAAAATATTCGTAAAATTTAGTCTAAACATTTTTCGACTTTCATTAGTATGAAAATTTTCTTAAAAATAATAGTGGTATCAAAAAGGTTTAAATGATGAAAAGAAAATTCGTCTTGCCCGAACGGTGTTCCGGCAAACCAGTTAAGGGGGAGTTAAAAAAGGCAAATAAGATTGTAAAACTATCCGGTATCCACTTGAAAAGGGTCACACTCAGCAATTTGCGAATGCTTCCATTTTAAAATAAGCATGTAAAAAATATCACGACAGATTGTTCCTAGAATGCTGATTCACACAGACACGATCGCATGTTGTTGAAAGAAACATGTTGCATTCTAGGTGAATATTGTTTGTTTTTGAAAAATATAACTTTAAGAACTTAACAGATCAATATTTTTGAAAGAAAAAAAACTTTTAAAATAATGTCTATTTTTTCATGTATTTACAGAATTTTTATCTTTATTATCGGTTTTTCAAAATAGAAATTTTCGCGTAATTGAATCAGAAAACACCTAATGGTAGGACTTAGAATAAAATCTGCAAAGCTTGAAACTTGGGATTTATCCCTAAAGAGGTATATTTTCCCCTCTTTCTTCAAATGCTTAGGAAAATTATCGTTAGTGATCTGATAATGCGGTTTATTGAAAATGCGATAACCAGCTTTTCGTTACCTTGAGCAATATTAACTTAAACTCCATTTATAATTTATTTCAGTTTTGTCTGTTACAGTATTCAGTGTAGTAATAATCTTAAATAACTGTAAGCGCAAAGGCTTTAATTTTCTATTAATAGATGGTAGCAGAATATAACAGTCTAAAAGAGGAAAATATCCCTCTTTAGGGATAAATCTGAAAGTTCAAGATTTGCAGATTTTGTTCTAAGTCCTACCATTAGGAATCCTGCTGTCGCTAGACGCTAGTAGAAAACACTGCTTGGAATAAATGATTCAAAATTTACAATAAAAAATTACTGGTGAGAATAATAAATTATAATTGGAATATCGACGCCCATAAGTGGTACGGACAAATCATGATTGGTTAAAACATGCTGCCTATATCATTTACCAGCAAATCTGAGAAGCGGTTAATTGTACTTGATTTATCTTGATGTATATTTTACAATCGTTAATCTGCTCCTATGAGGACTTGAGATTGCTTGGCAAAATGCATACCATACGTACTTAAAATGTTTTTAATGTTTTAAATATTTTATAAATTTTACGATAATGTGCATTCAAGTCTGTCTTACTGTTTAAAATTTTAGTCACTTTTATTATAGCTGCAAAACCTTCGACTTTTGCAATATTGTTTGTTTAAGGAACAAAAATTAAAAAATAAAACAACATTTTCTGCATTAAAATATTGGTATTAAAAAAAGCAGCAGACTTGGCAGCTCTGCCTTTAAGATGAACTATATAGTAATTCCTCAATATTAGCGAGGGTTAGATTCCAGGAATGTCAAAACCTTGACCGCAAAATTGCTATTTTAAAATTCTGTAACACTTATTTAAATTCTTGCAAACTACGCAATAGCCGTCAACACGCATGTTAACCTTTTGAGCTCTGATGGTAGAATTTTCTACCACATAATTTTAATTCCGAAGTGTCACAACGGCACGAGAAAATTCGACCAAATTTACTTGAAAAATATTTAATGCAATTTTTTTTCCCCGTGTATATTGTTTACCGGTATTTTTCTTTGCAAAATACTGGTGCCAGTATGACATTTGGAATTTTGAAGGAATTTACCCACCAGAGCTCAAAGGGTTAACCCTGTGCAAACCCGCAATAATGTCTCTTTCATATTGAATTCTCACCGGAAAAAATTAAAAGTCTTATTTATAAATATGGATAAAGCCAGTAATTATTGACTTTTCGCCAAAGTTAGAAATATAAATCTTCATTATAACATCCTGTTGCAAATCTTATTTATGTAGGCAAGTTAACAAGTATTCTATAATTTTTCTTTTTAAAAAATTGCGCGAATGTTGAAATAATCTGCATTTTCTATTTCGCGAAAGGATTAATGTATTCCTAATTCTTATCAGAGTTTTTTAAAGTTCATTTTCCTATCGAACTCATTCTTTATTGCTTGTCTTTATTTAAAAGTACATAATGTGGATCAAATGTAAATTATGTTATGTTAAACCCATTGGGTAATGAATACAGTTAAAGCTAATTGAATGTTCCTAATACCATATGAGCCATTCCTTGTCATTTGAGATTAAAAGTATTTATTTGCTACACATAATCATTTGGGAGAAAAGTCGTAAAGCTTTAAATTTATCATATTTCTGCTTTTATTATAGAGTTGCTAGGATAACACGACGCAGCTGAATTTAGCATACAGTTACTTTCGGCTAGAATATTCGCTTAAATTCATTAGATGAATTAAAGGAAATATTACTTTAAGAATTTACAATTGTATTTCAAAATTAAATCTTATGTTAAGATTTTTCATCAAAAAAACGTTACGGATAAATTAGTTCAAAATGAAAAATATTTTAAATTTCAAAATATCATATCGATGTTTTTCCCCTTAAAAATGAAGACCAAAATCTTTATTTTTAGTTTTTCGTTTATCTGACGAAATCCTATTCGTCAAATCCTCTGTCTATTTCTCCAACAAAATGTCAGACACCGTCATAGTCTGAAACACAAAAACTGCATAAGTCAGGGACTTTAAATTTTGCGCACTTACAACTGAATAGTCTGTGGGTAATTTAGAGGGAAAATCTGGCTGAGGAGGTTACCATCACTGCGTCAAAGTTAGAAATATAAAATTTCATAATAGTATTCTGGTGCCAACTTCGTTTAAATAGGCGAGTTAACACATGTTACATGATTTCTCTATTTAAAAAGTGGCGCGAATGTTGAATTAATCTACATTTTCTATTTCGCGAATAATTAAAATTTTTCGAAAGGATTAACGTATTCTTAGATCTTATCAAAGTTTTTAAAAGTTCATTTTCCTATCGAACTCATTGTTTATTACCTGTCTTTACTTAAAAATACATAATGAGGATCAAATCTAAATTATATTTTGTTAAACCCATCGAATAATCAATACTGTTAAAGCTAATTGAATATTCCTAATACCACATGAGCCATTCCTTGTCATTTGAGATTAAAAGTATTTATTTGCTACACATAATCATTTGGAAGGAAATTCGTACAGCTTTAAATTTATCTTCTCTCTTCTTCATTATAGAGTTGCTAGGATAACCACGCAACTGAATTTAGCATACAGTTATTTTCGGCTAGAATATTCGCTTAAATTCACTAGAGGAATTAAAGGAAATATTACTGTAAGAATTTACAATTTTTTTTCAAAATTAAATCTTACGTTAAGATTTTTCATCAAAATACGTTAAGGACAAATTAATTCAAAATAAAAAATATTTTGTATATCAAAATATCCGCAATAGCCAAACAATATTGGCTACATCTTGGAGCAATATTGACATGAAATATTGCTCCAATATTGTGGTGTTTATATTTTGCCCTTATTTAGCCAATATTTGGAGCCAATATTATGCCAGTATTTAGATTTCATTGGAAATATTGCCAATAAAATGTCAATATTGGTTAAATATTGGGATTTCATTGAAAATATTTCCAATGTAACGTCAATATTTGTACAACATTGGGAATTCATCGGAAATATTTCCAAAGTAACGCCAACATTTGTATAATATTGGAAATTCATTGGTAATATTTCCAATGAAATGACAATATTTAACCAATATTGACGTTTTATTGGCAATATTTTCAATAAATGAAATATTGGTGCAACGTTGGACCAATAATGGTTTGCTACTAGGGATTTTTTATTCCTTAAAAATTAAGACCAAAATCTTCATTTTTAGTTTTTCGTTCATCTGACGAAATCCTATTCTTCAAATCCTCTGTTTCTTACCCCGTCACATAGCCAGACTCCTTCAGAGTCTGTACACAAAAACTGCATTAGTCAAGGACTTCAAATTTTGTGTATTTTTACCCGTATACCCCGTGTTACATGACAAATCATAAAATTTTGAAAAAGTCAACTATTTTAATTAAATTACATTTTCCTCTATCATTTTTGTCTATTTAAATTTTTAAAGAAAAACTTATGTTCAACTCTTTTCGTGTAGACATCATAATTTGGAGAATAAAGCATCTCTATAGCAAAAGCCCCACCAGTGGTCGAGAGGTTATGACCTCTCAACTGTTAGGCGGCAGGTGCTGGTTTCGAACCCAATAGCGGCCATCGGCCTCACACCGTTCGGAGTTGCAGTGGTTTTCTTCGAACATTGCGTAAATACGGGTTAGGTTCCCTTAGCCCCCACGAAGGGCACTCACCCCAGGGCCTATATTCCTAGAGTAGATAATCGGCTGACAGAGAATAAACCAAATCAAACTCTATAGCAAACAGATAATTAATAGATTAAACCCCGATTATGGAAGTTGAACTTTTCATATATTACAATGGATTTAATTTATAAAAAATTCCATATTTTTGCCAATTTAAGAATTTATTATGTTGTGATAAATCATCATTGACATTCTTTTTTTTTTCTTTTAAATTATTGCGATTTATTAATAATTCAGTATTTTAAATTTCGTTCGAGCAATTTATTTTCATTTTTAGAAACTTAAAACTTTATATCTCCGCTAATTTTTTTTTTCGGATTATCAGTATATTTGGAATTTTCAATTTTATTTAAATAATTTGATTTGAGCATTTTACTTTGTTTAAAATAATTAATTTCCTTTTATAGCTATTTTAGAATTAAATTTAATTTTGCTAACATCTAGGTAAGAGTTTAATAATTATAAATAAAGAGTTTGAATTTATTAATTAAGCCTTTGAGCTCTGGTGAGTAAATGTCTTCAAAATTCCAAAGGTCACATTGGCACCAGTATTTTACAAAGAAAAAAAAACGGTTAACGATATACACGAAAAAAATGCATTAAATCCTTTTCAAATAAATTTGGTCGAATTTTCTGGTGCCGTTGTGACATTTCGGAATTAAAATTATATGGTAGAAAATTCTACCATCAGAGCTCAAAGGGTTAAAAGATAAGTTGTTTTGAAAGACATATTTATTAAAACCCTCTGTGCGACCCGCGATTACATTTACCCACTTGTTTCTATAATCAATTATTTTTATTATTAGTTTCAAACAGTAATGTTAGTACATATTTATATAAAGAATATATTTGTTACTAAACTTAATTGATCATATTGACCGAACTTCATCGGTAATTATTAATAATAAATGATAAATTACGATAAAAAACGATAAAATAATATACAACATTTATCAAATTTACGCAAATTTACAAAAAGACGCGGCTTTAATTAATAATAGCCGGTTATTTTTAATAATTACCAAGTTTATCAAGGTAACTATAACCTATTCATTGAAACTCATTTAAGATAAGAATCAAGGCACCAAGAATATACAGTCAAACCTCGTTAATCCGACACTCTCGAAACCAGAAAAAATTGTCGTCATAAGCACGTGTCGCATTAACCGGAGTTTGAGAAAAATATGTTTATAAAAAGTTGTGTTTTTAATTAATTTAAAGCAATTTTAGATTTACAATTTTCTTGGATTATTAAGTAAAAAACATTATTATTAAACAAAATAAACGAAATTGAAAAGACTAAAAATCAGATTTCTGATGACTTTCTTTTGACGTGACAACGTCTTGTAAATTGGTTTGCCGGGAGACACTTCAAGAAACTGCGTTACGTTACGTTACGCTCCGCTCACGATACGCGCTCACTTTTCTCTTAACTTTTTCCGGTCACTTGTGGGACCATTTTCTGAACGTGAATGTGAATTCGCTGCAAGGAAGGGGCGGTGCTTAATAGGAATTTTAGATAGTATCAAACTAAGACGAAATACGTTATGTATTAGTTATTAGTATAAAGTACAAAGAAAATAAGTGTAGTTTATTTCGTAATTCGGTGGTATATTATGGAAAACTAATGATATTTGATTAGTGAAAGCCATTTTACTTTAGTTATATTCTGCTCATTGAAAAATTCTTTAATATGCTGTTTACAAAATTCAACATTTGACATCAATAAACATGAAGTAAAATGTGTTTAACAAACACAGTGTATTGCAAGTTATTGTATGTATATTTGTATATAAATACGTATGTATGTGTAAAGGTAAAAATAAAAATTTGTTAATATGAAATTCAGTGCGAGATTCTTTGTATAAATTAATGTTTTAAATATAATTCTTTGTATAAATAAATGTTTTAAATTGTTACTATTATTTCATCCTTCTTCCTACTATACGAATGAATATTCACATTAAAATTATTTTACAACTCAAAGTCGTTGTCACGTAAAACTTTCGCCCGTATACCGACTTTACAGGCAACCAATTTTTTTATTGTTACATGAAATACTGATGAATTAAAGTTTGCGTATACCTAGGTGTGCTTCCTATAATTCTTTTTCTATATTATACATAAATTTTCAACAATATCCTCTGTTTTAGGATGGATATTAAATAATTTCTAATCATTTCAAGGCAATCACTGCTTTATTTGTATATGGAGGCTTGTTTTGTTCTAGCTCCATATCACTTTCGATCCCCGAGTCTAAACAAATTTCTGTCTTTTTCTCTTTTACAATTTCAGAAATCACTGCATCTGGTGATGTGGTGACATTCTTATCAAAATCAATGAGCATCTGGTCACCCCCTGTCAGTTTATTTCACGATCTAACAAATCTTTAACACTATCATAATTTATTGCTTATACGCTGCGGCTCAGTTAAGTATTTTTCAGACCGGAAATTTTATTGTAAAAACGAAGTCAAATAAATGTTAAGCAATTAAAAGTCACATTTTGTTCAAAATAAATTCTGGGAGGAAATCGATTTATCTGAGATGCGGCGGATACGCGCGAAATTACAGTAGAAAAACGGCAGTAGCGGCTCGTCAGGGAGTGCTGCATCCGATTTTTCACACCACTAAAATTTAACAGAAGCTTTCATATTATTTATTCAACACATTTTGTTGATTAAATAAAACTGAAATAACCGTACAATTTTAGTGGTGTGAATAAATTGATGCAGCACCCCTCTGACCAGCCGCTACTGAAAAACGGGAAAATTTACTTTTTTTTTTTTCTTTAATATTGGGTTGGGGAAAAAGTAATTTCGCTTTTTTTCGTATTTTTCAAACTGAATTTATTTATATACATTAAAAAAAACTAATCATTAATATATGTGCTGTTATGTTCGATGATTTTTTGTCATTTTAAAACCATAATTCCATCACTGTAGAACTTCTGCGAGTTCTAGGCAAAAAACTGAACAAAGTGTATTTAACAAGCGTTTTTTGAAGCCAGCTTAACACCATTAAGAGAGTTCCGCAAAGGGCGGAACAAATGGTAATTGGTCGGATCCAGGTCCGGACTATACGGTGTGTACGTCAAAACCTCCCAGCCAAGCTCTCTCAGTTTTTGCCGAGTGACTAAAGATGTGTGTGGTTTAGCCTTGTCGTGATGGAAGACAATGCCTTTCCTATTGATCAATTTCGGGCAGGTTTTTTTAATCACCTGCTTCAATCGCATTATTTGTTCACAGCAGATAGTTGAATTAATGGTTTGGCCAGATTCGAGCAGCTCATGATGGACAATTCCTTTTCATTCGCACCAAACACTCAGCATCACCTTCCTTGGCTTCAATCCGGGCTTTGCCATCGTTTGTGAAGCTTCGACCACGATCTTTTTCACACATTGTTGTCGTAAGTGGTTCACTTTTCATCACCTATAACCATTTGTTTCAAAATGGCTTGATTTTGATTCGTATCAGTAGCAATTCACAAATGGAAACTCTGTCCATTAAATTTTTCACTGTAAGTTCATGGGGAACTCAAGTATCGAGTTTGTTTTGATATCTAATTTTTTGTAAATGGTTCAAAAGTGTTTTATGGTCAATGTTTAGTTCCGTAGCAATGTCGCGGGAAGAAATATGTGAGTCTACCTCGATTTCTTTTTTAATTTCATCGACTTTTTCAACAATAGGCCGGCCAAGGAAAGGTTCATCTTCAACATTGAAATTTTCGGAACGAAAACGAGCAAACCAATTCTGACTTTGGCGTTTACTTAAACACCGATCACCATAAAAGCCACGCAATTTTGATGAACCTGAGCCGCATTTTTCTCTTTTTAGAAGTAAAAAACTAAAATGTGACGAAAATGATCTTCTGGAATCTCTATTTTTAAAACGCAATATTTTTTGACTGATTAAACAAATGATGCTAACTTTATATTTAAAATTTGCTAGAGACTGTTACCTTTCAAATGCTGTATAGTATGGGTTAATTGAGTAAGTAGTACTTGAGATATACGACTTTAAAGCTATGGATTGGGAAAAACGAAATTACTTTTTCCCCAACCCAATATTTCTGTCATTCATAGTGTGTGTGGTTTTTTTATTTAGATAAATGAAATTAAGTTTCTCCTTATGTCAATTGGTATTTTAGACACTTTTATGAAATGTTTGGCAAAGACATTTCTTACTGCTTAATTTCCAAGTCTGTAAGATGGATTATGAAAAATTATCAAATTCTCCGAACCGTCGCCGTCGGGATAATCGGAGTTGAAAACTAATCAATGACGCAAAATCCGGAGTTTACTTACATTAAAATCATATACAGAAAATCGGGATGTTGAAAAACTGACGTGATAAACGAAGTGACGTAAAAACAGGGTATCGGGATAGCGAGGTCTGATTGTATTTTGTACCTTAAACGGCTTCGTGTCTTATCTGGGTAATTTGACACAGGTTTCTTTTTCGTGGGACCGCAGACAATTTGTATCAAACCGGATAATAAACGAGAGAATCTAAAACGAGTTTCCCTGTATATCCACATAAGAAGGACACCCTGTATTTTTTTTTTCAGATTTTTCTGAGTATGCGCGTAATGGAGACCTGCCTTGTGAACGAAATTAATTTATGTTCAATTCACCAGAAAGGATTGAATTCATGAAAACTGATTTGAGTTTGATCGTGGATTCAAATTCTATAATTAATTTATACTGCTATATACATCTTTTGCATATATTTGTTAATGTTTTATAGAAGCTAAATGTATTAGCTAACAGTGCAGTAATTCGGACAGATATCTTAAGGCCCCACAGTAGGCACAGAAAAATACCCGGATGATAATGTAAAGTCTATCGGAACGTTCTTTTCAAATATTTCGCTCAAATTTTAATATTTTTACATGATTTTTTTTGCATAGTCTATAGCTGAGAACAATCTATAACTGGCCTTGTTTTTACTTTTTCTATTTTGCTTACATATTTTTTATAATACGATAGTTTCAATTTCAGAACCGGTTTAAACCGGTTTTTAAATCCTTCCGGTGCAAAGAAAATCATGTAAAAATATTAAAATTTGGGCTAAATATTTGAAAAGAACGCCCCCATAGACTTTACATTATCATCCGGGTCTTTTTCTGTGCCTAACGTTGTGCCTTAATCAAAAATACTTAACTTTAACTTGACAGTTTAAATAGTCATTTTCGATTTGTAAATTCATAGAAATTTCATTTAAAATATTAAAACAAATAATATTCCAAATTTTCGAGTACATTTATTCTCATAAGTTTAAGAACTGCTTTTGGATGCATGTATGAGTATATTTTTTAAAATCACCATTTTCATAAATAAATTTCGCTTAGTTTAATCGCAAAATTCCTCAATTGAGTAAAACGAAAATTATTATTTAAAAATAGTGATATGTAAAAATAAACGCATCTTTTCTTTCTGTTCTTCTAACTTTAAATGTGAATAGTATTATTTTACAAAGAAAGTACTCTAAATGATAGCAAACGCGGTAGCGTTTGGTATAACATGTTTAAGAAATGGAAAGTGCAAACGTATTTTTGAAATTTCTGGCGAACCAATTGACGTGCGACAGTGATTTTTTTTTCCCCAAAAGATAGAACTCGACGAGACGAACAAAATGATAGCGTTTAAAAAATTATCGTAGTTTACTGTAGTTTTTTTATTCAATTTTTAAAGAAAAAATGAAGACCTAAAATTCAACAAGCGATAGCTAACGATCCCATGGATGGATTAACTTCATTTTTGGTTTATTTTAATGCTTTTAGTAAAACTTAAAAACGATTTTTTTCATCTTTGTATGTTTGACGATCGCTGAGAAAATCGAATTTGTGTCTTAAAGTTCCAGTTGAACGTTGTTTCTTGTTGTTCCTATTGTAATTCTTTTATTCATTGCCACCAAATTTAAATAAGTATACATTTTTTATGCATGTAGCATAATTCATTCATATTAAATAAATCACGTGAAAAACATAATTATTTGTTTTTATTGCGAGGCATTTAGTGTCAGTTCTTTGAATAAAATTGTGAGTGCACTGTAATTATTTTCGTTCGACTCCTTGGTTTATTTTGCAGATATCATGCATTTTATATGACAATGCAATAACTTTTTTAATCTTATACTATAATACGAGCAAAAATTGTGTGTGTGTGTAAATTTTATCTCAAAAACGGCTCTAACGATTTTAACAAAATTTTGTATTTTACCATTTTCGGACACGAAAAAAATCATTACGCTTAGTCACGTGATCAAGAAAAATCGATTAGTGGATCATAAT
The DNA here is from genome assembly GCA_964019185.1 of Maratus speculifer. Taxonomy (NCBI): domain Eukaryota; kingdom Metazoa; phylum Arthropoda; class Arachnida; order Araneae; family Salticidae; genus Maratus; species Maratus speculifer. The sequence goes on along the minus strand of OZ025301.1, from coordinate 160,831,260 downwards.
GGGTCAAGCTATTTATATCTAATGAACGACTGAATCGATTTTAACGAAATTTTGCATACAACCTTTTTTTGGCACGTGAAAATTATTGGGTTACGTCAGAGGTTCGTAAAATTTAGATTAGTGGGTCATTTTTGGCTCATTATGGGTCAAACTAATTTTATCTAAAAAATGGCTCTAACGATTTTGGCCAAATTTTGTATTCTACTGTTTTGGATTACGAGAAGCCCATGAAGTTAGGTCATGTGATAGAGAAAATTCGATAAATGGGTCATTTTTGGGTCATTTTGGGTCAAGCTAATTTTATCAAGAAAATGGCTGGCACGATTTTGATTAAATTTTGTATTCTATCGTTTTCGGACTCGAGAAAATCTTTGGGATAGGTCATAAGTTCATGAAAATTTGATTAATGGATCTTTTTGGGTCATAATGGGTCATGTCGAGCTATATCTAAAGAACGGATGGATCGATTTTAACGAAATTTTGTATACAACATATTTTTAGCACGAGAAAGTCATTGGGCTAGGTCACATGTTCGAAAAATTTCTATTAGTGGGTCACTTTTGGGTCAGTTTAATTGTATCTAGACAATGTCTCGCGCAGTTTTGACTAAATTTTGTATTTTATCGTTTTCGGGCGCAAAAAAAATCATTGGGTTAGGTCAAATGCTGAGGAAATTTGATTAATGGGTCATTTTGGATCATAATGGATCAAGGTCAAACTAATTTTATCTAAAAACGACTCAATCGATTTTATTTACATTTTGCATCTAATGTTTTTCGGAACGCAAAAACTAATGAGTTAGGCATATGTTCGAGAGATCTCGATTATAAGGGTAAATTAATGTAGAAAATGGCTCTCACCATTTTGGCTATGTTTTGTAGTAGATCGTTTTCGGGCAAGAGAAAATCATTGGGTCACACATGCTCGCGAAAATTCGATTAATGAGTCATTTTGGGTCATAATGGGTTAGGGTCATTCTAATTATAAGTAACAACGACTCAATCAATTTTACCTAAATTTTGTAACGAAACTATTTTTGTCACAAGAAGACTGTTGGGCTCAGTCGTATGTTAAACAAAATTATATTAGTGGGTAGTTACGCTTCATTGCCGAATGCTGTCAAGCTAATTTTACGTAAGAAATGGCTTAAACGATTTTGATTGAATTTTATATTATATTGTTTTTGATTACCTGAAGACAATTGAGGTAAGTCACATGTATGATCAAATTTGATTAGTGGGCCATTTTTGGTAATACGGGTCAGGGTCACGAGAATACGGTAACAGCCAAACAGTTGGCGATATTTGAGAAAATATTGGCAACGTTTGGCTGAGAAATAGACTATTAAGATTACGAAAGCCAAAACATATATTTGGCGCCAAATGAAAAATGTTTCCAAATTTGACAAATAATATTGTCTTTCAGAATGTGATTTTTTTTTTTTTTATACATTCTTAATGAGATTCGAGATGCATTGTCAAACTAATCAGAGTCGAGTTAAAACAGTGATTTTGATCGATGTCCTTTCGTTGTAATTTTTAAAATAACGTAAAATTTATGAACTTGGCGCATACATATACAGTTTTTTTTATTAAATCTTTTTGTAAATAATACTTTTATAATAAATAACATGTTTTATAGTAATAATACAGAGAAACTGATACAGTGAAAATACTATATCGAGTTGAACACAAAGTTCATTTTGACCGAGCTAAGCTCCTGCTAGTTATTCTAATACAACAATAAAATTTTGACAGCAAATATTTTGCTTTTCAAGATGTAAAAAAATCTTCTGTTTTTATCAAAAAATTTAAATGACAAGAATAAAAAATGCTCTGGTGAGCAACAAAAAAGGTTAATATGTTTTTAAATATGAAAACGTGTTTGACAAGTGATTCTAAATGAACATGAGAAAGGACAAGGGGTCCCTTCTTGGCCGCAGCTCACTGGTAATGCCAAATTTGAAAAATATCATATTTGCGCTTTTTTCATGTAAAAAAAATTTGCGTAAAACTTTCTGTCTACCTTTTTGGTAAAATTTTCAATCCTGTTTTACATGTGAACTGTGCTGTTGACTTTGCACTTCAAACTACTCTGTTTGCTTTGCAACTGCAAACGAATCAGTGTTCTGAGCAGTTCTATGCTGCGGACATTCTTGGTGGCATTCCATGAGTATGATACGCCACAGGAACTAAGGTTTCTGGAACTATTTCGCCTTCCATTCATGTTTAATTACTCTGTGTTTTTTCTGGCTGTCTTTGGGCTACACATTTTTTTCGTAACTGTGAGTAATTTCTTATCGTAAGGAACTATTAATTTGAGCTGGAGCTCACTAGAGTTTAACTTCCGAACTTGCTTGTTTTTAGTGAATATTAAATATTTGTTGAATTTTTCGGAATCCATAATTACTGCGTTTTGGATCCCTGAGCAGAACTTCCGAAAAAGAAACGACTGCATTATCTTTTTCATTCTCAACCATCCCCAATCATTTGCGTTCTTTCCTACCAAAGTTCTTCAAGAATTGACGTAGTGCATCGTAAGCGGATAAGCATACATCTATCAACCGCTCGCAAAGGTATACTCATTGTTTTTTTTATATTGGAATTGTAATTAACAAGAAAGAAAAATCCTGCGTTAAGCATAGAGTATGAAACACTTTCAAACACTTCTTGAAAACTGTAACAAGACTTCCTATAATAAGGTGTTACTGTCCATTGCCAATATGTATCCCAATACTTTTGAACAGCCCTGTAGCAAAACTAAAAATACAACACTGTTCTGGTGTGCCTTGGTGCTACTACTTAGAGCTCCCATGAGCTGCGACTGGTGTAGCTAGGTGTCCTTCTTTAACTCCTGACCGCCAAGCAAAAGGGCAAAATTTTAATGTTGTTTTCACTGTAATTTTTTAAGTTTAAAAATGATGTTTATTCCAACATGTTATATATATATATCATGTTGGTATAAACATAATATATTATATTATATTACATATATATACTTTATTGCATATAACTAATTTTATTTATTTTTTTTTAAACTAAGCCCTGATTGCAAACAATTCCGAAATAAAATAATTCTAATGCAGATTTCCTAACTAACCTAATCCGAAGTACCAAAAGCTAACATATTTTAATTATCAAATTTCACATATCATTTGTTATTTGTTTTTAATTAAAATCTACATACGAGAGTTTAGCGATAGGGATTAAATTGTGTCAAATCCACAAGAGGAAACAAGCTGTTTAAGCTAATTGAATACTTCCAATGCAATGTTCGCCTTATTGTGTCATTTCAGAGAAATCTGTTAATTTGTGAAATGTTACTAGTTGGGAGAAAAGCTAATTTGAAATAAAATTATTGATCCTACATATTAAATTGAATCGATTGTTACATCATTCCCAAAAAAGGTAAGGTTTTATCTACTACTTCTAAATTGTCAAGAAAGAGAACTTGTTTCCTTTTTACTTACCCATCATACGTAGTATAGGGAAAGTCGTGCAATCGTTTTGAAAATCGAAATTTTTTTTTTACGGATTCACACGTTTTCGACACTGGAGATTTCGAAAAACATATTTTTAGTCAAAAAATGTTGCCGTCCGTCTGTCTGTCTGTCTGTCAGTCTGTAAACGCTCTATCTCCCGAACGAATTGAGATAGAGACTTGAAATTTTGTATGTACTTAGTATGTAAGAATGGGACGAAGCCTATTTAATATCAGTAACCTCGATTTTCCGGAACTATTTTTTTCGGACTCTTGAAAAATTCATTCTGATGAAAGGTACATAAAAATTTTCGAAATTTTTTGTTTTAAGGAGTGATCGTAAAAGGCAATAAAATAACACAATTTTGCATAAAGAACGAAGTTGATCGAATTATTAGTTGCCGAGATATCTGTAATCCTGTTTTCCACATTCTTCGATTTTTCATGACCCTGTATTTCATTCAAATTTCAATTCAAAGATATATTTTAATTGGAAATGAGACGCTTAATCCGATGCAATAAACTGTTAGTTAAAAAGATTATTATTTTTGGAGTTATAAGGATGTTTCTTTTTCGCAATTCAGTACTACTTGAGCAGTTAGGCGTGTTGTATAATTTCTCGAAAGAGATTCATCAGCAACTCATTAATACAGCATTACTATGCACAATAAAAATATAAATACACGTTTAAATTTTGTTTTGGAATTGCAATCCATTTTATAAATAGTTTTCAAATGTGTTATTTTCATATATTATATATGCATATATATGATGGGCAAGTATTACGGTGGCCCCAAATGACTAGTTTTTACATGCGGCGCTGCAATTAGTATTTTTCCAAATTTGCTAGCATAAAAACCTAAAGATACTGAGACCATGATCAGGGCCTGATTATCAGCAAGGCACTCTCCAACCAGTAAAACATTGTTGCCAGTCGGCTACTTTTTTAAAATTCAATGTACTTAATTCCCATGACGATTTTAAAAGCGTATAATTCTACTAATTCTCACATGATCTAATCCGTTATTAACTTATATGATTGTTTCTATTTCTAAAAAGTTGTGGACGTTAAACAAACTGAATTTTAAAAAAGTAGCCCGCTGGCAACACTGCCGTAAAAAGAAATATATATACAGTCGAATGTCTCTATAACGAAACTCCATACATCGAACTTCTCTATATAACGAATTTTTAGTAGGAACGGTCTCCTTTTCCCATGATTTACATTAAAAACAGTCTCCATATATCGAAATATCTATCTCCATATAACGAATATTTTCGTAAACTGTTCTTTATTTATTCAGTTTTAAACAATCTTCGAAATCACATGGAATCAGTTTTCCATCACTTATTCCTAGTTTATCATTCAGCGCTAAGTTTATTATATTACTTCTGTCCTTGAATCTCCTTGTTTTTCAAATCCAACGAATTCATACCCCCCCCCTCTCCCACACAACTTTCAACATCCTTCTCAAAACAGTGTCAATTGGACTGTTACACATATAAGTACAGGATCAATGGGGTTAATTGAAGAAAAAATAATTTACAATTGCTTTATAAATGTCGGATTTCCTACATTAGAGAATAATGTGGATTTTGAGGATGAAAAAGACGTGACTTGAGCAGACTTAAAAGAGAAATAGAAATTAATGAAGGAACACGATGTCGAAGACCATTTTGCTCTCTCTGATTTTTAAAAAGTGGATGGCAATCTCCCTATTGCACAATATCCTATGGTAATGATATTTTAAACAAAGTTAACAATCTGTTAATTTTTAAACATACTGGACAATGATGGTGAATGCGACAATAAGCATAAGAAAGAAAAACTACTACAAAAGAAACAAGTTGGAAATTGCACGTAAAGCGTAGCAAATGAGGTGCGTTCGTATGATAACAAAGTTTTAAAATATCACTTTCATATATCAATCTCATAAAATTGTAAATCGTTAATTACAATTAAAATGCGCACCAAATAATGTTCTCCCTATATCATTATGTAATGGAATACTTTTGTGTGGCCTTGTAAATCAATAACAAATGTTCTTTGCACCACAGATTGTGCAAAATGTATATATGGTATGTACTTTATAGATACATATGCATTTTATTATCTTCGAATGTGTGTAACACCATTAAAATGCATTTGAAACATTTTCCCCCATTGACCGTAATGTAACGGAATACTTTTGATTGCCCCTGTAATTGAACTATGCATCCGATTTTGATAAAATTGGAAAAAATTCGACAAAATTAGGTAATAATTATATATTTTAAATTTGAAACGATTAGAACGCATTTGAAACTTTTTTCCCCATTGACCGTAATGTTGCGGAATACTTTTGATTGTCCCTGTAATTGATCTATGCATCCGATTTTCATAAAACTTGAAATGACTCGACAAAATTATGTAATAATTATGTATTTTAAATTTCAAACGTTTCGGTTGGGTAGTTTTTGCGTTGTTATATGCAGACAGACGGACGGACAGGCAGACGGACGGACGGACGGCTGAACGACAACAATAGGTGCTACGTATTTGCATAGTTACGAACGCACCTAAAAACCATCACACAGTGAAATGATGAGTTCTTTTGATCTTATTAAGCTGTTATCAGATTCACGGATTTTAGGCGAGACAAACTTTTCAGCCAATTTTAAGCCCAACATTTTCCCGTTCAAAATGAGAAAAAGGTTACAAATGTCTTTGAAAAAGGAGGAAAAGCCGGAAAACTAGTTTCTACTAGTACCAGACGTTAATATTTATCGCCTACTCTTATAAATCGCCTATCTCTGATTCGTGGAAATGTTCGATGTTGGATGAAAAATCTTGACTAGGAGAGACTTTTTTGGAACAGCGGAAAAATGTTGGGGGAACATTTCTGTTTGCTATCACACTGGGTTTTGGGACGACATTTCGCGAAAAGTTGGAGAAAATCAAGTGTTGGCTCAAAAGTCTTACGAAATGTTAGTGAATCTGATAGCAGCTTTAAGAGAGGCCTTCAAACGTGGGAAAATGTTCCCTATACAATTCCTTATTTCTTGCTAAAATCTGAATATTTTTTGAGAGGGTAACAATTTTGAAATCAAAACAACAAAAAATTACAGATTTTTTCGTCTAATATTAATGTAAGCAGAGTATCCTTATTTAAATTTCATTAAGCTTTCAAATAAATATCTATTCTTTTTTTTAAAACAATTTAAATAATTAAGAAATAGAATATTAGGTTAATATTTAAGTTAAATATTTCAAATTCTTAATTAAACACACCAAAAATAATATTTGTTCAAAATTTATACATCGAGTAAGAATTTTAACGTCATTCTCCATACAACGAATCTCTCTATATAACGAATTTTTTACTGGAGCAATGGATTTGTTATATAGAGACTCGACTGTATATATATATTGCATACTTATATAAGCAATTTTGAATGAAAAGAGCGTTTAAACAAAGCGAAAATTTCGATAAAATTTTACTGGCGAGAAAGTGCCCCGTAAGTTATCAGACCCTGACGATGACATCATATCCTTTTAAAGGTCTGTTAGAACTTGGCCTCATTATTAGCATCATTTAACTGAAAATCAACAATCGAAAACTTAGAGCGAGAAAAAGATTGTGGCTATTGCCTCGGGAAAAATACAATTAATCCTTTACTTCCTACTGACGAAAAAACTCTGTCGGATTTCGTCAGCGTGCCCAAGTCACCTTGATGCATTTTCCGCAAACAAAGGTAAACGGCCCGAACTTTCTCCTGCTCAGTGTGTCGTATTTTCTCGTTGAGTATGCTTCTTCCGTGCATCTAGGCAAACAATTTTGTTTATTCCAAGTGCGTACTTGTGTTTTTTTTTATTCATTGCAAGCGGTCTGTCATAAAACCTTTGTAGAGCTAGCAGCTCTTCAAAGAAGGAGGCTGGGTACACAAATATACAGTATTTACTCGTGTATAATGTGCACTTAAAAAAATAGGGCCAAACTCCTAGCTGCGCGTTATACATGGAATATTTTTTTCTGCTGGATGTAATCACACGATATACACATGAATCAAGAAATGTATCCAAAGAAGATTTAATTTATAATAAAACTCTCAATAGTTTTTCAAAAAGAAATATAATTGGCCGCAATTCACAATGTACGGCCACCGGCTTAACAACAGACTGTACCTTTCTTTCCGTGCACATACTTAAAATTTATGCTACTTTTGTGTTGCACATTTAATTCTGCACGAAGTTCAATGCTCGCATTTTAAATGCTTAATTCTACTAAAAGTATATACAAATAAAGTACAGCTTTTAAATATGGTATTAGTTTTGCAAAGGAATTGTATACATACAAAAAACAATAAATTTATTTTTTACGGTGCCTAAGCTATGTCTTTTTTTCCCATATTCTGACAATTAATTTAGTAAATATTCCGTTCTACCAACAAAATTTACCGAGTTATGATACTCTGAATTTTATGAAATTTTGGAGCTTACTGACACTATTAAAATCATCTAGATGCTTCTAAGGATTTTTATATTCATTTTAAAGATTTTTATTATATATTTCATAGAAAATAATTGCAGAAATTTGCAGCAAAGATCAAGTAAAATTTGAAGTAATAAACCATTAGGGGGAAATGGGGCTCGGTTGTGGGGAAATCCAAAAGTACCAGACAAATAACAACACAATATAACAAATAATTCAGAGAACATGAAATTAAAACTAAAATTGGATTTTAGGGGTCATCCAATAGTAGAAAAAGCAGTTCTGACGACGACTTAAAATCCTTCCTTGAAAAGACAATTTCTTTCAGAATGAGATTAATAGATACTATTTCTACAAATTTATTTCAAACAATACCTTCAAAAATTAGTTGCTTGATTTTTAAAATACAAATTTTAATAATTATTCAATAAAATTTCGCCGTTTAAAACGCTGAAATATGATTTGTTAGTAAACATTTTGAAAATTCTTAACACATTTGAAAACACAATTTCGGAAATTAATTTGTCAAAAATGAAAACTAATTCTTTTGAAATTCTCTCTATATGATCTATCGGTTCGTATATTTATTGCATATATACTACAATTTAGTGTAGGTATAATTTAACTCAGTTAAAATTTTTCTTTCAGATATATTTATCAATAAATGGAAATACATTCGAAGAATTTTTATTCATTAATTAATTTATAATTACGGTATTCTGAATGTGAAGGAAAGCATTTTATAATCTATGCTTTAAAAGTGATTTTTCTTTCTTTTTCATTTTACTCAACTTGACTAAAGTAATTAGAAAATATTATTAACATCTATGAAGTCATATTATTGTTATAATGAAATTAATGATTTCTGAAACTGTGTTTGTAAGCCTCATAATTTTGTTTACTTCAAATAAATTACACGGAAAATTCCCTCTCATCCAGATGCTTTTATTATATTTTATTTATACATTACAGCGACATATTATCAACAGGTTTACATAAAACGCTTTGTATGGCGGTTGTTATCGATTAAAGAATTAATCAAAAGATGTGAGCGATAAAAGGTACTATATAATGAGTTAATTTTCATCAGTGTTTCATGCAACAATCTTTTAATTATTCCTAATGCTCTATTATCTAAGGAAATACTGATCTCATGTTCAAATGTATTTATCTGATAGAATTAAGCTTAGTAGATAGACATTTGGTGTATTCGTATTTGTCATTAATTATATTAATATACCTATCGAGAGTTTGACAAATAAATGGAGTTGAAATATTCCATTATTCTTACATTACGATATTAATGTTTCCATTATGTTATCTTCTTACGGCGGTAATATTCCATCATGTATCTCAGAAAAGGCTCAGATTTTTAGAGGGTTGTAACTATTATTTAAAGAGTGAATCAAACAAAATACCTGAGTGTTTAAAGGTACACATTTCAGAGTGACTTAATTTTCTTTAAGAATTACGACATGAACTTTTAAAATATTCTTCTGTTCGCTAGTGAAATAAGAAGCTAACATTAGATTTAAATTGCATACATAATTAGGAAGGCATGTATTTAATCTATGATTATCAAAGTTAACATTTAAACTACCGTTTTTAAAAACAACTAAATAAGTACAATCAGGGTTCATGCTGCCGCTCGCTATTGTGCCAAATCAAGAAAAAAAGCTCCCTTTGGTGAGTAAACGAATAATCAGATTCGCCAAATTGCGAATGCCCAGTTCCTACTTTCTTTTTGTATGTGCCTGTACATCTTAAATTTTTATCCGCCTTACAAAGCAATTGATGTAACTTTTCATGCTCAATCGTGGCATGCGATTTGCGTTACTCTATTTACAGAAATAAGGAGTTAATACCAATTAAATCTAGCACCAGCCAAAGCACCAGCCAAGTATTTGTTAAATATTTTTCTATTGCATTTTATCACTGTCTATTTCTCGTATGGCCTCTCGCGTAAAACACAAACAAAATGTCCCACATCAAAGCACCAAATAGAGAAAAAATTTGCGGAAAATCGGAGTTGAAATTAGCCATTTGTCATCAGATTCACCAAATTGTGAATGCCCAATTTCTGCTCTTTTTTTTGGTATGTCCCTGTATATGATATATTGGTTTCTCTGTATATGATATATAGATTTGTATCTATGTTAAAATTAAATAGGTTAAAGTTTATCAGAGTTAAAAACTCGTTTTCAACAATATCAATCAACAAAGGGAAACATATTCCATTAATTAATTAATTAATTTATTTATTTATTAATGATTTGGAAGTATTCTGAATGTATAGGAACGTGTTTTGTAATTTATGCTTGAAGCATGTTTTTTCTTCCTTGCTTATTTCTGTGCTTCTTGGATGAGGAAAACAATAATAGTTATTAACCAGATCAGGCTAAGGTTGCACATATGTACCTTCAAGAAGTATTTACAGCACTTGTGTTGATAACGTAAAAAAGAGTAAGAAAATTGAGCGTTTATAATTTCATTTTCATGATTTAATAAGTTATGTATATAATCATTAACAGAAAGTGGTGCCACACGAATAAAATTCGTGTGAAATATGCTAACTGTAATTGTTACATCAGTAACTGCTGAACGAGTGAATGAAGTCTATGAATTGACACTATTGTCGTAACGCTATTAACCCTTTCAGGGGGCAAGACACTTCTATTCGTAAAATATTGACGTAAGTGTAGACACCAAAATTTAAAAAAAAATGTTTAAAATTTCCAAAACCATTTTTTTTCACGTATTCAATACACTGTAAAAAACACTCCCTTACTTTACACCAAAAAGGGTGGTAACTAAGTTGCCACCCCAAGTGGTGTAATGAAATTCCACTTGTAAATTGGTGTAATGAGTCACCAATTATCAAATGGTATAAATAAACACCATTTTTAGTGGCAACTTAGTTGCCACCATGTTTGGTATAAAGTAAGTAATATGTTTAAAATGTACGTTATAATAAATTGTCTCAATTAAAGGGAAGTTTAGCAACCTCTTTGCGTGAAGCTATTTATTTTAAATTATGGCTGTATTACATTTGAAATGTAATTTTTAAATTATTTTTTATTTTGCTACCATTTATTAAAGTACACTAAATGGTAAAAAAGGAAATTTCCTGATATTTACATGACTTTAACAGCAAAATAAAAAATAATTTAGAGATTACATTTTAAATTTAATACAGTCATAATTTAAAATAAATAGTTTGACGCAAAGAGGCAGCGAAACTTCCTTTTAATGGAGGCAATTTATTATAACATTCATTTTAAGCATATTACAGCAACAAAATATGAACTAAACTTGAATGAAATAACTTTAATGAAACGAACTAAAATTTCCTATATTTGCATGCTTAAAAATATCTTTTTCATCGGTCAATAATGCGTTCAGTAAGTTAAAAAAACATTATAATAACGAATTTTTTATGAAAATATTTTTTGTTAAAGTTCGGGCAAACGCTATAGTTATACGATATAAAATATTTTTGTAACGAAATGTATAATTACTCGTAACTATCACTATAAGTTTAATTCGGAGTTTCTAGTTTTCCTAAGAAAATAACAAAAATAAGCTACATATGATATTAAATTACCTCACAATTATACAATTTAATGCATAATATAAAAAACTTAACTATGCCAGCTATCAAATAAACAAAGCTGTATAAAAAAAAAAAGTTGATTACAACTGTTATACTAAAGGCATACTTCCCGTTAAATTCGAACATGTCGCCATTGTTCTTAAAATGGCAGTGCACTAACACATTATTAAAAAGCATTATCTAATTAAAAAAAAAAACCACATGCAAACATTATTTAGTCTTAAATCTTACATCTATAAAGAATAATATTAATATTGCTTACCATTTGTTTACTTTTCCACCTGTTATCCGAAAGTTAGAAAGAAGGATTAAACGCGAAGTAAAATGGCGGCGTGTCGTCTGCAAACATATGAAATCAAAACAGAAAGATGTTATATGACTCTGAATTTGGTGTTACCGTTCAATAATTGCGACTAAAGAATAAAATACCACCATTTCAAGATTATTCTTACATTTTTTACGAAGCTACTACCGAAAGTAGTGTAGATTTAAAGTTTATTCAGCAATTCATAACCCCGATTTAAATGTAATATTGCTCCTTTGTTTTTACAGTGAAAAGATAAATTTATATTCTAATATTTCAATGCCAATGTCCATAGCTGCCAACTCTTTCGACTTTTTAGCCCTTAAAAATCTAATAAATTTTTTTTTCTAATGAAAAATTTTAATGGGTAATTTTTAAGAGTAAAGTTTTCAATAAATTTTTTCCAAGCCAAAAAGCGAAAGATGTTGTCAGCTATGCAATGTGATATTTTGAAAATAAAATTAGGTGGCCCAAAAAAGATCCACCGCATTTGAAGGGGTTAATAATGCCTAAAACTGTGACATCAAGCCTCATAATTTTGTTTACTGCAAATAAATTACTTGGATTATTCGTCCTACCCCATGTTTTAATAATATTTTATTCATACATTATAGCGAAAAATATGTCCAAATAGTATCAGTGTCAGTGATTTTAAAGTTACATAATTCTAAATAAATAATAGTAATAAAAAATGAATATGATCATAAAAATTCTTGTTTTAACTTTTAATTCCATTAGTGACTCATAAAAGCATATTTATTGAGTCTAATTATATCTTTTAAATTCTGTTTAAGTTTTATCTTTTATAGCTGGCGAATATAGGACTTATATTACTAACAAGGAAGGTCTCCATACTGAGCATACTCAGAATTTTTTGAAAGAAAATACTGATTAAACTACTCATGTATGTAATAAAGAATCAGTGAAATTTAGCGGCGGAATTACAGAAGAAACTTAGTAAAAAAATAAAATATTTTCAAGTATTTGGCGCGAAAAGACGAAAGCGTCACGCGATTTGGCAAGCAGCATTTTCCCACGCTAAAAGCAAACGATAAAAATTTCTTGTCAATTAAATTTTAGACTACGTATGAATAGTATTTAATGAATTTAAATTTGAACAATGAGAGAGTTTGACATATAGATGTAATTTATATTATATATTTCTGTTGCTTTTGCTGCAGTTATTTAATTTTGTCATTTTAAAAATAATTTCTTGTATAAAAAATACTTTCATATTGAAAAGTACTTTTTCATATATTTAATCGTGTGACAAAATAAAGGCCAGATGAAGAATGCTGAAGTAATGTATTTCAATATCTGAGAAGTTTTGTTTCCATAGCAACAAAATTGAATCGACAGAGATCAATTAGATTGGAGTTAATTTTAAGATTGAAACAATTTTAATTAATTTAAATTTTATTTTAATTCATAAAATTTCACCGTTAATTTTCATTCTAAATGCATTATGACAAAAATATAGTTAAAAGAAACTAAAGCTGACAAAACTAACATTATATAAATAAAATTTCTTTAAACAAGCTCAAAATGAAACATTTTTACCTTAAAAAGAATTTGACATAAAAAAGTACTTTTTAAAATTTTATTTTGTCGCCAACCGATGAAAAATCGCCAAATAAAAGAAATGTTCATTATTTTTTTACGAACGTTCTATCGGGGTTCAGGCAAAAAAAAAAATTGGAAACATATATATCCACATGAGAAGAACGTTCTGTAATTTTTTCAGAATTTTCTGAGTATGCCCGTAAGGAGACCTTCCTTGAAAGCATATTTTGAAACTTGTTGCATTACTCCTTGGGGACGAACGACACGTGTCGCAAAAATGCTTAAAAATCTTTTTTTATCCTCATCAGTAAAATTTGGATTATTTAATCGGAGCATTTTCTCGATTTATTAAGTCTAGAATTTCTGTTTTTAAAAACCGGTGACAAAGCATTAAAAATTTCGTAAAAAAGCTCCCGTCAGGAACGGCTTAATGGAAAATAAGGCTCCCGTTAAGAAGGGCTTAAAAGGAAAATAAGTCATTCTTTAATGCTTTCCTTTTAGCAGTCACGTTTTTTCTTTTGAGCTATTCTTTAAATACTAACAGCGGTCCTCTGAAGTCTGACCCTTTTATGAGAAACATAGTCCATAAATTTACATAAAAGGCTTAGAATGACAATCATTATCAATGAAACAATGAATCAAATGATGTGACCGTTAAAAGGTACTAAATAAAAGGAGTTAATTTTCATTAAAGTTTAATGTAGCAATCTTTTAATTATTCTTAATACTCTATTACCTAAGGGAATGCGGAACTCATGTTGAAATGAATTTATCTAATATAATTATGCTCAGTAGATAGCCATTAAGTTTATTTGTATATGTCATTAATAATATCAATGTACCTAATGACAGTTTTATAAATAAGAGGAGTTGAGATAATCCGTATTGCTCCCATCACGATGTTAATGTTTCCATTATATTTAACTTCTTGGGGCTGTAGTTTATCACCATGTGTCTCATAAAAGGGTTAGATTTCAGAGGACCGTTGTTAATATTTAAACAATAGCTCAAAATAAAAAAAAACCTCAGTGCTAATAATCCAAGAGCCGACCACACAAAACCCTAAGTCATCGAGTGCAAGAAAAAATCCTTTATATTATAGAAGAGTAGTCATAGGAGAGTCTAATGATCTATGTCTGTCGGAAGTGAAGTGGTGCATAAGCCTAAAATTAATACCATTAGTGACTCACTCGTAGGTCTATCACTGTGTTTGCCGTACAATCAAAAGTATGAAAACACGGTTGGTTGGTTGGTTATATAGGGTTTAATGGCGCAAAATCCCTTAAGGGACATGCTGCGCCAAAAACTAGTTGACTAGAAAAATAATAAAATGAAAATAAACAATGAAAAAAGCAATCTGTATGTATGAAAACACGGAAAACTGGGTGCAGGAAAACTTAATGCTAAGTCTACAAGTCAACCACTAGTGGTATTCTTTTTTGGCTTATGCACAGCTTTGCTTCCGGCAGACATGAATCATTAGACACTGTGAATGACACTGCCTTATCAAGAACATACTTAAATGAGGAGATAAAAATGTTGTTTAGTGAAAGTAAATTAGGTTTCATATCAAATTGTAGTCGTAAATCTATTATAAGAGAGTCCATAGAAATTTATACCTGTAAAAATCTGGTTTGCAATGATACCGTTTCTTTTATTATTCCTAAGTTATGGTTAGAATTAATGAATAAATTCCTCGTGAGAGCTTGAATGGGATGAACCATGTTGGAAAATCTTTTAGATCATGGTCTATTTTTAATTTACTTTTTTACAATAGAGCGCGTGTTTTTTGGTGTTGTTTATATCTCATTGTCGCGTGTCATTTGTATTGACCGTGAAATATTTTGAAATTTTATTTTTATTTATATTATGATTATGGAACTTATTTGACGGTTCCGAAACATGTCAATGTCTTTTATTTTTTATTATAACACCTTTCTTAAGTAAAATTAAAATTTTTATTAAAATGAATCATTAGACTCCCCTATGACAACTCTTCCACAATTTAAAAGATTTTTTCTTGTTCTCGATGCCTCAGGTTTTTGTGTGGTCAGCTCTTCGACTATAAATAGTAAGCATTAAAGAAAGACTTATTTTCCATTAAGCCCTTCCCGACGGGAGCCTTTTACGAAATTTTTAATGTTTTGTAACCGGTTTTTAAAAACAGAAAATCGTGACTTAATAAATGGCGATAGTGCTCCGATTAAATAAGCAAAATTTTACAGCAAAATTTTACTGGTGATGATAAACAAGGATTTTTAAGCATTTTTGCAGCATGTGTCGTTCGTCCCCAATGAGTTAAGGAGTAATGCAACAAATTTCAAAATATTCTTAATAATATAATTCTAATATTCGTCCGTCGATAAAAGATAAAACATAAACAGAATTTAAAAGATATAATTAGACTCAATAAATATGCTTTTATGTGTCACTAATGAAATTAAAAGTTAAAACGAGAGATTTTATGATCATATTCATTTTTTATTATTATTAATTATTTAGAATTGCGTTACTTTAAAATCATTTACGCTGATACTACTTTGAGATATTTTTCAATAGCACTGCTACCAAATAATCGATTTATTCAGTAACGTTCTATGATTGTATAAAGAGAACATAAAAGTTATTAATATTCGGAAATGACAGCGTTCAGATACCTATGAAATTGGGAAAATGGCAGAGATAGTAGATATAGTACTGTTTATTTTTGTGCGGTACATCTTCAAATCGCATATGGAATTATTAAGAAAAAGTAACAGACACATTTTTAAAATAGTGAGCTTCAACTGTAACCGCTTTCGCAGAGGTTCATTATCACCACGACTTATTTCCACCAATAAATTTATGTAGCAAATTTCCCTTTTCATTCAAACTCGTCGTTAATGGAAGATTTAAACAAAAAGTGATGGCAAAAACTAGTTTTTATTATTACTGGTGAAAATCTGCTTTGGCTGTAGTAAGCCCGTCATACTGTACAAACCAAAATGTTACCAAAATGTACTGTGTGTGTTTTTAGTTTGCATTCATAATACATATACGCTGAAATTTCGCTCAGATAAAGTGTAACAAATGATATTATTTAATTACTGAATTACTTTCTTATTAATTATAATATTCTGAATTTGTAGGAAAGGGTTTTATAATTTATGCTTGAAGCTTTTTCTATCTTGCTTATTTCTTCCATTCTAGGCATAAGAAATCAATAAATATAATTAATATCTATGAAGTCATATTATTGTCGTTAAACTATTCGTCGTTAACTAGTCGTAAAACCTCCAGTTAGAGTCAACGAAAAGATTATAACACCTGAAAACGCTAACACCAGTAACGAGCAATAAATAATTTTAAACACGTTTGTGACCATCAATTAGGGTTTAAATACGACGAAATATTTTATTCAAATTTATTGATTATATGTTTCAACGGCGGTAATCAGAATTATTGACCCAATAAAAAAACAGCCATCATTTTTTGACAAGCTCCTCTGTTTCTTCAATCGCCACTGCTAGACAAAACATCATATGTAACCATCACTTTCTTCATAACTTCATTGGGTTGTAGGTTACATTATACTCCTTCATCTTAACCCCTTGAGCCCCACCAGTGGCCGAGAGGTTATGTACTCTCAACTGGTAGACGGCAGGTGCTGGGTTCGAACCCAATCGCGGCCGCCGGCCTAACCGCTCGGAGTTTTTCGTGGTTTTCTTCGAACCTTCCGTAAATACGGGTTAGGTTCCCTTAGAAAGACCCCCACGAAGGGCACTTCCCCCTGGTCCTATATCCCTAGCGTAGATAATCGGACGACAAAAATAAACCATAAACCAAACCTTAACCCCTTGATGGCGAGCGACACGTAAAAGTGCCGCAAAAGGCTTAAGAATCCTTGTTTATACCCACCAGTAAAATTTTACTGTAAAATTTGTCTTATTTATTTGGAGCATATATATATATATATATATTTTTTTTTTTTTTGATGAGGCACAATTTTTTGTTTTTAAAACCGGTGACAAAACATTAAAAATTTCGTAAAAGACTCCCGTCGCGAAGGGTTAATTAATCAGATCACAACGGATAGCATGTATGCGTCGTGCGTCAGAGGCAAAAAATCCTTGACACTGAACACTAGTATTTTAATTCAGAATAAAGCACAAATATTTTTAGATAATAAAATTGCGCCATTTTAAAAGAGAAAATATCCTGTATAAGAAAACAATATGAAAAACACGTAATACATTTGAAAAAATAACTTCCGCGATCAGCATCAAATGAACAACATGCTGAAAAAGTCGAAAAGAAATCTTTTTTTTCTTTATTTGATTTTTCAGTTTGCATTCATAATACACATACGCTGAAATTTCGCTCAGATGAAGTGTAACAAATGACATTATTTAATTACTGAATTACTTTCTTATTAATTACAATATTCTGAATTTGTAGGAAAGGGTTTTATAATTTATGCTTGAAGCTTTTTCTATCTTGCTTATTTCTTCCATTCTAGGCATAAGGAATCAATAAATATAATTAATATCTATAAAGTCAGTCTTTAAACAATTAATAGTGCCTAATACTGTAACTGCTAGCTCACAATTTTGTTTACTTCAAATAAATAACACAAATTATTCCCTCCTAATATATAATTTCATTATATTTTATTCATACATTACAGCGACGTGTTATTAACAAGTTTACATAAAAGGCTTAGAATGGTAGTCTTTTGCGTAACAATGAATCAAAAGATGTTAGCGCTGAAAGGTAGTTTTCAAAATTATTTCATTTTCATTAAGTTTTAATACAACAATCTTTTAATTATTCCTGATACTCTATTATCTAAGGGAATACGTAACACATGCTGAAATAAATTTATCTAATGTGATTAAGCTCTTTAGATAGACATTAAGTATATTTATATATGTCATTAACAATACTAATGTACCTAATGTCCGTTTTATAAATAAAAAGTGTAGATATAATACGTAATTCTTCCATCACGATATTAATGTTTCCATTATAGTTATCTTCTTAGGAAGATATTTCATCTCCATGTATCTTATAGAAGGCTCAGACTTCGAAAAGCCGTAGTTATTATTAACAGAATGGATCAAAAGAAATGTATGAGTGCTAAAAGGTACAAATTTCAGAATGACTTAATTTTCTTTATGAAGCGAGGCAGGAATGTTTAAAATATGCTTCTGTTCACCAGTATAACAAGATTGGTTGTATTGATTTTGTATTGATATTAATGGCGCAAAATCCTTTCAAGGACATGCTGCGCCAACCAAAGGATAAAATATCCGATATAATAAGAAGCAGTTTTTATATTACATACTCATTACATGCAACTTTTATATTTCATTCATCAGAAAGTCATGTAGTTTTTTTATAATTAATAATGTTGACATTTAAAATTGGAATTTTTATAAGCAGATAAATAAGTACAATGTTAAAATTTATCTTAAAGAACATAAAAAATTAAATTACACATAATGTGCTTTATTACTCAAAACACAATAAAAAAATTAAATAAATTTTCAGCTACATTATCCAATTCCCAGCCAGTTCAACAGTATGTATAGTCTTTTCAGGGACAAAACATAAAAATGTATACAAAATATGCAAAAGTAAGACAAATTTTGTGTTTTGTCCGGAACGATGTCTTTGTATATAGTTTAAAGTGCTAGGAATTAGAAATGTAATTTAATATTTTTCAAATATTTTTTATCATCTTTTAAACTAATAATATATTTTTATTAGAATTGTATAATAATATAAATATTTTATTAATAATAAGTATTATGAATATCTAGGAAAGTGTTTTGTAATCTATCATTGAAGCATGATTTTTTTATCTTGTTTATTTCTACGTTTCTTGGCAGAAGGAATCAAAAAAGATTATTAATATCTAGAAGTCATGTTATTGTCGTAATGCTGGTAATGGTGTTTATAACTGTAACTGCAAACCCCATAATTTCATTTACTTCAAATAAATTACACGGATTATTCCCTCCATACCATTTGTTTTCATTATATTTCATTTATACATCACAGGGCCGTCTTATTAACAAATTTACATAAAAGGATTAGACAAGCAGTCATTATCGATTAAGGGGACAAAAGACCTTAAAAATGACTTTTTTTTATTTTTTTAAAATTGTACTTTAAATATTATTGAAGGGTACATTATATGCATTGTAGCATATATTTATCATAAAAAAATGTAAAAAAAAAAAGAAAAAAAATTGGGAAATTTTTGCAATAGTTTAGATTTAACGAGAACTTTTCAAAATGCTCCATGCACATTATTTTTTCTCTGAATGCTTTGATAATTTTATAGTTATTTATGATAATATATGTCATAAAACTGTGCATGGTTTTTTGAAAATAAAAATAAATATAAAAGTTATAGGTAGTTATTTATAAAAATGGGTTCAAAAATGCTACAAATATCAGAAAAATTTAGAAAATATTTTTTTTTACCTTTATATTCAGATATATAAAATGTAATGCACAGTTTTACTTTATATGTGTAAACCAAACTTGTATAAATAATATTGGAGATTTTCATTGACATGGAATGCGCATGGGACATTTTGAAAAATTCTCATTAAATCAAAAATATTACATAAAATTCTCTATTTTAAAAATAATAATAATATTTTTTTGTGATAAATATATGTTACAATGCATATAATGTACCCTTGAATAATAGGTAAAGTGCAATTTTAGAAATGTAAAAAAATTTTTTTTAAAGGTCCCTCGTCCCCTTAAGCAATGAATCAACGATCTAAACGTTAAAAAGAACTTTACAAAATGAGTTAATTTTCGTTAAGGTTTAATGCAACAATATTTTAATTATTCCGATTAGTCTGTTAGTTAAATATTTATTCATTTTAACATGATTTCCGTAAGTACGGAAATCATGTTAAAATGAGTTTATCCGTAGCTGCCAACTTTTAAGCATTTTTTCTACCACTAAAATTGAACAGAGATTTTACGTTTGTTTAATCTTGAGATTTCGAAGATTAAATAAGACAATATGTACTTTAAAGTTTTTTTGGTAGGAAAAATGCGTAAAAGTTGGCAGCTATGTAAAGTTTATCTAATTTAACTAAAATCAGTAGATAGAGGTTTAGTATATTAGTTTACGTCAATAATATTATCGATCTACTAAATGAAAATTTATAAAGAGCTTGAAATAATCCGCAATACTTTCATCAAGATACTAATGTTTCCATTATATTTATCTCCTCAGGATTGTATTTATCATCATGTATCTCATAAAAGACTCAGACTCAAGAGGACCGTAGTTATTATTAATATAATGGATTAAAATAATATCTGAGTGCTAAAGCACACACATTACAAAATGACTAAATTTTCAAAAAGAAATAATGCTACGACCTGTAAAATATTCTTCTGTTCGCTTGTGAAATGAGAAACTAACACAGCATTTATATTACGTACTTAAAGTCATCAGAAAAGCATGTAGCTTATTTATATTTAATAATGTTAACATTTAAAACTAGAAATTTTTATAAGCAGCTAAATAAGAACAATGCTTAAATTTCTCGAAAAAAAATCTCCTATAATAAATAAATAAATAAATTACACAGAATGTGCTTTATTATTGAAAAAGTAATAAAAAAACAACAAAATTTTAAGTATATTGACCAACTCCCAGCTCTTTCAACTAAATGCATAGTCTTCTTCATGGACAAATTAGTTAAAATTTACAAAACATACAAAAGTAAGATCAAATTTGTATTTTGTATCTCAGGACGACTATGCATGTATTTGAAAGTGTGAAGAACTGGATAATACAGTTTAATTTTTTTAAATGTTTTTATTATCCTTTAAGTTAATATATATTTTACTTTAATCAGAATTCTATAATTTCTTAATTAAACGTATTGCTACCGCTTGCGTAATTTTTTTAATACCGCCATATCCAGATAATCCAAATTCGTCTTATTCAGTGATATTCTATGATTATTCGATAATTTCGATACAACTTCGATAACTAACATCAATAGTCGGTGAAAAATCTAATTATTTCTCGATTTTCTGTACATGCTATAACGGTTTGTATATTTTTTAAAAATTAGATTAGTTCATGTTTAACAGAGTAAAAAATTTGCTTTCAGTAATATCCATCAATAAATGGAAATATAATGAAATTATTTTAATTATTAATTACTTCATTAAATAATTAATTAATTAATCAATAATAAGTATTCTGAATGTGTAGGAAAGTCTTTTGAAATCTACGCTTGAAGCATTATTTTTCTATCTTGTTTGCTTCTAAGTTTCTTTGCAGAAGGAAACAATAAAGATTATTAATATCTATGAAGTCATATTATTGTCGTGATGCTGTAATGGTGTCTAAAGCTGTAATTACAAGCCTAATAATTTTGCTTACTTCAAATAAATTCCCTCCTACCACAAATTTTCAATGCAAATTATTCATGTATTATAGTGACGTGTTATTAAGAAGTTTACATGAAAGGCCTAGTCTGGCAGTCGTTATCGATTAAGCAATGAATCAAAAGATGTAAGCTCTAAAAGATACTTTACAAAATTAGTTAATTTTCATGAAGGTATATTACAACAATCTTTTAATTATACATAAAACTCTTTTATCTAAGGGAATACGGAACGCATGTTGAAAGGAATTTATATAATGTAATTAGACTCAGCAGATAGTAATTTAGTTTTCTCGTATGTCTCATTAATGACAGTTTTACAAATAAATACTTTTGAAATAATCCGTAATTCTTACATCACGAAATCAATGTTTCCATTATATTTACCTTCTAAGGGTGGTGATTTATCACCAGGTATCTCATACAAGACTCAGAATTCACAGAGCTACAGTTATTATCTATATTATAAAGGCAAAACGTATCTGTGCGTAACGCATACGTCATTTTGCGAATGGCAACACTTTCACATGCAATTATTTTTTGCAATTTTCGGTACTGCAAATTTTATGCTTCTAAACATAGCACATTTTCAATTTTTACACCATCATATAGAGAAAAAAATGTACTTTTAAATGCAATTTGTTTGAAAACTGTATCTTAATTTGTTTTTGAGATATTAATTTTTTTGCAGTTTTAAATATATTTTTTATTATCGTGGCAACAGACGTACTTCATTTTTATTAAAAGTAAAGGGGAAAAAGAAATGGAGGTAAAAGATAGATGAGGGTGCAGTATGCCATAAAATCGGTTTGTAATATGATGTGCGTTATCATTTGTGTCTAATGTAGCGCATTTCACGATTACATTTTTGGCGTCACCCCCAGTTACTGTATTTCATCTCTATTCTTTCTTTGTACTCTTTGGGAAAAAACCATGGAGTCAGAAGTTTTTGTCCAACAAATTTTGTTGGTTTAATATAAATCAATGAACAGATTTTTCTTAAACGTTTTCTTTCGTCGAAATTCGACGGGTTCTACCTTGTTACTATAATGTATCAAAAGAAGTATCCGAGTACTAAATGGTAACCAACACAAAATGACTTAATTTTCTTTAAAGAGCAACGCAACAACCTCTAAAATATTCTTAACATTCTGTTCCTTGGTGAAATATAATAATTGTGTCAAATTTATAATATATATTATTAGACTCAGAAGAAATTTTTATGGTGATTGTGTCATTAATAATGTTTAATTTTTAAAACGAGAGTTTTTGTTATGTTAATATTAGTTTTATATGCATATATATAATATATATATTTAGAATTGGGTAAGTTCTCAATCATTCGTATTGTTATGATTTTGACAAATATTTTAATATCTCTTCAAAATAGTATAATTAGTCTTGTTCAATGACTATGATTTTACAGGGTGTCATTTCTCAGTGGTGTCCAATGGCTAATTTCGTAACCGTTTGTCATAGAGGTTTAGTTCCACTCACAAAAAATGATTTGGATGAAGTAAAAAAATGTTTAAAAATTCCATTCGATCAATAAAAATGTTTATTATAAAGTTTCGAAATTTGAATTTTTCTACAGTCCCTTGCATATACAAGTGTTATTAACCATTTAACGGACAAAGTATTTCCATTGCTAAGATGTTGAAATAAATTAATGACACTGGTAATTGCGAACAAATATACAGTCGAGTCTCTATATAACGAAATCCATCGTTCCAGTGAAAAATTCGTTACATAGAGAGATTCGATGTATAGAAAATGATGTTAAAAATCGTATTTAATGTGTAAATTTTGAGCAAATATTATTTTTTATATTTTTAATTAAGGATTTGAAATGTTTAAAAGTAAATATTAATCTAACATTTTATTTCTTAATTATTTAAGCAGTTTAAAAAAAAAGAACAGACATTTATTTGAAAGCTTAATGAAAATCAAATAAGGAAGACTTGCATTAAATTTAAACGAAGAAATCTGTAATTTTTCGTTGTTTTTATTTTAAAATTGTTACGCTTTCAAAAAAAAGAAAAAAAACCCTCAAATTTTAGCAAGGAATGAAAAATTGTAGTTAACATTTTCCTCCATTTGTATGCCTCTCTTACGCACCTCTCATTGATTCCTCTCTTATATGTGTAACAATCTAATTGACTCTGTTTTGAGAAGGATGTTAAAAGGTGTGTGAGAGGTGGGATGAATTCGTTGGATTTAAAGAACAAGGAGAGAAGTAATATAAAAAAAAACTCAGCACTGAACGATAAATCAAAGATAAGTGATGAAAAATTGACTCCATATGACTTCGAAGCTTTTTTAAAACTGAATAAATTAAGACCAATTTATGAAAAAACTCGTTATATGGAGATAGATATTTCGCTATATAGAGACTGTTTTTAATGTAATCATGCGAAAAGGGGATCGTTCCTACAAAAAATTCGTTATATAGAGAAATTCGATATATGGAGTTTCGTTATAGGGAGACTCGACTGTATTTGTAAATAAGAAAAAGTGATTTTTCACATGCATAATAAAATGGATTTTTTAAAGGTAAAATTCCGGTGTCGTTGTATCATATCGGAATTAAAATTTTGTGGTTTCGTAGGGAAACCAATGAACGTCAAAGTGTTAAGTAACATTTCCTGTTCAATTAACAAAAAAAAAAGCCCCATTCTTCAAACTCTAAAACTGACAGAGTTATGAATCTTGAATTACATGACTTACGCTAATTTTCTGCATCTGAACAAATATTAGTTGGGCGCTTCGACGGATTATACACAATATGCTTAAAGTATTTGAAGGATTTATTTCACGTGTACATTTATGCATTGCATAGAAAAAGGGAGTCATTTCGAGTAATTTTTAACTTAATATTAATTTTTATTAATTAAGTTTGGATTCAGAAAATCTAATAGCATTTAAAAATATGTATCATTGTGTAAAGAATTGCTACTGTTGTTTTTTTATTATTTCATTTAGCAAAAATTTTGTTATTTTTTAACTTGAATTTTTGATCAAGTTTTATCTATATTTTTAAAATGCCAAAATAGCTTTTAAAGTTATATTGTGCTATTAATTTTTCCCTGAAATTCGTTTAATCTGAAGTTTATTTATATTTTTAGTAAATTTGTGAATGAATTCTATTTTGCAGAAAAAAAAAAAATTCTGCAACTTTTAACTGCTATAACTCGGACAGTTCTGATCAAGCAAGAAAAGAACTTATTTTGTGTTTCTTCTTAGTGTAAATTATTATTTTACTAAATATAACTTATCGGACAAAGTGGCTTTATAAAAATTTAACCCTGTTAAGGTATTCGGGTCTATATAGATCCAAAATCCATAATTCAGAGTTTTTGAGTCTGCGGCTTTTATACACCACTAATATTTTAGAGAATTTTTTGTTGAAATAAATCGCTTAAATGTTTCAATGAAATAAAAGAATTTATTCGGAATTAAAATATTGGGAGGAAAATTGAAAGCTTAATTAAAGAGTATTTGAAATAATGTACATTCGAAATTAACACTGTATGGGAATTAAATTTCGTAATTTTACAGAAATTTTTTAATGATCCAAGTCGCTTTTAAAACACTTCTTTAGCTCATTTTAAACATTTTTGTGATTGAAACTCTATGTCTATGCCTAATAACTTAGGAATTAGACATTGGACATCTTTGAGAGACGATACCCTATATAAATCGAACATCTGTACTATTATTATTCAGATGTGGCGTTATTCAGACATCTACAAAATTGAAAAAACTGCGGAGGTCGTACAATACAGCTATTTATTATCATGTGATTTATCTTCAGACCGTATAGACTAATATTTCCAAATAACATTTTTTTTTAAAACAGAATTTTAAAAAATACATTTTATTGCTTAAGTTGGACAAAAATTAGAAAATGAATCAGTGATGACAGATTGTATGTTTTACCTGTTCAAGCTGATTATTTGGTTGTGTGTAAAGGAGATAAACTTACAGGATCCATAATGTATGTATTAATCCAGTTAACATGCACATCAGAAACAAGTTTCGTTTTCTTCTGATATTATCTTACCATGAGAAATTTGACTTTATAAATTCGCAATGAATCATCCACAAGCAAGACCATCACCCGCTTCCATGAGTAGTTTATTGTAGAATTGATGCAAGACTGTCTTTAATTCGGGAAATGAACGGAAGCAAAACATTCTTCTGCTGAGAGAATAGGCAACTTTCGTGACAGCAACACAAATTTTATTTGGTTGGCACCGCTTTTTCTAAACGCTTTATTTTTACAATCCCCCCCCCCCCCCCCCAAAAAAAAAAGGAGACTAATTTAAAAGTATAAATATCACCTTTAGATGTTAGCGGATGATCTTTACGTTAATGGATTGCTTTTATATGTTTAATGCAACAATCTTTTAATTATTCCTAATGCACTAATAGCTAAGGAAATACGAAATTCATTTTGAAATGAATTTATCTAATGTAATTAAGCTCAGTAAATATACATTTAGTATGCTTGTTTATGTCATTAATAATATTAATGCATTTAATGACAGTTTATAATTGGTTGGAATACTCCGACATACAGTAGAACCCCGATAATTCGGATTAACTGGGACCAGACCCAATCCGGATTATCGAAAATCCGGATTATCCGGAGAATAAGAAAAAAAATGGAATAAAATAAAACATACTTACAGAAATCACCTTTATATTAAACTTATTGAATAATTACAGACAGTAAAAATGTTTACTTTGCTTAATTCTTCCGAAAAGATTTCAGAAAAAGTTTTTTTTTAAATTCAGAATACGACGATGAAACAAATTAATGTGATGGAAATTAGCCAATCGCTTCTCAAACTTGGAAAAAAAAATGACCAAACCGATCCGGATTAACGGGGTCCGAATTTACGGGGTTCTACTGTACTTCCAACCTGATATTAATGTTTCCGTTATATTTATCTTCTTATAGCTGTAGTTTATCACCATGTATCTCATAAAAGGCTCACTCTTCAGATAACTGTAATTATTATTAATAGAATAGATCAAAAGAAGGTATCTGAGTGATACATTACAGAATAATTTAATTTTCATTAAGAAGTAATGCAACAACCTTTATAATATTCTTCTGTTCGCCGATGGAACAAGAAACTAACATTGAATTTATGTAACATGCTTAGTTTCATCAGAAAAGCGTCTAATTTATTTATAATTAATAGTGTTAACATTAAAAGCTAGAGTTTTCATAAGCAAATAATTAATTACAATCCTAAAATGTATCTTTAAAAACAAAACAAGATAAATAAATAAATGTTTACACATAATGTTCTTCATTATCGAAAAGTAAAGAAAACATTAAACAAATTTTTTTAACTATATAAGTCATTTCCCTGCAGTTTCAACCATATGCTTAGTCTGTAACGGTAAACCCACGGTGGGCGTCATTTGTAACGGTGGGTTGGTCGTGGTGGAGGTTAAATGTAGACATACTCAGTAATTTAGGATAAAATAACAAAGTTTATTAAAGTGATAATGGCTGAAGGGAAGTGGAGCAAGTCTTCAAATTTACACAACTGAAAACACTACGAACAGCTAAATCATACTCACAGGCTTCGGCCTAGCTCAGTCGGGGCACCGCCTAACACTTCTCACTGTCTTCTGGCTGAGCTGCTAAACAAAGCTTGATTAAACAGCCCGTGGCTGTGGGTAATTCTTTATTTCACCAAATAACCAAAAATGGAACTAATATAAACTCTCTTACCACGGCCGAATCTCAAATCAATTATCCAAACTCCTTTCCACTTCACAGGAGGCCGTCGCTACTTCCTATTCGCTAGTACTTCGCTGAACAATAATTCACTTCGCTTGTCTAATACTAGAGATCCTCACTCGCTGGCTGCTGGCTAATGCCAGAGACACGCCAGAGACACCCTCCATTCACTCAAACCCAAGCTTTTATATGCTGCAAACTGAGATACTTCACATTAACATATTACTAATAACCGCAAGCTAACTGTAAAATCCGAAAGAGCACACACACTCTACAAAGTTAAAGTAAAAGAGAGGATAGATGTCGCTTTTACGCTTACACTTGTTAAATTATTGACGTCACGATCTCAGAAACACTAGAGTGCCTTTATGGAAAGGTCACTCCCTCACAACCCCCCCTCGGATTTTACAGAGAAAAAGGGCTGGGCCAAATGCATGCCCAGAACTTTTTCTTGTTATAAATTTCGAGCCGTAATAAACACAGTGATGGGTGAAATTTGGCGCCGAAACATAACTTTTAAAATATTAACTTTAACCCATCACAACCAAAAAACCTCAGTTTGCCTCAAATATTCACATATTCAATCCAACCATTCTTCTATCTTACAAATAGCCTCCGTAAAACTTCCAAAAACTCGTAAAACTTTCAAAACTAATTACTTCTTCTTTCAAAACAGCCCACTCCACTGGGAGTACTAAAATTTCTCAAAACACTAAACTTCCGAAATTTTCCTCAATATTGCAATACAACTATAACATTACCAAAAATTATCTCTCCATAACTTTCCTAATACTAAAATTCGCACCAAGTCCAAAAAACCCAATGCGCAAAAATTTTTCTCATCCAAATACCGAACTCATCTAAAATTAAATTTTACTTCATACTCAAAATAACTCTGCTATTACGTAATACCTACATACCCATTAGCCAATGAACTCACTCCCAAAACTCTTCAGAACTTCACTCCACTTTAACAATAATTGGGGAACATACGTACAGCGTCATATCGCTGTGCTTATGCAACAATCAAATTAAATACCAAAAATTTACAAAATGACGTCATCATGCTCTTCATCTGTATTAACTAAAAGAAAAATAGCAGAATCAATACATAACACAGGTATACTTCCCTGCAAGAAAATCACATTAACATTCAATTTTAATACAATACAATTTCAAATTCAAACGCAGCTTAAAAATTCGCAACTTGCGGAAACCATTCCAAACTAAAGTACAAACGCAACTCATAAAACACGAACGATAAGAAGAAAGTTAATTCATTAAATGTTAGTATAAGAGATAGAAACGCGTGTCAAGGACTTCTTGACCGCAAAACACGTGCGCGTCTGAACCGCGGCGCGTGTACAAAATAACCCAAATTACTATCTGTACTTTCTGAAAATTTAAACATACATTAACATACATTTTATAACAGATGAACAATATAATAATATAGTAACATTTTTAACAAATAACATAACAATTTAACAATAGATCCAGAATTTTTAAAAGCAGTTAAGACCACAATCTCAAACATACATAAAACTAACAATTTTGCAAACAAATTTTGAACACAATTAAGCACCAATCGTGAGTCAGTCAAAAAACTCTAAAAATGGCCAAAAAGTACCAAACAGTCTTTCTGCTTTCTATTCTTTCACATTGCTACCACATATATGCACTCGAATAGAAATTTAATAAAGAACATTATCACCCAATCATAGAGATGATTCGCTGCTGGCTGCCTTCATACTACAGGATGGTTTTCTCCTCTTGT
The DNA here is from genome assembly GCA_964019185.1 of Maratus speculifer. NCBI lineage: Eukaryota > Metazoa > Arthropoda > Arachnida > Araneae > Salticidae > Maratus > Maratus speculifer. The sequence continues at coordinate 160,801,867 of OZ025301.1, read as the reverse complement.
CCCAGAAACCTTGTACGAAGGATCTTTCGTCATCGGAACTGTATGGTGACGCCACAGTTGACTGTCGTGCCTGCAGCCTGGTTCTGAATGGATGCCGCGGGATACTTGTAGGTTCCGCTCGACGACTCTGCTCTGGCCGGTTTGCTGGGGTCACTCCATGGCGAGATTCACACTGTTGATGCCGGTAATCTGAGCGTTGTCTCCTCTTTCTAGATGCACCCGAAGTTACTGAAGATCCTAGACCACGTTTCTTTCCGGACCTATGTTGTTTCTTATTGGGTAAAAATTCCGACTTTAAAGTCCTTTTAACAGTTTGGCGAGTGTCCATCTGAAATCTTTTCCGGGGATTAAGTACCGAATATGGTGAACTATTAGATAATTTATGTTTGCGAGGTTGCTGTCTAATAGGTGGAGGAACTGGACAGTTTATAATTTTTTGTCTTTTATGGCACACAGAGTCCGATGTATTTGACACAGTTCTCTTATTTTTATTATCATACTTTGCTCTCGGATTGCTAGGCTTTCGACTTTCAAGAACAGTTTTTGGAGCTCTTTGACCAACTTTTCTTCTTGAATATTGATGAAAAGAATTAGATGAAGAAGTGCTGGACTCGGGACACTCATTGGATCGGGAATTTCGCGAAACACAACTCGACACATGAGAACCTTCACTACCATTTTCTCTAAACTTATACACTCTAACCTGATCCAAATTAACCGTCATTCTTTCACCATTGACATCAACAACCAAATTATTATTTCGAACTTCTAAATCCTCGAACGGACCTACAAACTTCGGACCAAACTTAGCTACTCTCTTTTGACGACTTGAACTTAACCAATGCTTTTCTACAAACACAAAATCTCCAACTTTCACTTCTAACTCCCTCCTACGCATATTATAATACTGAGCCTGCTTTTCTTGCGCTTTTCCCATCTGAACTTGAGCTTCCTTAACCAACCTCTCAATATCCTGACACATGTACTGACTTTCCGCATCTGACACCATAACTAGCCTTTGGAATGGAGTAATGACTTTTCTACCCAAAAACAATTCAGCAGGCGTTTTCCCCGTTGACTCGTGAACTGCTGTACGAAGTGCATACGCAAAATGCTGAAGAAACTGGTCCCAATTTGCATGATGAGAACCAACATATGAAGAAATCATTTGAATTAATGTACGATTTACACGTTCAGCCATATTAGACTGAGGTCGATACGGAACAGTAAAAGAATGATCGATCTCCAGCTTCTCACACAGGGCCTTAAATATATCAGAAATAAAACAAGGGCCATGATCGCTCACTACCCTAATTGGTGCACCATATTTAGAAATATAATTATCGAAAAATGCATCGGCAACTGCAGGTGCAGAAGCCTTCCTGAGGGGGACTAACTCTACCCATTTACTAAAATAATCAACTATAACTAGCACAAATCTATATCTTTTAGGATTAGACAATGGATAAGGACCGATTAAATCTACACCTACACATTCATTCGGAAAATTTACTTTAATAGGAATTAATTTGCCAGCTGGACTTACATTTTTATAATTATAACGTTGGCATGTGCTACAGCTGGAGACATAAGCGCGCACTGCTTCCCGCATTTTAGGGAAGTAGCAGGATTCACAAATTCGAGCATAAGTTTTCCTGATTCCTAAGTGACCTGCTAATGGATTATCATGAAATTCTTTCAAGATGGCCTTACGAAGACTAGCCGGAATAAAAACTCTTAATTCACCACGTGAATTTACAATTTTAGAATAAAAAAGAAGACCATCGATAAGCTTAAAAGATTGGGACCATTTCTCAAACATAGGCACATCTGCGCTCGGGACATCATCAGGATTTTCCAAGTAACGATACAAACTACCAAACTCTTCATCTTGCTTCTGTTCCCTTATCAACTGCTCTCGCGACCTTAACACCAATGAAGACAATGCACAACACTTAACTTCCTCCGTGACCTCTAAACCACCATGCGGGTTTCGTGACAGAGCGTCCGCTACCGCATTCTCCTTGCCAGCCCTATTTTCTATAACCACATTATACTCTGCTAACTTCAAACACCATCTGACCATACGAGACGACAAACCCTTTCCATTAGTTAACTTTGTCAAAGCTGAATGATCCGTAATGACTTTAACCGGTATATTAGTGAAAAAACAACGAAATTTATTCAAAGCCCAAATTACTGCAAAACACTCCCTTTCCGTAATCGAATAGTTCCTTTCGGCTGCATTTAAAATTCTCGACGCAAAAGCTATAGGTCGACCTTTCTGTGCTAACATCGCTCCAACCCCCACTGCACTCGCATCGCAATACACTTCAAACTGAGATGAATAATCGGGGTGAGCCAAAACAGGAGGGGAAACTACTGCCTCTTTTAATAACTCAAACGACCTCTGAGCCTCTGATGACCATACAAACTTCACCCTCTTCCTTTTTAAACTATACAACGGTTCACATAACTCCGAAAAACGTGGAATGAACTTGGCAAACTAAGCCACCATCCCTAAAAATGTCGCCACTTCCTTACTATTTTTGGGGGGACTCATTGACGTAATTGCCTCAATTTTCTCATTATCTATATTAATACCATCACGCGTAATTTTAACTCCTAAATACTTTATCTCTTTTCTCAAAAATTTACATTTTTCTAACTTAACTGTTAACCCAGCATCTCTTAACAACGTAAATACTTCCCTCAACAATCTTAAATGCTCTTCAAAAGTAGCTGCCATTATAATTATGTCGTCCAGGTAGACCAAGACACCCTTACCAAGCAAAGGTTTAAGGATATTATTCATGGCCTTCTGGAACGTTGCCGGCGCTCCCGATAAACCAAAACTCATTCTCTTAAAAGCAAAACAACCGTCCAGAGTAATAAAAGCAGTCTTAGGTATGTCCTCCGGCTTCATTGCAATCTGAAAATAACCCGACGTAAGATCTAACGTTGACATATAATTCGTACTCGTTATATTAGCCAAAATGTCGTCAATTACTGGAATAGGATACTGAGGGTATTGCGTTATCGCATTTAACTTTCTATAATCTACTGCAAACCTATATGCCTCTGGATTATCTAAACTTTTCCCATTATTTTTACGACATAACACTACTGGAGATGCAAAAGGAGACTCAATTGGCATTATAATATCGTCCGCTAGCATTTTTTGAATATGATAATCAATTATAAATTGTTTAACTTTATCATAACGATAGGGTTTACTAGCAACAGGTGCTTTCAAACCAGTATCAATCTCATGCCACGCAACATGCGTTAAACCCGGTTTATCAGAAAAAACCTCTCCAAATTCATTCAAAAACTTATTTAATTCCTCCTTCTCGATTTCACTTAACCCCGACTCCTCCAAATTAACTGACACTGAAACTGGCTCTTCCTTACTCACATTCTCATCATTATTCACTATTAACGACTTTTTAAAGAAATCCAAACTAATTCCTCTATCCTTCATATAATCCACACCAACTATACAATGCACTGTTAATCCATCTAACACACAAAACTCCCAACATGTCTTAACCGAACGAATTTCAACTTCCAATTCTACTGAACCTTTATTATCGCAAGCTACTCCCTGTGCCGACTGAACCACCAGACTTGACCTCTTCAACTTCTTATACGAAAAATATTTCCGATAACAATCAAAAGAGATGAACGACTTATCTGCCCCTGTATCGAAGACACTTTTAACGACAATACCATCTAACACAATTAACACCTCAGGTAACTCAACCGGATTAATAGTAATTTTATTCAAACTCACCGAAGGCTTTTCCGATTTAATCTGTGACTGCATACCTTCCGAAATACAGTCACCTACCAGTTTAACTGACCCGACCTCTGAACACATCTCTTTTGCATTGACCTATTTTCAACATTCTCAACCGAAGTCAATCTCCTTACTTGCGAAGAAACATTCCTGTCCCGTCCTCCCCCACTACGATTATAACCACTATTCTGTCTATTTCCATACATACTTCTCTCACCACTTCTAAAATTATTAGCACCATCACGATTCCTATTACCGTTATTCGTATTCGACATATTACGACCAAATCCATCATTTCTATTACGCAAATTACTATCCGGAAATCGCTGCCCCCCTCTCACAAAATTACGTTCCCCCTCATTTCTCAAATTACTATCTGTGACCGGTCTCTGACGAGGGTTACGCAAATCCCGTTGATCCGAGCTATGCCGAGTCTCATACTTCGATAGCAACTGGTGCATTTCTGCAAAATTCTTCGGTGCTCTAACTTCAATAAAGTCCTGTATACTTGGATTAAAAAGAGGAAAAACAATGTCCAACAATTCCTCAAATGTGATATCTAAATGTAATTTATTTTTTAGTTCAAGCTTACGTAGATAGAATTTTGACGCCGACTCATAAATATTCTGCTTATTACAATAGAACTCTTTTCTCAAAATACTTTTATCTTTAACTGGAGGAAATGCCTTCTTTAACTCAATCACAGTTTGTTCAAATCTTTTCGCTTCATCAGTAATCAAAAACTTTCCTATATTTTCCAACCACAAAAGTGCTTCGCCCTTCAACGAGCATTTAAGCACTACGTATCTACTTTTTTCAGGTATATTATTGAACAAAATATAATCATCTAATTTAACTAAAAATTCACTAATATCACCCTCACCGGTGAAATACACACGTGGCACAATTTCATAATGTCCGATGTTTCGTTGGGCGCCATTTGTAACGGTGAATGCATGCTGGGTGTCATTTGTAACGGTGGGTTGGTCGTGGTGGAGGTTAAATGTAGACATACTCAGTAATTTAGGATAAAATAACAAAGTTTATTAAAGTGATAATGGCTGAAGGGAAGTGGAGCAAGTCTTCAAATTTACACAACTGAAAACACTATGAACAGCTAAATCATACTCACAGGTTTCGGCCTAGCTCAGTCGGGGCACCGCCTAACACTTCTCACTGTCTTCTGGCTGAGCTGCTAAACAAAGCTTGATTAAACAGCCCGTGGCTGTGGGTAATTCTTTATTTCACCAAATAACCAAAAATGGAACTAATATAAACTCTCTTACCACGGCCGAATCTCAAATCAATTATCCAAACTCCTTTCCACTTCACAGGAGGCCGTCGCTACTTCCTATTCGCTAGTACTTCGCTGAACAATAATTCACTTCGCTTGTCTAATACTAGAGATCCTCACTCGCTGGCTGCTGGCTAATGCCAGAGACACGCCAGAGACACCCTCCATTCACTCAAACCCAAGCTTTTATATGTGCAAACTTCACATTAACATATTACTAATAACCGCAAGCTAACTGTAAAATCCGAAAGAGCACACACACTCTAGAAAGTTAAAGTAAAAGAGAGGATAGATGTCGCTTTTACGCTTACACTTGTTAAATTATTGACGTCACGATCTCAGAAACACTAGAGTGCCTTTATGGAAAGGTCACTCCCTCACAAGTCTTCTTCGGTGACAAAACACAAAAAATGTATTGATGTACAACTGAAGACTAATTATGTATTTTGTCCTGAATATGACTATGCATGTAGCTGGTAGTGCTAAGAAATTGAAATGTAATATAAAAATTTTTAAATGTTTTTATCATCTTTTAAGTTAATAATATTATTTTTTTTAATAAGTACTATATAACTTCTAAATCATTCGCATTTGTACCATTTTTGTAAACATTTGAATACTGCAATCTCAAAGTAATATATTTGGTCTTATTCAGTGATATTCAATAATTATTCGATAACTTCGATATAACTTCTGGCTAATTCCATGGGTTCTGTAGTGTAAGTCACATAACTTATTAATTGCTATGCTTGTTAGCCACCGTTATTTTCGAAAAGTCTGCTTGACCTTATTCAATTAATGAGAATGTGCCAATAAAATTAATCACATTTCTTTTGTTCTATAATACTGGTAGCCAAAAATCATACCCTGTGACTTACACTACAAGTACTCATGGAAATAGCCTTCTATAATTATTATCAATAGTCGTGAAAGAAATCAAATTCTTTTTCGATTGTCTGTATATGATATGTCAGTTTGTATATATGCAAAAATGTAGATCAAGTAAAGTTTATCACAGTTAAAAGCTAAATTTTAGTGATACCCTTCAATAAAGGAAAATAAATTTTAATTATTTTAACTATTAATTAATTAATTATTTAATAATTAAACTATTCTTAATGTGAAGGAAAATATGTTGTAATCTACGCTTGGTGCAAGATTTTCTTTCTTGTTTATTTCTGCACTTCTGGGCTAAAAGAATCGATAAAGATTATTAATATCTGTGAAGTCAAATTATCGTCGTAATGCTATTAATGATGCCTACAACTGTCTGCAAGCTTCATAATTTTGTTTACTTCAAACACATTGCACGGATAATTCCCTACTTACCACATGCCTTCATTATAAGTCATTCATACATTACCGCGACGTGCTTTAAACAAGTTTACATAAAAGCCTTAAACTGGCAGTCACTATCGATTAAGCAATGAATCAAAAGATGTAAGTGTAAAAAGGTACTATTAAATCAGTTAATTATCATTGAGGTTTAATACAACAATCTTTTAATTATTCTTAATACTTTACTAGCTAAGGGAATACATAATTCACATTGATATGAATTTATCTAATGTAAATAAGCTTAGTAGACAGACTTTTAGTATGCTTGTATATGTCATTGGTAATATTAATGCACCTAATGACAGTTTCTAAATAAGATTGGATGGAATACTCCGACCATCACGATATTAATGTTTCCATTATATTTATCTTCTTAGGATGGTATTTATCGTCATGTATCTCATAAAAGGCTCAGACTTCAGAGAATCGTAATTATTATTAATATAATAGATCAAAAGAAGGTATCTAAGTGCTAAAAGGTATACATTACAGAATCACTTAATTTTCATTAAGAAGTAATGCAACAACCTTTTAAACATTCCTTTGTTCGCCGGTGGAACAAGAAACTAACATTGAATTTATATAACATACTTAGATTTACCAGAAAGGCGTCTTGTTTATTTATGATTAAAAATGTTAATATTTAAAACTAGAGTTTTTATAAGCAAATAAATAAGTACAATGCAAAAATGTATCTTTAAAAACAAAACAAACAAAATAAATAATTACACATAATGTGCTTTATTATTGAAAAGGTAATGAAAAATGTAAACAAATTTTTAACTATATAATTCAGTTCCCAGTACTTTCAACTATATAAAAAGATTTTTTGGGGGGAGAAAACGTAAAAAATGTATAATATATATTGTCTATTAGACTAATTTTGTTTTTTGTATTTTGCATTTTGTATTTTGTATTTTGTATTTTGTATTTTGTATTTTTTTAAAAATTCATATTGAAATGAATTTATCTAATGTAATTAAGCTGAGTAGACAGACATTTAGTACGCTTGTTTATGTCATTAGTAATATTAATGTACCTAATGACAGTTTATAAATAAGGTTGGATGGAATATTCCGACCATTATGATATTAATGTTTCCATTATATTTATCTTCTTAGGATGGTATTTATCAAGATGTATCTCGTAAAAAGCTCAGACTTCAGAGAACTGTAGTTATTATTAATCGAATGAATCGAAAGAAGTGCTTGAAGTGCTAAAAAGCACATATTACAAAATGACTTAATATCCATTAAAGAAGTATTGCAACAACCTTTAAAACATTCTTCTGTTCGACGTGGAAACAAGAAACTAACAAATTTAATTTATATTATATACTTAGATACACCATAAAGACAAGTAGTTCATTTATAGATAAAGATTTTAATAATTAAAACTAGAGTTTTATAAGCAACAAATTAAGAACAATACTAAAACGCATCTTTAAAAATAAAAAAAAAAATTAATTACATATAATGTGCTTTATTACTTTAAAGATAGTAAAAAAATTAATCAAATCCTTAACTACACAAACCAATTCCCAGTACTTTCAACTATATGCATAATCCTCTTTAGGGACAAAACAGAAAATATGCATACAAAATACACAGAAATAGACAAATGTCATATTTTGCCTCGGACGATCACTACGCATATAGTTGGAAGCGTTTGCAATTGAAAATGTAGTTTAATATTTCTGAAATATTTTTGTCACCTTTTAAGTTAAATTTTTTACATTCTTTTTGTATAACTTTTAAATCATTGACGTTGCGACCAATGTTTGTGTATTTTTTATTACCGCCGTCTTCAAGTATTATATTTCGTTTTATTCAGAGTTATTCTACGATTATTCGATAATTTGGGTATAACTTTTATTAGTAACATCATTAATCGGGTAAAAGATTAAAATCTTTCTGCATTCCCTGTATATGATATATCGGTCTGTATATATTCTAAAATTAAGATCAGTTAAATTTTATCAGAGTTTAAAATTCGTTTTCAGCAATGTCCATCGATAGACGAAAATAAATTTGGATAATTTTAACAATTAATTGCTTGATTAATTAATTAATTAATTATATTGAATGTGAATGAAACAATATTGTAATCTACGTTAGAAGCATGATTTTTCTTTATTGCTTATTTTAACACTTCTTGGCTAAAAGAATCAATAAAGACCTTTATTACCATATAATGATTTCATGAAAATTTTAGATCCTAAAGCATTTTATGTAAATTGTTTTAACTAAATTAAAAGATTTTCATAATTATTTAATAAATTTTCGAAGGATTTTAGAAGGATTGAAGGATTTAGAAGGATTAATTAAATTTGAATTTACATGGATTTTGTGCAATATTTATACCCCACTCAGATTTTTTATTTTAAATTGTTTTCTTAGTATTTTGTAGATTTATAAAATAAACAAATATTATGTTCTTAGAGCATAAATATAGAAATATTTCTGATTTGAAAAATCCCCACCCCTCTCCTACCGCGCCAACAAAGCTGAAAAGATACAAAGGCAAAAGAAATCATCCTTTTAAAAATATTTTTGTTTTCTATAATCAATAATGCTCTTTGAAAAAGATAAACTAATGTATCTGTAACTTATTCTGAACAGTACTACAACTAATTGACGTATTAAAAGACGTTGAATTATTAAAAGAATTGACGCTTATAAGATGTAATTTTAATGGTGATTATAAGTACCGTTGGTAGATAAAGAAATACTTATGAAGTCTAATTATTGTCGTAATGCTGCTCATAATATCTAAAACTGACTGGAACCCTAATAATTTTGTTTACTTCACATAAATTACATGAATTATTCTCTTCCTACCATTATGCTTTATTTACACAACTACATTTCAGCGACGTGTTATTAACAAATTTTCATAAAAGGCATAGTATGGCAGTCGTTATTGATTAAGCAATGAATCAAACGATGTAAGTTGTAAAAGATACTTTATGTAATGAATTAATTTTCATTAAGGTTTAATGCAACAATCTTTTAATTATTCCTAATACTCCATTATCTAAGAGAATACGGAAAACATGTTGAAAGGCATTTACATAACATAATTAGGCTCAGTAGACAGACCTTTAGTTTACTCGTATATGTCATTCATAATATTAATGTACCTAATAAGTAAATAGAGTTGAAATAATTCGTAATTCTTATAATATGATAAATGTTTTCATTATATTTATCTTTTTATGACAATAGTTTATCACCATGTATCTCTTAAAAGACTCAGGCTTCACAGGGTTACAGTTATTATTATTAGAATTGATTAAATGGAGTACCTGAGTGCTAAAAGATAAACATTACAAAATGACGTAACCCATTGCTCCCATTTTGAGAACATTTTTTAGGGGCCGTCAATAAATGATGTCAAACTTTTTTCAATATTTTTACCCCCCTTCCCTCTTTGTCACACTTCACCGTACCTCCCTCCCCCCTTTGTCACAAAGTGTCACACTTCACCGTACCCCCCTCCCCCCTTTTCACATGTCACGCTATATTACATATACTTGCAATTCAGAAACAAAGCACTATGCTGTAGATCATATTTCAAATTTTATTTTTAAACTTTAACTGTTTGTTTCAGTGCCTTTTGTGATAATATTATTTGTATACTTATTTTGTATGCAATAAGATTAAGTTTTACAATAAAAATTATAATTAATATCCAATAGTAATACAATATTAACATGAAACAGCAGCTGAATACAGAAGTATTTTCGAATTTGAAATGGAGTTTAATAGTATATTTGTCTTTAAATTTTATAATTACTTTATAAACACAAAATGCTTTAATTTCAAAATAACTTCAAATTGTAATCTGCTGATTTTTAATGTATTTATTTTAACCAAAGTGTGTGACGACCTTTTTTTTACCCCCTCCATCTCATTGTCACAAACTGCCACAATTTCGTGAACCACCTCCCACCTCCAAGCGTGACATCATTTATGGATGGCCCCTTAGGGTTTCTTTTTCAAAAATGAATATTTTATAAATTGTCAAACAGTTTAGGTTACTTTTACTTGCTTCTATCTAATACAAGAAAGTGTTGGATTTGTGAAAATTTTCGAATATCAGTTTTCAATTGATTTACACGTTTTAGGGTTTATCCAACTCGAAAAACATGTTACTACAAAATGTGTGTCGATGAGTCTGTACGTCTCTCACTTTTTCTGACTGAGATTTTGGTGAAAATCGCCGTATAGGTGACACTGCTACGCAGCCTTTATCAGGATTTCTGTACAGAATCTCAGGATTCTAATGCACGAATTTTTATCGGTCATCAAATTCAGTTATTCTGTGATATTAGTTGACATTTTCCATATTTTGGTGTAAATCGCTCAATAAGAGGAGTTGCTATACAACATTTTTCACTATTTCCGCAGTTGCTCAATCTCGAGAATTAATGCACGAATTTTCACCGAATTTCAGAATCAGTTATTTCTTGACATGAAATTAAACCGTCAAAACTTCTGAATGGTTTGCGTGTAAAGTGAAAATTTCGTGATTGGCCGCAGGGAATGATGAAAATTTGTATGGGCATGCGCACGCAGTTTCTACCGACGAAGCACACTTTCTTTTGAGTGGGTTGGCCAATAATGAGCACAATGAGACGGTTATAAGAACTCGAGCCGCTAATCCAAAATTAAATCTCGGATGAGAGTTGCATACTTGAACAAAGGTTGGTCTCTGATTCCTGAATCACTTAAAGACTTCACCAACAAAGCTGTATCCTTAATCCTCAGATTCCTTGATTAAGTACACGACTCTCAACCGTGAACTAATTGTGGATTACTAGTTCAAGTTCTTACAGCCGCACAGTGGGGCAAAAAGCCTTCAAAACTGGCGAAAAAATGAAATTTTATTTTGAACTACCGACATACGTCACTTTAATAGAGCAGATGTCAGTACACATCTTCCTAGTATTAAAATTTGCGCAAAGTTATTTTGATCGTTACTAGATAAAGAAGTTAAACTGCATATTGTGCTTTGATAATAAGTGAAAAAAAAAATCAATAATTTTGTTTCAACATTCGTTTGTTAATTTCGCTATAATAATTAAAAAATAATTTTTTTTGACTATGGAACCTTTAGCTACAAGTATGTAACAATTATTCATTAACTTTCAATTTGTTTTAATACGATTTTTATAGATATACAGACGCTTAGAATATATAGTGGTGAAATTTATAAAAAAAAATTAACACTGTCTACAAACATTGTAGGTTTTAGTTATGAGTTAAGGCGAGTTAAGTGTTAATTATAATTTTTTCTACTAAGTATGAGTTTTAAAAAGACAAATATGCCAGAAAATCTTGCTCCTTTTTGCCACTTTTTTAATTGTATGGTCATTTTCATAGCTAATCATCCTTAAATTTTTGTTAGTGTACGGGTATGCCAAACATGATTATAAATATTTTCTTTGTTAAATACGAATTTTAATGCATTGTTTATCACAAAACAATGTATTTAAAAGAAACTGACTATCATGGAACGTTTTAACAAAAAACTTTTGAAAAGTAATGTGATTTTATGGTATAAGAGCTCCATAATCGGAGAAACTACGAACAAGTAGTTTAAATGAAAAGAAGATTAAATGTTTTAAAGTTTAATATAAATTCCAATGAGCAAAATCCTGGCGAAACAAGGGAAATGCTTTAGAATTAACAAAGAGTGGCTTGGCAAATCGCTTTCAACAGAAGCGTCAATGAAAAGCAAACGTGTCCATCTTCATATTCCGTCTGAATTTGTTCTGGACGATCAAAAATATCAAGAGTAAAACGGTTATACAATTCTTGTTCTACGTATTCGTTAGTGTACGAGACATGTATGAGTTTAAGATCTGAAAAACAGGAAAACAAAAAGTGTGTGTTAGCACTAAAACAACAGAAACAGTTTTTCTTCTGCTGTCTTTATAGTAATACATACATTTTGCCTGAGAAAGGTTGATCCAATCCTTCAAAACGAGTCGCTAATATTCATTATAAGGTTTGCTTGAGAATAATTAAAATTACTAATTATGTTTATATTTTTTAATGCGACATTATGGATGATTTATAAATATCTAATTAGTTTAAAACTATCTTAAATTCTTGTTTTTAACTCATTTTTCTACAAAAAATATTGAAAAAAGTTTGTAAATTAATTAATAAATTACTATTTAGCTTATGTAAAAGTTTAAAATTTTACTACTTTTCTTCTACAAAAGAATCCGTGATGTGCTTTTTTTGTTCAAAGTAAATTTTATTTTTTGCCAACTTTGGAGGCTTCCTGCCCCACTGTGAGCCGTCTCATTTGCATATTTCCACAGAAGTCGAACATTTGTTGCACTCAGATGTTTTTTTAATTATTTTTTATTGATGTCTTATAAATGTTATTGTGACCTACACTTGCTTACCTTGCAAACATTTTTTTATTTCGATTGTTATTCCAGATTTTATCGGTTTTGCCCACTCGGTATACATAAAATGTTAAAACTTAAAATACACATTCAAAATGTACCCAAAGTTTCGTCTTAAAAATCATATTCAGGGGGTTGATATTCATTTGGATTTGGATGTGAACACATCTACAAGACAATCGCTTGAACGGAAACATATTCTACGAAAATTCATAAACTTGAAAATACAATTAGAACTCAGAACATAACGCCATCTACTGGCAGATTATAACATTAATATTTAGGTCTGAAATTTTATTAAAACTTATATTATAAACTTACTCCCTTCGAACTCATAATCATAACTCCAGAACTTGCATTAAAGCATTTTTAATGAAATCTTCTTTTTCCGTAAATTAATCTCTATTGATATTTTTTCGTGAACCCGTGAAGGGAAAATGAAGATATTGGAGTGATTGGAACATTTCGAAATCAACTTTCGTAACATTACGTTTAGAAACAAATCTAGATAATGCTGTAGGCTGTTTTTTGAATCTCAAATCATCTTTATGATCTGTAATCTGTTCAACCAGTCTTACTTCTATCAATGTTCAGGAGGCTGATCACTCAACTTTGAAATTCTTCTTCAGAAAGTTAAGTCGATGGATGTTTGCAGCATTCGTATATTTAGAATATTTCTTGGCGAAATTAATATTTTTAACTTCTTTTTCCAAGAAGTCCGTCTGTCCGTCTTTTTCTTAGAAGACGTTTCTTTTTTTTCTTAGTTCTCAAAATATTTCTAATATCTACGCTTAATTTAATATTTTATGAGTTTAAAGCTGACGAAGTGTGAGTAAAAATTTAATGCTTCATATAAAATTAAGTACATACTTTCAGGGCTGCCACAAGCGACTATTTTTACATTTCGTTTGCACCAGTATTTTTCTAATATATTTCAAAGTAATTTAACACTAAAACAGCCAAGTATTTTACTCAAGTTTTACAAAAAGTGTTTCTCACCGGAATTTTAATTTTAAACTATTTAACTTATTTAATTAATCTATTTTTTTGCTGCACGCATTTAACATATTTTATGAAGGAAATTCTGGTTCAAATCGATTATTATTAATCTAGTAAGGGTCATTTTGACCCCTAATGGCGGTTCTAATGTTAAAGTATATTTTTCCTGCAAATGTTGTCAAAATATCTGTTAAGGATTTCTGGTTAAAGAAACTGGTACCAGTTAGAATAAAAAAATAGTCGCCTGTGGCAGCTCTATACTTTAGAAAATTTTTGAAAACTAAGAAAAACAGAGTCATCATTTAAGAAGTGTATACAAAAAAATAACAGTAAAATATTAATTTCCTAAGGAGATATTTTAAATATACGACGCCTATAGACTTTACTTTAGTGAGGAAAACTCGGATGCTGAGGGAGCAGCCCTTTTAACCCTTTCGACATGGGCGTATCTTATACAAATTTTAATCGAATGAAGTTTCCTTTAACCCTTTATCTACAGCATTATGAAATCATGAAAATTTTACATTCTAAAATATTTTACGTAAATTGTTTAAACTAAATTAAAAGATTCACATAATCATTTTATAAATATTTTAAGGGTTTTAGAAGGATTGGAGGATTTTGAAGGATTAATTAAATTTGAATTTACAAGGATTTTGTGGAATATTTATAACACCACACAAATCTTTTATTTTAAATTGTTTTTTAGTATTTTGTAGAAATAATGTACAAATATAATGTACATATTTGTACATTGTAAAATGTACAAATATGGGGTTTTTACAATAAAAATATAGAAATATTTCCGAATTGAAAAATCCCCATCCCCCTCCGTCAGCGCTAAGAAAGCTGTAAAGATACAAAGGCAAAATAAATCATCCTTTTAAAAATATTTTTATTTTGTATAACCAATAATCCTTTTGGAACAAAATAAAGTAATGTATCTGTAAGTCATTCTGAACAGTGTTACAATTAATTGACTTTTAAAAGAATTTTATAAAAAATAATTTTTATGGTACTTATAATTACCGTCGGTTGATAAAGGGTTAAAACTCTTTCCCGCTCACTGTGCTCGGTTTGGGATACCTTATTTTAACTCCGAACTTGCAAACGACACCAATAGTATTTTAGTAAAATTTTGCTTTTACAATAAAAGCTTAAATTAGGGGTTTCAAACTATCTAAAAAATTCATTTGTGAATTCCGGTGTAAGTCGTTAATTTCTCATTTTACTAATAGGTTTCTCCGTGCCGGACAGGGTTAAGGGCACAGTTTCAAAAATGCTCTAATTAACCCCTTGAGGGGCAAAGCACTTCTGCTACTAAAACGTTAAAATGATTGATTGACACCGGTATTTATAAACAATTTTATATGAAACAAAATAAAAGCTTTTCTTCGCCTATATCATATGAAACAAAAGTTAATTCTTAAATTTTGATGTCAATGTGGCATTTGGGAATTAAAATTATGTGGTATATAACATATACCGGTACCCTTCAAGGGGTTAACCCTTGGGACTCCGTTGTCTCCTCTGCAGAGATATTATCTTTCCTTCCAAAATTTGCTTTTGGCACCAGTAATAAAGGAAAATGAAATTTTCCTTTGAAATTGAATCAGAGAATTTTTGAAATTGTCTGCTTCAAGGAAATTTCTTTTAAAAAAGTGGGGCTAATCGAATAAAATTTGTGTAAGAGGCACCGGAGTCCGAAGGGGGCAAACTTTCTTTAAATAAAGCAAACTTTATTTTTTATTACTGAAACAAATTATAAATTTTGTAAAGAAAGATGGCGTTTAGTCCGACAAGACATACGAGTGCATAAGAGTTAAATCTACAGGGTGTCCAGCAAATAACACCCTGATTTCAAAATTAAATTTCTCAAAAACAAAGATCGATAATAATATGCGGTAAACGGTTTTTTCATTAAGTAAGCTGTAAAAATCCTATACAAAAGTTTCGAACGGTAAATATTTTGAAAAGATTGTGTTCTGATTTGCAAAGTATGCTTTGATTTGACATTTTTTTTGCTTTAGATTGCTGCCAGAGAATGTGTTTTTCGGCTTAAAGTGCCATATTTCATAGTTTTTTGAAATTAAATTTTTGAAATTTCGAAATTCTAAAAAATTACTTCGAAAAATCTTTAAAATATTGCACTGTGAGCTTAAAAATTATTTCTCTGCAGGCAATCTAAAACAAGAAAAATGTCAAATCAAAGCATTCTAAGCATTCAGAACGCAATTTTTTCAAAATATTCACTGTTTGAAATTTCTGTATATGATTTTTACAGCTTACCTAATGAAAAAACCGTTTACCGCATATTACTATCGATCTTTGTTTTTGAGAAATTTAATTTTGATATCAGGGTGTTATTTGCTGGACACCCTGTATTAGTGGTGACCAAAGCAGTTAGTGTCCCGATTTACAAGGGATACCTAAGAACAATGGTGGTGAGTGAAAGAATAGCCAACTAAATCTATACGGTCCATCTATTTAAGATTAATGAATCAAGACTTCCGCCAGAGGACTCTGATACCCTGTCCAAGTTATTCTAACCAATCGTACAAATCCTGAACCAAAACAATGACCATGTGCACAGAACAGAAATCAGCTTATTCAATGCTAATTTGGGCAGTGTTTGCACTATGTGGTCCAATGAAATGGATCAGGGTTTGAAGTTGAATCCAGCTTCACTTTTTCAGCTGTTTTTAGCAAAGTGACTCGGACGGTAGTATGTAGTTGGCCATGGTGAGTGTCATCTTTCAGATGCAAAAAGTTAATAGTTAATCTTAATCTCCCATACATGGTAGTTAAAAAGAAATTTTTCAGCGCACGGTACATGTGGCCTGAGCACATTGGGTCTATGTACTTATCAAATAGTTTATGGTTTTTCTTGTAGATGATACCCTTGTTCGATTTCAATCCTGAAAATCTGACTTACAAGGAAGGTCTCATTTTTGGGCATGCTTAGAATATGTCGAAAAAATGCTACTTGCAATACTTATGTATTTTATAAAGGATCAGTTAAATTTAGCGGCGGAATTTCAGTAGAAAGGTTGTAAAAATAAAATATTTCAAATATTTGGCGCGAAAATATGAAAGCGACTTGAGATTCGGCGAGCAGGATTTTTCCTCAACAAAAGCAAACTGTTCTGTTGTATCTGAAAATTGCTTGTTAATTGTCGCTAAGAATCCTTCATTATTCCCACTAGTTATTTTTTATTATAAAGTTTACCTTATTTGGTCAGAACATTTTCGTGATTCAATTCCAAAAAAAATTCCGTTTAAGAAAGATTGTGATAAAAGGTTGAAAATTAAGCAAACGACTCTCGTCTCGAAGCAGGTTTAAGAGTATTTGACATAAAAGTGTATTTTTTGAAATTCAGTTTCATCGCCAATCAGTGATAAATCGCCAAATAAAAAAAAAAATATATTTTTTATTTTTTAGACGTTCCGACATATATTTTTTATAGACAGACATTTTCATATAAGAAAAATAATTTTTTCACATTTTCCTGGGTATGCCCGTATGGAAACCTTCGTTGTTAGTTGATTTTCTAAGAATTCGTTAAATCCAACAGTAAGTCAGATTTATTAAAATAAAGATTTCTACCCTAAAATAGTGGTCCCACGTGATTCTCCATTGGATCACACTGATTTATTAAATAGACAGCATGGGATTGAAAATTCTTTAGAACAATCAAAAATTTTACAATCCTTATAATTTCGATTTTCAGTACTAAGATTCCTTTAACGATTGTAGTAAAATTAACTTTTGAACCTCATTCGATTAATATCGTGCGAAAAACATTTTGAGAACAACATAAAAAGAAACAAGTAGAACCCGTTACAAAAGAGATAACATATTTACTCGTGTATAAGGCGCACTTTTTCTCCCAAAATTTAGGGCAAAAACCTTGGATGCGCGTTATACAAGGAATATTTTTTTTTACTTCTTTATGTTATCACATGATATTACCTATGAATCAAGAAATGTATTCATAAAAGAAATGAAAACTGGAATCTTACTGAATAGAAGTATTCCTGCATCTTTATTTCACTCCTTGCACTTTTTTTATACAAAAACGGTAGTGACATATTTTAAACACTAATTTGCAATCCTCATTGCCGCTACTACTTTTAACGTAACCTTAACAGCAAAAATTCATGTAATAGATACAAATTTGCACTATAAATAAAATAATCTGTAAGGTTAAAAGATTCTTAAGAATTTTTTTTAGCAAACTGGGAAACTTAAGACTTTTTCCTAACTGCGACCCAATTTACAGATAAAATTTTTGTAAGATTAGTATAATTTTACTAGATTCATTCGCAAATCTATAGATTCCTATAGATTTACAAAAACTAGTTTTGTAGATTTATCTCGCTCTCTCTCTCTCTCTCTCTTTTTTTTTTTTTTTTTTTTTTTTTTGGACAGTGTACGATAAAACTTTAGCAATAATGCAGATTTCTGCAACTTTACATTTGTAGAATTACAGATTTTTTTTAAATTTATTTTTATTACTTTTTTACTTATTTATTTACAATGTAGACATACGCAGGTATTTCGTTCGCAAGTGACGTCACAATATCATGACTCTCACTCCCTACACGAAGTCTAAAAAAAAGAATTTCGACTTCTTTTCTAACTTGATGTAATATTTTTTTTTTTCGGTTTTCTTTACTGAAATTCATTTGATGATTTATGGTGCGCGTTATATAGGAGATACAAAAAATCTCCATTTTTCATTCTAAAATACTCGGTAAGCGTTATACACGCATGCGCAGTATACACGAATAAGTACGGTAATTCTTTTCCACCATGCACAAAATGTCAGTCTGCCTCTACGAGAGACGAAGTAAGACTACTCTCTTTATAGGTTTAGAATACGAATAAATGTTCTTTATAAGACTTATTTCTTTACTTTTTCGTGAAGCGTGTATTTGAACATCAATGAATATAAAGTAACAAACCTTCATAATACATGCTTGCCAACCTCCCGCTTTTTTTTTTAAATCAATAAAATGTATTATTAACTAGAAATTTTATCTACTTAATTAAATCGTGTATGTTTAAATTAAGTACCATCAAGGAGGAAGAAATATTATTTTAATAAATATTCTAGATTAAAGTAGGATTTTTTTGTTTAAAAAAAAAGCGGGAGGTTGGCAAGTATGATTAATAAGACATTTTTAAATGTATAAAATTATATTTTCATGATATTGTATAAACTTTAAATAACACTTTTATTATATAATATATAGGAAAAGAAAAGAGACTACAAAATAATACTAAAAAATAATTTAGACCACCATACACATACGCACACACACACATAGGGGAAGATGGGGATACTTGAGCCACTTTTTAAATTTAAATTTTTTTACATTTTTTTATAATTTCTTAAAACAAAATAAAATATTGAAAATGAAAATTTTATAATTTTTCTTCAACTGTAAAACACTTTTAATTAATTTTGAACTATTTTTCTATGTCTAATTAGTTTTTACTTTTTTTTACATCGTGGCTCAAGTATCCCCATGGAGGGGATACTTGAGCCATGGTGATGGGATACTTGAGCCAGTACGGAAAAAAACCTACAAAAGTAATTTTTTCGTTTTATTTTTGCACAAATATTTTACAGAATGATAAATTATGATACATAAAGTCCTTCAAAACCAATTGAGAAAACAAAGCTAGTAATACGATAATTTTTTGCCGTTATAGCTGGTGATCGAAGGATCATTGCAAAATCTTTTTACTTTTAGCTACATGGTAACTCAGTAGGGCCCTCTGTTGGTGACAATAGTCATTTATTTGATTAAAAAAACTTACAGTAACAGATGAGTTACAATTTCACTATAAAATATTAATCTTAATATATTATATTAAAAAATAAATATTTTAATATGTTGAACCTGACTAATTGAAATACTAGAGATTATGATTTTGAAAACAGTTTACATTTTTTAATGTAATAAAAATTAAATTGAAAACTATGTTTACATTTATCTAAACAGGCTATTTTTTTTAGTCAAAATGAAAAATAAAATGGATATTTTCATTAAAAAATATACATTTTGAATCATTTTTTTTTCTAAGTAATTATTTTTTAAAGAAAAAAAATATAAATTAGTGAATATAAGGGCGCAATTTTATTTTTTGTTTGTTTCATCCATGTCTAATTTCCTAGTGGGGATGGTTGAGCCATGGCTCAAGTATCCCCATTCTCATTGGCTCAAGTATCCACATTACCACCATTTTTGTTTATCAGAGTTTTACTAAGGAAAGCATGCAGCTATTTGAACTAGTTTAGATTCAAAATACAATTGAAATTATACTTATTAAATTTATCCATATGATTGCAACTTTAAAAAAAACTTTTAATACAAAAAAAAAAAAAAATGCACCTAAATATTTATTTTAGATAGGGAAAAACAACTACTAATCATCATACTTTCAAAATGGCACCAAGGTATGTGATTTCTTTTTTACATGTTCAGAACTATAAATATATTACCATATTGCCAGTTTTAGAAAGAAAAATTAACCAACTGTAGAAATAATAGGGATGACTCAAGTATCCCCACTCTCCCCCATATAGCACACACACACATATATATTAGGAATAAGATTTCCGTGTTTTTATACACCAGTATATTTTCTTAGATAAAATGAGAAATACGCCATTTTCTTTTAAAATTGATTTGATTATTCTGAACACTTTTGCGATTTAACAGAACAACATTTTCTCTAATAAAATACTAGTGTGTAAAAACGCGAAAATGTCATCCCTGATATAAATATGTCATAGCTGCCAACTTGCATGAATTTTTTTTACCACTAAAACTTTATAGAAGATTATAGCTAAATGAACTACAGAAATTCAAGCAAATTTAACGTTTAAACCAGTAATAAAACTTCATTAAATTTTAGCTAAAAAAAAATCCGTACAAGTTGTTAGCTATGATATATACATGGAAAGAAAATTTGTAATTATAAACTATTAATACAATTGAGAAATCGACCAAAAATTAGTACAGCAATGATACTATTGATTATTTATTATGTTATCTATATTTTGAATTCCTAACGTATAATGTGCGTAACGCATACGTCATTTTGCGAATGGCAACACTTTCACATGGAAGTCAGTTTTGTAATTTTCGGTACTGCAAATTTTATACTTCTAGACATCGCACATTTTTAAATTTTCGCCATCGTATAGAGAAAAATATGTACTTTTAAATTCAATTTGTTAGAAAGCTGCACCTCAGTTTATTCTTGACATATAAATTTTTTTTATAGTTTCTAGTACGAATTTTGTAATTGTGCTAACATAAATACGCCATTTTTCTGAAATTCGATAAAAATTGAAATGTGCGCATGCAAATTTTGTGAAGATGAAAATTATGGCGGGTTTAGGTTTCACGTGAAATTCTAAGATCGTGTCAATTTGAAATATATTTTTTTTTTCATATGCATTTATACCAAACGTAAGAGCCTCAATTGATAACTTCCTCTTAATAACTGAACTTTATTATATTTTGATTTATTATTATATTTTTACACATGAGATTAAAGTTTATATTAAAAATTTGAATAACTGAGTTTTATAGAAATAGTATTTTTTTTTTTAAATTTTAGCTTTAAATATTTGTTGGAGAGTTAGGCTAACCATTGTAAGATGCATTTTTTACTATAACAAGTTTTGTAGGTTTATTATAAATCAAAGAAACAGTTCCTTCTTAAAGATTTTCTTTCGTCGAATTTCGATTGTTCCACCTCCTACTTCTAAAAGCGGAAGATTTAAATATGTATGGTTAGAATCAAAAAAGAAATAAGAATTTATAAAATGATAAAATATATATCCTATATTTTGGTAATCTAAATCATTTTTAGCATATATAGAGAGAAAAAGGAATATAAACAATATCTATACATAGAAATAAATAAGCGAAACTACCTAGAATACATATAAAAATTCAATTGGATATTTCGAGAAATAGTAAAGGAAATTTTATAATAGCAAACATATTTATCATAGCACAGGTTAAAATAATATGTTTCCCTACATTAAATTCCATATCTTTCTCGAAACACCAGAGAAGATTATGCTTTCTCTTATACTTTAATAACCAAGAAAATCTCCCAAATGGAATAAAACTCGCAGTTAAATAAACAGTAGACAGTAATACATTTCAAAATCTAGCTTCCATATTTAGAGGAGAAAAATTAAAAAAAACGTCATTTTTGAAGAAAATATTGACAATGCTACAGAAATTATACCTTATTTTGGTTGGCAAAGAAAACAATAAAATTATACTCTGCGTTCTAAGAATTTGAAATAAGCACATAAATGTTTATTTAACGAAGTTATAGTATAATTTTTAATTTGTAGTTGTTTGATTGTTTATGGGGGCCTATTGAACAGGAATATGGTTGTAAAAAGAAATGAAAAAAATAATAATAATTCGTTGTAGGCAAAAAGTATACATTAGTGATACTTTTCTACATCTCGCTCTGGAACTATGAATAAAGAAGAACTGGCACCTCCTAAAAAAAGTCAATTTCCAAGTGTTACATGTTTTGTAGTGTTTCATTACAGCCTAGCATACTTCTACCAGTAAATTTAACTAGAAATTTCTTCCTAATTTAAACGCCTTAATTATGCAGCATTAGAGCCATAATTAAAGCCAAAAGCAGATATTATTTTTTACTGATGGAAGTTTACTTAATGGCAGACAGGACATTTTCCCGACATATTGTGACAATCAATCGGGGGTGTTCTAACACAGTCAAACAAAAAACAATGAGATTTTTAAATAGATTGTTTTCTTTTTTTGGACTAACGGTCTAATTTATTTTTACATGTGCAATGTTTTGGATTTTTTTTAAAAAAAATTACAAAACATCGATTTTTAGTCCTTTTTTTTCAATATTTTCAAGGAATGCATTTTTGAATTCCAATCCTGAGGGTTCTAAGAAAATCTGACTTTGGTTAACTATTTGTAAAAGATAGAAAAAACCGCCGGGTTACCCGGAACGGTTTTATGATTTTTATTAATAAACCCGAGCATCGCCGGGTTATCCAGCTAGTGTTATCATATATATAGATAGAAATGGGTAAAAATAATATTTATAAACAGAACGAAATAACCAAATCTACACAGAGTCCATATAAAAATTCCGTTGAATTACATTCCTTCGACTACACTCAAGAATTTATTTCGAGAAATAGCAAAGGAAATTTTATAATAGCAAACATATTTATCATAGCGAACACTGCACGGGTTAAAATAATATGTTTCCCTACATTAAATTCCATATCTTTCTCAAAACACAGGAAAATATTATGCTTTCTCTTATATTTTAATAACGAAGAAAATCTCCAAATGTAATAAAACTCGCAGTTAAATAAATAGCAGACAGAAATAAATTTTAAAACCTAGCTTCCGTATTTAGAGAATAAATAAAAAAAATGTCATTTTGCAAGAAAGTATTGACGATGCTACAAAAATTATATCTTATTTTGGTTGACAAAGAAAACAATAAAAACTATACTCTGCATTCTAAGAATTTGAAATAAGCTCATAAATGTTTATTCATCGAAATTATAGCATATTTTTTTAATTTGTAATTGTTTTATTGTTTATAGGGGTCTTTTGAACAGGAATATAGTTGTAAAAAGAAATGAAAAAAAAAAAGAAAAAAATATTCGGTTTAGGTAAAAAGAATATACTAGTGATAGGCAGAATAATTCATCTCGCTGTAGAAGTACGAATAAAGAGGAACTGATATCTCCTCAAAATTTCGAAGTTTTAAGTGTAACTGGTTTTGCAGTGGTTCATTACGCCGGGCAAACTTCCACTAGTAAATTTGAATAGAACATTTTCCCTAATTTAAATGACTTAATTATGCAGAATTTGTGTCATAAATAAAGCCACAAATAGATAGTCATTTTTACTGGTGGATGTTTAGTTCGGTTGCAGTGAGCTCGTTTCCGACATACTGTGACAACCTAAACCACCTCTTGTCAGAGTCAGTAAAAGCGATAATAATACCCGAGTCAACTTCCACAATGTAAATGTAAAAATAATATAAAATGTTAATATATTTGTGGAGGAAGTTCTTGTTGAATTAACCACTAAAATAAAGCGAAATTTTTTATTCAGAATTTACTGGTGGAAGTTTTTTCTCCTGCTAATTAGGAACTGATGACATGATGTAAAAATTCAATCGCCATCTTGTGAAAACCTCCTCAGTAATTTCATTCCCTGCTGGTAAACTATACACTAGGGACTGCGAACTTATGGCTTGCGTTCCATAAGTGGCACGGCGTAGATTATTTTTAGCACGGCAGAAATTCTGGTTCTATATCAATATATATAGTAGAATTTTTACAAAATACTTTAATTACTGAATGTTGTCTCTGTTCATCTGAATTCGATTAGTTACAAGAATTCGATAATACTGATATGGTAGTACTGAATACGTTACAACATAATTCGATAATTAATGTATTGCAACAGAAATTGTTTTGGAAGAATCATTAATTACAATCATAATATCTGATATGATTTTTAAAATAAACATTCTATTTTTACTCTGGTATTCAACTATCATTTACTACCATAAACTTTTATCTCTATTACTCTTATTTTGAAAACAAATAAATATTAAATATTCAAACTTTTACTGGACTTCTACGTTAAATGAACGATTTGAAAAGTTGCCAAAATTACCCTCTTCAAAGTACTTTTCACAGTTTAAACAACAACATTGGCTGTCTTCATAATCTACTGATACGCATCGGTGTCAACAGATAATGATTTAAGCTTTCCGACATGAATGAAGACACGTTCCTTGCATTTATGCAGCTTCAATTTTAAACACCATCGAATCATATTTAAAATATTCAAACAACTATTCAATGACGAGCATAATGAATGACATTGATATTCGAAATAATCATTCGGGCATGCTCAAAAACTATAACTGCAAAAACCTCTGTATCATTAATTGGCCAGAAGCGATTAAATTTAACTCAACTAAACCAATAGAGTATAAACAAGTCGGAAATTTCGCGTCAAACGAAGTAAATGAAGTATTTTAAACTTATATCGAGAATTGCAATAAAAAAGCTCCTCATATTTTACAAAATTTGCATCTTTCTTTCAAAAAGATTTTTTTAATACCTAACACCATTCTCAAGTTATTGAATTTTAAAATTAATCAGTCCATATTAGGATAACTGGTTCGATTACATGTCAAAAACACAATTTAAAAATCCCTATTAGGTAGTTTATACGATGTTTTTTTCTGTTGCCATATCTTTAAATATATGTATATATATCCATATATTAGCAACTTCACTGGCTTGCAATTTCTACCAAACATTTAAAAAATGGGGATTCTTCTATAGTGGGGTTTGCTTCCATTCCAAATTAATGCATTGCAACAGAAATTTTGATGCTAGAATCATGAATTACAGTCATAAAATCTGGCATGATTAAATGCTTATTAAATTCTTATAAGCATTAAATGAACATTAAATGCTTATAAACAGTGTACATGAAAAATGTATTTTTACTCTGATATTTAACTATTATTAACTACTATAAACTATTATTACTTTTACGCTTATTTTGAAAATAAATATTGCCATTCAAAATTTTCCTGGACTTCTACACTAAATGAACGAAACTAAAAGTTTCCTAGTTTACTCTCTTCAAAGTACTTTTCACCAATTCAAACAACAACGTTGGCTGTCTTCATAATCTACTGATACCCATTAGCGCCAACAGATAATGATTTAAGCTTTCCGACATGAATAAAGACACGTTTGATCCATTTTAGCAGATTCAAAATTAAACACCATCGAATCATATTTAAAATATTCAAACAACTATTCAATGACAAGCATAATGAATGACATTGATATTCGAATTAATCATAGCTGCAAAACACTTCAATCTTGGTAGCAAGCTGTTAAATTTAACTCAACGGAATCAATGCAGTATAGATGAGGAAAGCGCTGTACAAATATAAAGTTATCATTTTAGGGGGGGGTGGGGGGATCTGCCACATGATATTGTAAAATATCTCTAGGGAGAGGGGGAAGGGTTATCTTTTGATATCAATATCATTTTTGATCCAAATAAAATATTCTCTTTTTATTTGTAATATGGTCTTTGAATCAAAACAGTACGCTATGTTTTTTTAGTATTTCATCTTTTTTAGGAAAATGCAAAGTTATTATTGAAATCATTAACTATTATAAAATTATCTAAATCAAAGTATGGAATACTTTAAAGTTTGACATTCCTATTCTCCTGTCATACGTGTATGCATATGTAAGCACTGTTGAAGAAAATATAGTCTGCTTATAAATAAAAGAGAAAGAGAAAGAATGTTGCCCACTTATTTTGTTGATAAGAATCTTCCAGCCTCACCCCCACCCCTTTAATCCTTGAAGGCTTAGTGCAAAAAGATATTATAACAAACATTTGAGTAGTAACTGTTTCTTTAAAGTGTTATTGAATACAAATTGATATTTTATTGACTTCTCTTGATTTGAATCAATAAAGCATGCTAAAAATAAATGTGATCAATTTCGTATATCGTTCGAAGTAAAAGAAATAAATTCTAAAGAAAAAAAAATTCAACGTTGATAACTATATCATTATTGGAGGGGGGGACGGTTTAGAGATGATAACGTATGATATCGGAAGAGGAGCCATACAGATTGTCCATTCACAACGATGTTTAGTGGATGATTCCTAAAACATTAGACATAGAGATACTGTTTCAGTTACAAAAATGCTTTAAATGAGGTAAATAAATATTTTTAAAGCAATTTGGGTTAATAAAAACATTTCTTTAACAAATACGAAATTTAAATTTTTATACTGTACCTCGATCTTGTAAGTTATAATTAGAAAAAAATTTCTGTTACGCTGACAACTGACCGAGTAACAACTGTTTAAAGTTGGGGCATATTTTTTGCTATAAATTAAGGGGTCATTCATAATATTAGTAAAATAATATTCTGATCTAAAAGTATGGTAGATTTTCTGAATATCCTAAATTTTAAGTTTAAAAAAGAAAAAATAGTAAAAATTTGACGCTATAAAATGTATGTGATTGATGTGTTTTTAGCAATTGATAACTGCGTTTTCTGTAATTTTTACCACTGAATCCGAAACGGTTTGCATTTTTAACCATCGCTGCAGGATTTTTCACAAATTGTAAATTTCAAAGTTAAAACTGAACCTCTATCCTCCCCTCATTTGTCATCTCAGCTGTTAAAATGCTAGAATCAAAGTACACGCGAAAAAATTGAATAAATTATTGAATCAAATTAAACAAGTTTTACATCTCTTTTGTCGTATCAGATTTTTGCTATATTTTTAATTTCCATTTACGATTTGCAGAACAACTGTTACGTAATGGTTAGAAATAACGGTAAACTTCAGATTAACTGCTAAAGTGTATATAAAACCAATTAACAAATATTAAAAAACATAGCCATCTCCTTTATTTCAGAGTATTCGATTTTCGTTATTTTTTAACTTTGACAATTTATGAATTGCGAAACATGTTGACACGATGGTTGCAAATAAAAGTAATTTTCGGATTCAGAGCTAAAAAATACGTAAAAGTTAAAAACAGAACTATCGCAGTCTGGTGTTACCTAATCTAAAACATTTTCTTAAATTTCTTAGCGATAATATGTCCTTTTGTGTATGTGTGTGTATTATCCTATAGCATAATTGTAAATGGATATCCATTTTAACACAATCAAACTGATTGGTAAAGTTATCATACGAATTAAATATCACCAACTGAGCGAAAAATTGCCCTGGCCGGAAATCGAACTTAGATACTTGGCTTACAAGGCCAATGCTTAACCGTTTAATCTAACTGGGCACGACAACCTGTGAACATTTTTCGCTCAGATAGCCTTATTGGTCATAACATCTGTTCTGCATTTAGGCAGCTCAACAGAATAGACCGCAGGTAAAGGAACGCCATAGAACAATGGGTGGTTATAATTAATACCCATATATATAATAATGGGTAATATTTAATTCGTATAACTGTAATTGGTAACCATTGAAAATCAAAATAATATTTACGTCAGTATGTAAAATTTAATCTCGATCAGATATTTAAAAGTTAGTTAAAGTTCGAGTACAAATTTTGAACTAGAAAAACGCATATATACATACAGACATATGATCGTTGAATTTAAATAAAAGCTCATAAAATAACAGTATTTTTGTTAAAAGAAATCATACAAAGAAACAGTCTCAAACCATTACAAAATAAAACATATATTGAAATATAATTATTTTAGACAATCTGAAACTTACAAATAAAATTTGATTCAATCGTAATACTTGTACGATTTTTTTTCAAAGCACAGATACACATGATATAAGTCCTTTGAACACTTAAGTACTTGGCAAATGACCCCGCAAATCATAACCAAGCTCATTTTTATTTATTGCAGAAAAGTGGAATAAGTAACGCTTTTTTTTTTTTTTTTTTTTTTTTTTTTTTTTTTTTTTAAGTTTGCTAACGCAGTCAATTTTAATCTTATTTGAATGATACTTTTTTGCGTTATTTGTCCGTGTAATAGTAAATATTTATTAAATACTAGCTGACCCGCCCGGCGTTGTCCGGGTCCATAATAATAATCTTAAACGAACTTGAAATTTTTATGATTTTATCTTTAACTCGAAATATGTGTAAATACACTATTAAAAACTTGACCCTTTTGCTGCAGCGTCACTCCACCGCTTTTATAGAAAATGATTACTTCAGCCTATTATGGAGCATTCTCATAGGTCAAAAGAGAAATATTCTATAAAAGCGGGGGAGTGATGATACAGAAAAAGGGTAAAATTTTTTACAGTGTACATTATATTAAATACGTGCCCCCTGACTGTGTCAAAAATTGGTTTAAAAAAAAAAGTAATATTTAGCTGCAAAAGTACCCAAAATGATTGCAATGGGAAAGAACTAATCTATCGCTTCACCGGTAAAAATGTATTAATTATTTTATCATATGTGTTTTAAATATCAATATAGAAAATTATTTTAACGTTTTTCTTGAAAATATAACATTCTTTTGTTGATACATTAAAATCGTCTGCAGTCAGAAATCTATATTTTAGATTAATATTTATTACTTAAGTTTTCATACATGATTTTAAAAGAATTAATTTGATATTTAATTATTGCTAATTTTCCAATTTCCTTCATTTTAAAAGCGATCATTTATTTTCATAAATAATAATAGAACAAAGACCATTTTAAAAATTTGCTATTTCCTCTTAAAATATGCTTCAATTGTAATTCATTTCTTTCAATTCGTCTTATAATACAAAATCCCTTCCACGTCCTCTTGTTTGGCACATTAAAATTTGAGCGATAAATGGTTTCATATTGCAAAACTTTTATTGAGGCTTACTTCACCTCCATTTATCTCATTCCTTTATGGGTTTCTTTAATTCTGTCTCAGCTTTGTTATTACTTCTGCGAAAATTTTTACACAACCAACCAACCGTAAACAAACGAAAGAGAAAAAAATTGGAAAAAGATAAATTTTTATGAGAGTGACCTCTCGATTTTAATTAATTACTCAGTTAATAATTGGAATTTCGAAATTCTGAAGCTCAGGTGCATCAGGAGAGATTTAGGGCTACTCTCAAAAAAATTTTGAGCTTCGTACATGCTGTAGATTTTGCTATCCATCGCAGACACACACACAGATACACAGACAGAGCGTTTTGTTCTTTTATTAGTATAGATGAGCATTGAAAGTTTCAGGTTTTTGCTCCGAAGACATCGCCAAATTAGGAAAATGTGAATTATCTCACGAACTACTGGATTTAAACGAATTTGCTTAGTACCATTCGATTCAGAATGAAAAAATGCACTAAAATATGTTATCAGTTGAAAAATAACTACAAAAGCTTATTTTTAAGGAATTTTTTAAAAGTTTGTTCTTTTTTCTACTCATCTTAGGGGTGGAATTTTCGAAAATCCCTTTTTAGCGGCACTCGATGTTATAAGAAGAATTTTTACCCCAATTTTCAAGGTTTTCGGTATGGTAGATTTTTACGTCCTATGATTAATACGAAATCCTGACTTTCTTTAATAAATATAGCACTTTTGATTAGCGAAAAATTACTAACTATTAGTTTTTGCCTAATTACTAAAAAAGTACTGAATCAATTTCGACGAAATGTGAATGTAAACCATTCTCGAATCTACTGGAAGGCACACACAAAATTTCATCAAAATCGGTCCAGTCGTTTAGGAGGAGTTCAATTACATACACACGCACAGAAGATTTTTATATATAAAGATAACTTATAGGTCAGGGGGACTGTATAAGAATTTAACTTTCGTAATTTTTCAAGAAATGTTTTTTTGACTGAAATCGCTTTAAAAATAGCTCATTTAAAACATTTTTGTAGATGGAAGTATGTACATGTGGCCAACAATTTAGGAATTAGCCATTGGCTCTCCGTTGAGAGTGGGCAACTCGTATGGTTTATGCATGGAATGATTAATAATGATTAACGAGATATCTTTAATATAGTAAACCTTTAACTGTAACTGCTTTCGCAGTGATAGATTTTTGTTACCACCGCCTCCGGGCAGGGGGGGGGGGGGTAGGAATCTCCCACCAGTAAATTTATATAGAATTAGTCTTCTTATTTCAACGCCTAATTAATGTAAAATTTCAGAGATAAAAAAATGGCAGAAACATACATTCCTTTTTGCAGTGAAAGTTTTCTTTGGTGATAGTCAGTCCCTGTGTTTTCGTCAAATTATGACAACCTAGACAACTTCCTGTCAGCATCAGTGTAGTAATAGATTTTTAAAATTAGCACAAACTGACACCAGTAAAAATAAATGGAAATATCTACCACTTTTGAGATTATAGTTCCCTAAATAAAGAACTTGATTAAAAATAAATGTTCCATTCAAATTTGCTAATGAGAAGTTGGTCCCTGCATGGTTGCCATATTGATTTATTTGATATAAAAAATAAAAAAAAACACAGCCTCCATCTTGTGACAATATTCTCAGTTACCGCACTCGCACCTGGTAGACAATACATGATATGTTTGCATTTTATTGGTATCTTCAATGGCGTAACTAGGATGGGTGCCCAAGTCTTCTGAATACTGGTGATTTTTCTTTAAATTATGTTCGTCTAATCTAACCAGAAAAATTTCTACTATGAATCAAGGAGAAGAAAACCTTACAATATTACTTACTGGTTTTAGGCATCCACCCTGGTTACGCCACTGATCTTCCATCTATATATATATAAAATAGTTTGTCCTGATGGACTGATAGTCAACGCACAGCTGAAACTACTAAACGTGGAAGCATGAAAATTGGGGAAAATGTACTTTTTATAATGCAAGCATGCACTAAAGTGGGATTTTTGAAAATTCCCCCTCTAAAGGGGGCGAACGTGGGGTCAAAAATACTGAAACATCTTCTTATATCTCGGCATTCGTTTAAGGTAGAAGCGTGAAATTCCAGAAAACAAATCTACTAAAAAATAATTAAACACGTATTTCAGCGATTTTAGAAATTGCCCCTCTGAGAGGGTAAAAAGGAGGGGGGGGTCGAACAATTTAGAACATGTGGCACATCTTCGTGGTTGTTTTAAGTAGAAGCATGGAACGGTAGAAAATAAATCTATTAAAAAAATTACAGACGTGATTCAGCGATTTTAAAATTTCCGCCCCCCGAAGAGGTTAAACCCGACCAGCGTACCGGACGAAGACTGCTAGTTAGTATATATAGTATAGTGTTGAATAAAATAACAGAGGTGGTTGCTACAAATCGCGGTTTATTTTAATCGAATCAACATTTTCTGATTATAGCTAAGGCAAACTCTCTCCAGTAAGTTTGAATGGAATATTTCCTCATCATTAAGCCCCTCGTTCATACAAAATGACTCTCAAAATTATCATAAAATATCTATCAGTATTTACTGATTGCAGTTTGCTCAGGAATTACATATAAGCTTTTTCTCTGATTCCGATTAAGAGATTATTTAGAATAACGCAATACTTCGGAAACGCAGAGGTTAATTACCACAGAAGCAAAAATCTGCTTGAAAAAAAAATATATATATATATATATGGTTTTTGTTAACACAACAAATATGACGTCAGAATGAGGTGTTCGCATTGGAAGTTTTAGGACTTAGTACAATGTCACTATGAAGACAATCTCTAAGTTCAATTTTTATACATAAATTTAAAAATAAAAAAAATTCTAAATGATTGGCTATTTCCGTTTGTTCCTGGAACAATTTCCTAATTAATATGTTAATGGGTATTTTCTTTTCTTACAACTATATGTAGGGTCACGGCATCATCGAGAGATTTAATGTGCAATTTCACTTCGTTCCCTGATGCCAGTACTTTTTATATAAAACCTGAAAAATCCTCTGAAAATTCCGTTACTGCAACTTCGTTGTTGTTAAATTTGCTCACAAAATTCCGGTAGTAGCTTTAAAAAGAAAATCCTTTCTCTTTGAAAACTTTTCTAAATAATTGGATTATAACACTTAATTTAATTTAAAAGTTTCTTTTTATTGACAAAAAAGGTATAGATATAAAAGGTTATAGATAAAAAAGATAATACTTCCGCCTTGTAAACTTTGCTAAAACAATGGATTATAACCCGATGTTCAATTGAAAAGTTTGTTTTCTTTACAAAATCCCGGCGATAAAAAAAAAGAGAATCCTTTCCCTTTGTAAATATTACTAAATAATTAGAACACCAAGTTCAATTGAAAAGTTTCTTATGCTTGGCAAAAATTCGGCGGTACCTAAGAAAAAATAATCTTTTCGCTTTGTGAACTTTGCTAAAAAATGGATTGTTACTCCATGTTCAATTGAGAAGTTTCTTTTTTTTTAAACAAAATCCCGGTGGTAACTAAAAAAAGAGAATTCTATCCCCTTGTAAACTTTAGAAAAGGATTAAAACTCTAATTCAAATTGAAAAGTTTGTTTTACTTTACGCACTCTATCATCGCTCCTTATTTGTCGACAAAAGACCAGAATTCTCTTTTTCTATGCATATTTATAATATATAATTCAGAAATTTGCATACACCCACACACAAAAATCTACACAAACTTGTAAGTCTTCACTTAACGCAACCGCAGGAAATATTTTGTTCAAATATCAGAGAGCATCACCAATATAAGCCTATGATGAAGCAACTTTCAAAACTTGCATGCAAAAATAGAACAAGTCGGAAATTGTACGTGAAGCGTAGCAAATGATGTGCGTTCGTACTATAAGAAAGTTTTAAAGATATTTAGATCTTGCTGTAATAGTATGCAGTACTTCGGATAGAGTATAGCAGCCAAAATATTATGGGCATCCTTGTAAATACTATCTTCTTTCTATTATACAAAATGTAACTCGCAGTAAACACCAGCAACGTAAATAAATTTCGTAAAATCAATTTCGTAAATAAAATAAAATGAAAATAAATTAAATTAAATTAAATTAAATTCGTAAAATGTGAAATAATTTAATATGTATAAAAAGCGTCACAAACAATATGTTATCGATATATGCCATATGTAATTGAATAACTTTGTGAGAGCCTGCAAATTAATAACAAATATTCTTCATTCCACACATTGTACAGAATGCATATTTTAATAAACTTCATAGATGCATATCGATTTTATTATGTTCGAAAGAGTGTAACATCATTAAAATGCACTTGAAACTATTTTTTTTTAAATTGACCGTCGTATAACGCAATACTGATCATTGTCCTTGTAATTAAACTAAATATCTAATTTTCATAAAATTTTAAATGACTTAATAAACTTATGCAACAATTATATATTTTAAATTTCAAATGATTCAGTTGCGTAATTTTTGCTCTATTATATACAGACAGACGAACAAACGGTCCAAACGACGACTATAGGTGCTAGGTATTTACATAATCACGAAAGCACTTAAAAATAGCATAGTGTCAAAAACATTTACACATATCAAAAAAATATTTTCTTCTTGCTTAAAACTCTTGATAGACTCGGAAAATCCGGAGAGGATAATACTTTTCTCTGAGGTTTTAACAACAAACACGTGATATCCGAAGTCATAATCCTTAAAGTAAACTAAGGAAGGAATACAAATGAATTTCGAAACACGAGCCATGATAATTTGAGAATCCTAAAAGGTAAATATTTACATCTGAGACTAAATCTGATTTATAATAGTATGAAATTCTTGCATTTCGTTTCTGAAATAAAGTTTCTGAAAATTGTAAGATTTTTCCTTATCCCTAAAATTTTAATTGTAATTATAGTTTTCCTTAAAAACTTTTTTTTCTTCTTTTCTTTTTAATTTAACCTCCGCAGTCTTGATGTCACCTATAAGAGACACTAAACAACACTCTTTAAGTTCATTTAAATGCCTCTAGAATTCTTAAAATTACTTCTAGAATCTTCTCTTAAATGTATACATATCATAAGAAGCGATATATAGACTGATACGTCTTTGAAGATGCTGTATAAACCAGTTAAGCTATTGCATAGCTTTTATCGCGGGCTTTGAGGGCGGCGACCGAATCTAGAAATTCCGTAACGAGAAAAAAAACTAACACTCCGGCTAACGTCGCACAGTGTAGTATTCTGCTGAAAAACCTGGCTAAAATTATTTAAATTCTTTTGTGCGTTCTATAGCAGATAAAATGCTTTAAGGAAACGTAAAATACATTATTATGATAGAAACAAATCATTTTTCGAACAATTTACGCAAATTATTGTCATACTAACCACCATTCTTTCGAGCATAATCTTCCATGCTATCCTCTTCAGAATCGCTCGAAAACTATATTCTGGCAATAACAACTATTAAATAATGATCGAAACAAAAAAGTAAGCCATTAAGTACATTTTTATTGCAATCTATGAGCAAGCATTTTCTTGAAAAGTTTTGACTATATGAACGAAAATGCATGTTGCGGGCTTCAGCCGCCATCTCTGATAGCTGCCGAATTGGGTGGTATGCATGTTCTTTAATAGTAGCTCCGTGATTCAAAATTTTGTGTAATGTGTGTGACAATGGGTACCAACCGTAAAGATTTACACAAAGGTTAGAGGTGCTATTCGCAATTTCTTGAAATTTTTTAGTATCTATTTTATAATCATTAGATAGCACGTCTAGAATAGCCTTTAAACAGTGCATCAATTTTATCTCAATCTCTGTAATTTAAGGTGATGTTTCTCTATCTGAGAAAACTTTTTTTAAAGGTATTTCCGAAACCAGCTTTTGCAATGTCTACCAGTATCGCATCTTAGTTTAAAACATACCTTGCATTAGTTTTTTTCTTTTATTGACAGTATTTCTCATTTTTGCTTCTTGCTAACCATATTTTTTTTATTATTGGAAGCTTTTTAATTACAAGCAAGATGTAAAACTGACTCGAAAAATCTGATTCTAACATGAAATATTGAAAGATCGAATTTCAAAGAATCAGGATCAGTGTCTTTAATTATTTTTGATTAATCTTGTCAGTATGAGAAAGCAAAAGCGTGGATATGAAGATACATACTTTTCAAATTCATTTATTTGCTTATAAATCTCAAAGAAGCTAAAGAGTTTTTGAAAGTGTTTGTGTCATTGAAATGTTTAATCCATGTTTGAGTCAAAGGGATTTTCAGACTTTTGTTTAAGTATTTATTGTTGAGATCTGTCACAACCCCATTTGCAGAGGAGTTCTAAACTTATCAATTTTGCTTCACTTGCTGATGTGAAAACATTTTCTATGTATTAACACAGCCTTTGAGAAAAGTGATCTAAAAGATTTTAAAGTTTTACTTCTGCCATGTTTTCAGTAATGAAGTTACTTTTTTGATAAAATTGTTCTAATTGTTTGTTAATAGCTCCCTGAAGAAGTACATAGCGAGGGCATACATATTTATTAAATGTTCGAGTGATATTAAAACGATTCTATGTAAAATCTGCTGCAACAAACATGGCCAAAGCCTCAGTTGGTAATAACTTCAATGTACTTATGGTTTGAGGTCTACGACAAAGAATTAAACTTTTTTCGATATTTTGGTGCCCTTATTGGTTTGAATGCAATGTCTTTAATAATTTGTGAAACATCTGGATGCCCTGCAGCTTTTTTGCTCAGTTAAAGTGCAATTGTTCTTGGCTAATTTCAGATTTTAATTGTTCCATTGTATATCTCTTACTTCTGTCAATACAATTTTTAAACTCTTTTTGCTGGTGACCGAGTTTCTCTACTATCCTTAGAAAAAAATAAAGCGTTCCTTTCAGTCATTCCTCATTGTTTTCACAAAAACTTTGTTCAGAATCCCAAAGAAGCTCCTTTTTTTATAACTATGTTTGAAAGATTTTATTTTCTAGTGCAATCAAATGTATTTAATTTTATAAACGTTTCGCAATTTCGATAAGTGTCTCTAGAAACTTTAACTCGTTAATTTTTATGTGTCACAACACTTTTATTACATCACTCATATATTTTTCGATATTTCTACTGATTTTTTTATTCAATAGAATTAAAAAAACAATATATCTATGCCTAGTAAATTTCATCTTAATAATATAAAACTTACCTCGTTAGTGAGTAAAAAACGCAATTTCTTATGGTTGATTTAAAATATATTATTCAAAAAGATAACAGATAATTCACATATTACAAACTCTTGATACAAAACCAAAATGTTACATTATTTACAAAAAATCATTTAGTCCGCATTATGGACGTACGATCAAAAAACGTTTTACTTAAAGAAAAAAAAGAAGCATCCAACTACTTAAAAAAAGGATTTTCCCCCTTCAATTTGCAGATTTATCATCTGCACGCCAAAGGGTATTCATAAGGAATAAAAAACTACAGTATATATTAAATGTAAACAGTTTATAAATTTTTAAATGTTTAATAAAGTAAAAAAAAAAAAAAAAAACTGCTTTTCAGAAACTTTTTTGAAATTTTGTTTTACTTATTAAAAAAATGGGGGGCGAATCGGGGGCAAATCGGGGCAAATTTTATTTCATATCTTTAATTTAGAAGGTCTTACATTATGAAAACACAAGAGTTCTTGCTGAACTCAGTTTAACTCCCTATTAAAATTATAATTTTATCTAAAATATTTAACACAAAAAAACCTATGGTTTCAAATTTGAAAATCATAATGAACATGTATTGTATTTACAAAATATTTATGTACAAGAGAGTGTATACCTTCTTCTTTAAAAACTGAAATGTTTCTGAAGTTCGACTTAAAATAGTTTTTTAGACGTTCAATAAATTAATGCATAGATCAGAAGTATAAAATGAGCAATGCAAAAACCATGACTTCCAAGTAAAATACCAGACAATTGGAGAGTCTACAGAAAGAAATAAACCCGTTATCATATGCACAGGATAGTCCTATTATACCAACCAGAAAACGATCAACTAAATGCGAAATTTAAAATTTTCACTTTTGGCCAGCTTTTTGAGCGAAATACCACACTGTGCTTCGTTTCAGTTCGGCAAACTTCGGCACGGTATCCTTCGGTAGACTTTGGCAGACATTGACGCGGTATTTTTTTAATTAAAAAAAATAAAAGTTATGAATAGAGAGAGAATCGTTTCCTTATAATATTTTGCAGTATTTTATAAAATAAACTTTCTTTCTATGCCAGACACGCAACTATTTATTGAAATACTACATATATATGCTTTCCCGTTTAATCGAATATTGTTGAAATACTACACTTACATGCTTACCCATTTAATCGAATATTATTGGAATACTACATTTATATGCTTACCCGCTTAATCGAATATTACTGAAACGTTACATTTATATGCCAACCGTTTAATCGAATATTATTGAAATACTACAGTTATATGCTTACCCGTTTATTCGAATATTATTGAAATGCTACATTTAAAAGCTCCCCGTTTAATAGAATATTATCGAAATACTACATTTATATGCTTTCCCGCTTAATAGTATATTATTGAAACATTACATTTATATGCTCACTCGTTTAATCGAATATTATTGGAATACTACATTTAAATGCTTTTCCGTTTGATCGAATATTATTGAAATACTACATTTATATGCTTCCCGCTCAATCGAATATTATTGAAATACCACATATATACGCTCCCGCTTAATCGAATATTATTGAAAAACTATATTTATAAGCCTTTCCGGTTAATCGAATATTACTGAAACGTTGCACTTATATGCTTACCCGTTTAATCGAATATTATTGAAATACTATATTTATATGCACTCGTTTAATCTAATATTATTGAAATAACACAGTTATATGCTTACCCGCTAAATCTAATGTTATTGAAATGCTACATTTATATTCTTACCCTTTTAATCGAATATTATTGAAATACTTCCCAGTAAAGAAAGAAACGGTGAGCCATCAGCTAGAAAAAAGATGGCAGCCAGCAGTGCCCTTAGCGGTAAAGTTCAATGGTGCCATTATTTAAACCTGTACTAAAGTGTCCGTTCGAAATGCAGGTGGCCCATTAGTGATGGCCAACAGCAAGCCAGCATTGGTATGCCATCACATTACTTCAAGCAATCAGTTTTCCTGCAGTGCTAGCACCCATCCTACAGCAATTCCTTTGCTGGGCCAGCACTTTTAATTCAGCACCATCACTTATCCTACAGTGTTTATACAGTGGTACACCGCCAGACTGCTTTTTTTTTACTATGAGCCGACAACTACCCTCTTACAGTGTTTATAAAGCGGTAGATTATCATACAGTGTATGTGCTGCTCGACTTTTGCTGTACCAGCGGTTTTTAATCAGTATTAGCTTCTAACCTACTGCTAGTTTTTTGCTGGATCAGCACTTTTAATCGAACACCATCACTTATCCTGCAATGTTTATACAGGGGTAAACCATCAGTCAGATTTGTTTTTATTACGAGCCGACATCCACCAAGCAGTGTTGATAAAGCAGCAGGCCATAATCCAATGTTTATGCTGCTGGAT
This sequence comes from Maratus speculifer, assembly GCA_964019185.1. NCBI lineage: Eukaryota > Metazoa > Arthropoda > Arachnida > Araneae > Salticidae > Maratus > Maratus speculifer. The sequence continues at coordinate 160,762,943 of OZ025301.1, read as the reverse complement.
TTTTGCTGTACCAGCAGTTTTCAATCAGTAATATCTTCTAAAACGAATTTACACTTTGCTGGACCAGCACATTACTACCATTATTATTCCCAGGACCAGCAATTACTGCTTGCTGGGACAGCATATTTATTCAGAGTTTGATTTGCAGCAGAGCATCTGGGACGCAGACTAAGGACAACGATTTTGGGAGCTCCAAAATAATATTTGCATTTTAAAACTTCTGAGATCCAATATTTTACTTATAACTAAAGTTCTGTGGAAGCCTAAATTAACACTCATTTAATAAATTCTTTATTTTTTCAAAAAATTCCCTTTGAATTTTTGTTTGGCTTCCTTGAAAATACTTTTTACGTTAATGCCTAGATCTCTCTAGGATGAAAATCAATCCTCCCTGAACAATAGTTTTTAAGCTATTGCATAGCTTTCATCGCTGTCTTTGAGCGCGGCGACCGAATCTAGAAATTCCGTAACGAGAGAAAAACCTAACACTCCGGCTAACGTCGTTTCAGTTAGGCAGACTTCGGCACGGTATCCTTCGGCAGACATTGAGGCGGTACTTTTCAGATATTTAGAGGATGTCAAGTCTTAAACTTATGTTTCTTATTTCAGTTACCATAAACCTATAGTTTCAATGATAAAAATTCCTGATTAACCTACATGTATTGTAAGATAATACAATAATATTTTAAACGATATTAACTTCTCATTTATTCAATAAAAGAAAAAAAATGTTTTCTTATCGGTCATCACGCTCAAAAAGTGTAATTTAAATTAATATCAAAGAAAACGAAAACGAGAAAAAAAACCTAACACTCCGGCTAACGACGTTTCAGTTCGGCAGACTTCGGCACGGTATCCTTCGGTAGACTTCGGCAGACATTGACGCGGTATTTTTCAGATATTTAGAGGATATCAAGTCTCAAACTTATGTTTCTTATTTCAGTTACCATAAACCTATAGTTTCAATGATAAAATTTCCTGATTAACCTATTGTAAGATAATAAAAATTTCTTAAACGATATTAACTTCTCATTTATTCAACAGAAGAAAAAAATTTGTTTTCTTATCGGTCATCACGCTCAAAAAGTGTAACTTGAATTAATATCAAAGAAAAATAAAAAACAAACTGCATAAATAAAAAATATATAAATAATTTTACTTGCATAAGTTGATAAAAAATGCTATGGAACAGCTTTACCGCGAGAGTCCCCGAGTGCCACAAGTTTTTTTTTTTTTTTTTGTGGTTTTTTTGAAATATTTGTCTCAGGACTGATTAGGTTAAAATGGCGAAGACTATTAGATTACTACTAAAAAATACTGGTGCAAAAAAATCATAGCAATTGACAGCTATGATTTAAACCAGGGCTGCTACAGACGACGATTTTTTTTAAGTCTAATCCGCATCACCTTCTTAAAATAGAAAATCTTAATAAAGAATTTGGCAATATCTGCGATAGAAATATTTTTAAATATTTATATTAGAAAAACACTGGTGCGAACAAAATATAAAAAATAGTCACCTGTGGCAACCCTGTCTTTATTAGTAGAAATTATATTACCTCGAGCATGCATTTTATGTCTGTGTCGTAAATTTCTTTCTATTATAAATGTTCTCTGCTCGATGAAGAAAAATGTAGGTTATTGATCTCACATTATTCTTAAAATATTGATTTCATAATTTCCCGTAAAGTATGGTAACGTCACTGCAACGTCGTTGTGACTTTGTGATCATCGATTGTCGATGTGACGTCACGTGACGTCGATGTGAAGTCACAGTGACTAAAATGTGAAGTCGCTATGGCCGTTTTAGAGCTCTTTTGTGACGTTTCAGAAAGTGGTCACAATGTGACAATTTTGTGAAAAATGTGTCATTTGTGACTAATTTGACATTAACATTGTGACCAAACTGTGACAAAAGCTGCGATATTTAAATTGCCAGAAACATGTTTTTTAAAGTAAATAACATGTTTTGAAGGATATTTATAAATTACTAAAGATTTTTAAGAAAGTCACATCTCAGTCACAATGTGACGTCACTGAGTGGTGGCATTTTGGTCACAGATGTGGTGTGACCAAAGTGACTCACTGTGACCATGCATGCTATTAGGGTTACACTGTTAAACAAAACTCACTGTTAAGAGCCCACAATAGTCACAGAAAAAGTACGCAAAAAGACCCGGATGATTATGTAAAGTCTATGGGAGCGTTCTTTTCTAATATCTCGCTCCAATTTTAAAATTTTTACATGATTTTTTTGCATAGGCTAGCTTAGGACGATCTACAACCGGGCTAGTTTTTACTTTTTCGATTTTGGTTTTAGATTTTTTTTAAAAAAATATTTTAACTTTCAAAACCGGTTTAAACCGGTTCTGAAGATGAAACTATCATAATATAAAAAATATATGAGCAAAATCGAAAAAGTAAAAACTAGCCCGGTTGTAGATCGTCCTAAGCTAGCCTAAGCAAAAAAAAATCATGTAAAAATATTAAAATTTTAGCGAGATATTAGAAAAAAACGCTCCCATAGACTTTACATAATCATCCGGGTCTTTTTGCGTACTTTTTCTGTGACTATTGTGGGCTCTTAAGAGCCCACAATAGTCACAGAAAAATTACTCAAAAAGACCCGGATGACCATGTAAAGTCTATGGGAGCGTTCTTTTCTAATATCTCGCTCAAATTTTAATATTTTTGCATGATTTTTTTGCACAAGATAGCTGAGGGCAATCCACAACCGGGCTAGTTTTTACTTTTTCGATTTTTGTTTCTGATTTTCTTTAAAAAATTACTTTAACTTTCAAAACCGGTTTAAACCGGTTCTGAAACTGAAACTATCGTAATATAAAAAATATATAACCAAAATCGAAAAAGTAAAAACTAGCCCGGTTGTGGATCGCTCTCAGCTATCTTGAGCAAAAAAAACATGCAAAAATATTAAAATTTGAGCAAGATATTCGAAAAGAATGCCCCCATAGACTTTACATTAGCGCTCGGCTTTTACCGCGTGACTAGTGTATGCTCTTAAACAATATTCACGGTAAATTTACTAGCAGCAAAGTTGCCGTTTTTTTTTTTTTTTTTTTGCTTTTGTTAGTAGATTTTCCGTTTTAGGAAACAAAAGAAAAAACTCTGTTTGAGGAAATAATAAATTTCCGTTATAAATTGATATTACAAAGTTGTTATCAATTTGGACGAAATATAATAATATTTAATCTCAATGACAAAAAATAATGCAGTTGCATTTCAACAGCATGATACAAGTCTCCCAAAAGAGCCAGGATTCTTTCGCTGATTTATTTCAGTTCTGTGCAACAACATGTCTGTTTTGTAAACATTTAACCCTTTAACGGACTATTATAAATATTTTAATTAATAAACTAATTAAATTAATCAATAAATTATTTTACAATGAGTGTATTTTAGGGGATTTATCCAAATTAAAATTTAGTATTCGATTGTTGAAATACAACAAAATGACAAAGTCACTTCTATTTAATGTGTTATATTTTTCCAATATGACCATTTCACTCATTTGATGTGTGTTCGACTATTGCAGCCGAAATATTTCAATAAAATGACTAACACATATTTTCTTCAAATTATTCTTTCCTGTACATTATAGAAGGCCTCTTAACCCTTTAACGGATAAAGCATTTTCATTGCTAGGATGTTCAAATAAATGAGTGACACCAGTAATTGCGAACAAATATATTTGTAAATAAGGAAAAGTGATTTTTCTTATCTATATTATAAAGGCCAAACGTATCTGTGCGTAACACATGCGTCATTTTGCGAATGGCAACACTTTCCTCTGCAATTTTGTTTTTGCAATTTTCGGTACAACAAATTTTATACTTCTATATATCGCACATTTTGAATTTTTACACCGTCGTATTGAGAAAAAAATGAACTTTTAAATGCAATTTGTTTGAAAACTGCATCTCAATTTATTTATGAGTTATTAAATTTTTTTATAATTTTTAGTACGAATTTTGTAATTGTTAGACAGAAATACGCCATTTTATTTTAAAATTGATAAAAACTAAATTAAAAATATTATGTCAAAAGAAATCATCTGATATAAAATCCGATGAATTTTGGTTTTATTGCGTTTTTATTTATCAATTAAATGTTTTTTTAGTTTATTGCAAACTTAATTTTCAAAGAATACAACACTTTCTCTTTGCAAAAATGTATTTTAAATAATATTCGAGTGACTTCAACGTATTTACTCAGTTCGTATCAGAAAGCTAAACGAGAGCAATTTTATTTATCCGTGTATATGTAATGATATTTTCCAAATTTTGAAAAATACAAATGAATGATTTCCGATGAAACATGGAGCTATTATAAATAAAGAACAGATTTGTGAATCATCAGATATCCGATTTGTTTTGCCGAGTGTCTTGAATATTGTTTTTGCTGCGTTTGTGTGCTATTCCGTCCTAATGACGTCATATGCATACTTTTTTATAAATGTTGTTTAAGACTGGATCCGTAAAAATGGAATGTTTTTAGAGGATGCAAATAACTTTTTTTTTCTATAAAAGAAAGCAAATGATTTTAAAATGATCAAATTAAAATGTTATGAGAAGTGCGTATGTAAATTTTGAGACGATGAAAATTATGATGGGTTTAGATTTCACATAGGAATTCTATCATCATGTCAATTAGGAATAATCTTTTTTTTCATTCTCTTTATACCAAATTTAAGAGTTTCAATTGATAATTTCATCATAATAACAGACCTTTGTTTACTTTACTAATTACGAATGCGATTATAGTTTAATTTTAATAATTTAGACAACTGAGTTTCATAGAAATATTATTTTGTTAATTTTAGCTTAAAATAATATTTATTTGAGAGTTAGACTGACCAATCTAAGATGCATGTTTTACTGTAGCTAATTTTGTGTGTTTTTTATAAATCAATGAAACAATTAATTCCTTCTTAAACATTTTCTTTCGTCGAAATTTGACGGGTTCTACCTCGTACATAATAAAATGGATTTTTCAAAATTAAAATTCCGGTGTCGCTGTTGCATATCGGAATTAAAATTCTGGTGGTTTCGTAGAGAAACCAATGAACGTTAAAGGGTTAAAATAAAATTGTTTTAACGGAGTAACTCCGCTATTTCCTTCCATCTCTGTCCGTTTCGTTATTTTAAAGAAATGTGATGATCTTAATGGAAAATGTTATTTTGTTATGAAAATGAATTTTGGCTGTGAAAGTGAAAAAATAAAACATATCCGTGAATTTGAGATTTTTTTTTAGCTGTGTAAGTTCTTTACAGAATATTTAAAAGTTTTTCGTTTTTTTTTTCCTTTTGCATTTATACTTCCTGAACCCTTTAAGGGTGTATTCGAAAAAACGCCTTTCCACCTTCAACAGTTAGAAATTTTCCGATACAATTTCAGACACATTTTTAAAAGTAGAAACATAAAACTTGCTGAGGGGATTCTTGAAGGGACGTTTGAGGTGCCGTGTGATGTCATTTTAAGCTCAATTGATTAGAATTTGATTTATAAACAATTACCTACCTTATCAGTATGATACTTTTTTTCGTTCCCATACCTCCCGCTTCGGAAAAATTGGTTCGAAAGGCTGTTTTTGATTGCTTTTTTTGCAATATTTTCTGCATTTATCAAAGAATCGACAATCACGGCACCTTGTGTACTTTCTAAATAAGAGATTTTGAAAGTTTGGTGCATTTGAGAGCAAAAATGAATTCAAAAATAAATCGGAAAATAAGCAGTTTTAATTGAAATACACCCTTAACGTTCATTGGTTTCTCCACGAAACCACAAAATTTTGATTCTGATATGCACAATGACACCGGAATTTTAATTTTAAAATATCCATTTTATTATATATGTAAAAAATCATTTTTTCTTACTTAAAAACGTATTTGTTCGCAATTACAGGTGTCACTCATTTATTTCAACATCTTCGCATTGAAAATGCTTTGTCCGTTAACCCTTTCCGGCACACTGTGCCCGGTCCGGGATACGTAATTTTAATTCCAAACTTGCAAACGGCACCAATAATATTTTAGTAAAATTTTGCTTTTACAATAAAAGCTTAAATTAGGGGATTCAAAATATCTAAAAAATTCGTTGGTAAATTCCGGTGTCAGTCGATAATTTCGCATTTTACTACAGATTTTGCCCGTGCCGGAAAGGGTTAAAAGGCTTAAATAGTTTACCAATAACTTTATTTGTTTTCTACGAGAGAAAAAGGTACACAGTCTAGATTTTAATAAAAAAAAAACAAAAACAAAATTTTAGTCACCTATGTGCTCTAACATAGTTAAATAAATAACTAATAAATAAGCTATTCAGGGGCTTCGCCCGTTTAAACGTTAGAACAGCATCTTATAGAATTCTACTAAACTCTGATAGGTTTATATATGCTCGGTTTTTTTCCGAAGCAATAGAATGTTGCAGAATTCATTATTTGGACTACTTCTGCTAAAGATTTTCTCCATTGTTTCACAGTTTTATTCCTAACTATTTTGGTTAAAATACTTGAAGTAGTTAAAAGAGGTTAATTTTTCACTCCAGTTGTGTTTGTTATTGTTTGTATGTCTGTATATTATTTCACTGCTCCCAAATGGTCTGCCAACTGAACATCAATATTTTCCAAGAAAGATTTTTGCTTTCTATTTTTTAGTAAATTGCACAGAAACCGCCCTCGGAGGTTAGTTTTAGCACAAATGCTGTAGAAACCTAGTATGAATTTTTTTGTTAAAAAATATTGGTGTTCAGTTCGCGGACCTTTTGTGAGCCCTGTATTTGTATATACTTGATGATTTTTATGCGAGCGTTATTTATGTGTGTGAGAGAATTAATATATATTGTAGATCGATGGAATAGTAAATCGATTCTTCGTTGTTCCGCCATCCTAAGCTTATTGATGTCTGATGACTTTTAACAGCTTGGTTTATAGTCAGATATTGCGTACTCGGGCATCAACTAGAGTAGCTCAACCTGGAATGCTGTGTTCCGGGGTTCGATTTATGGTTCTGGCTTATTTTTCAATCTGATTGGGTTTATTGTATTTATTGTTTGTATCTCTGTATATTATTTGTATATACTTTTAAGATTTGAATGCAGTCCTTTTGTGTGTGTGTGTGTGCTTGAATACATCTTTTGTTGTTAAGATAAAGAAAGTTTCGTTGACTGTAGTAACAAAGAAAACTGACGTTGAGGATTATATGTATCCAATTATTAATGTAACTCTTTAATATATCTTGGAGTAAATGGTTTACACAGCATTAGCTTGCATTATACATGACATATTTTTTGATACAGGTTCATAAAACACAACAATTATGGGGCTTAAAACACATACAGCAGCGGTTCCCAAACTTTTGAACTCACGGAGCCCTTTTTGGGAAGAATTTCTGAGGCGGAGCCCCTGAACCCAACGATACTCTGTGGTTTACAAATTGATGTTTTTTGTGCCTATGGAGCAGAGAAAAATCTGCTGGATAAAAATCCAGGCCAGTAATTTCCAACATTGGACTAAGGTTCTCAGTTTGGCCCTTTCCTGATACATAAATACTGAATTCATAAGAGAAATTTGTTAAAAACAAATTTTCTATTATGTAACACTTTAATAGTTTTATTTAATATTACTATTCTAGGATACAATAAAATAAAAATAAGGATATTATTAAAATATCTAACTTGTATAATCAAGATATTTCAACAAAAATTATAGTTAAAAATTTGTTATTTCTGAAAGCTTTTAGTAACGAGGTAAACAAACTCTTTTTTACCCAAGCGATGTTCAAGTAGTACTGTTTTGGGGTTAATGACATCCATTTTTAAAATGAGAAATATTCTTTTGGGATTTCCAGTAAGAACTCGGAATTAAAGATCGAAATTCTAACCATGGATTATCCATTGCATTGGGTCTTACATAAAATTATTATTATATTTGGCGAAAACCACACACACAGAAATAAAGGTAAGTTGTACAGTTTTCGTTTGCAGAGAGATACTTCTGTATAATTCCAGGATGCTCGCGAAAAAAGAAGAAAATGCATAGTTCCGTCACCCATGAGTAATTTTGTAACACGTTTCAGCTAGTCCCGCCTATCCGTAATAGAATAATTCGATTATGGAATATTTTTTCGTTCTTTTTTAAGTTTCTAGTACTTCTAAATATGTAACGAAAATAAATCGCCTCTCAGCTTTTTTTTTGAACTATTTTTAAAAAATACATTTAGAAGTAGGTCACTGCTTTAGTGTTTAATTGGGTGCGGCAAAATCTATAAGCTTTATTGTTAAATGCAGCATTGTTAACCCTTTCGGGACGAACGACACTTATACGTGCCGCAAAAAGGCTAAAAAATCCTTGTTTATTCCCACTAGTAAAATTTTACTGTAAAATTTATCTTATTTAATCGGAGCATTTTTTCGATTTAATAAAGCAGAAATTTCTGTTTTTAAAAACCTGTGATAAAGCATTAAAAACTTCGTAAAAGGCTCCCATCAGGAAAGAATAAACTTTTTTTAATATTTTATTTAAAGTATTTGGTTATTAATTATAGTTTTGAAAGAAAGTTTCTTTCGTCTTTTTTTTTGGCTCAAAACAGCTACGCAATTAAAAATTCTACTCATGTTAAACGAACTGAAACTAGTAGAAAAACTTTACTAACACAATGTGATACATATATGGGATTAAATTTGTATTATGGCGTGTACTCATTGACAAAAGTCTAAGCAAGGGGTGCAACTGAGTAAAATTTTAAATTCTTAATGTGATGACAAATGTAAAGAATATATTTTTTAAATTGCTAGACTTATTTCTTATTGAAAAATATGGCAGAGACCTATTAAAAGAAAATTTTAAAGAGAGGCTTAAAAATATTTTAAACGTAATGTTATTTTGAATCATACATAGAAAGAAGCGATATTAAAGATATTATAGCATCAAACTGTGATTAATTAATACAAATATCTTGCAATTTATAAGAATTCTTATAAAAATATATGAAAACCCTTGGACGGTGAAAGGGTTAAATGAATTTAATAGTTGGTTTATTAAATGATAAAAGATACAAAGGGGGGGGGGCGGCATTTTATTTGACAAACGATGAAAATACGATGAAAACAATGAAAAACAATATAGAAAATTTAAATATACAAATAACAAAAACAAATTAAAGAATTTAAATTTATATAGGGTAACACCCCCAGTAATTGGCATGCACCAGTGATTGGCACATCCTACAAACATGCCCTAAAATAAGATTTATATCCAATCTTTTAAAAATGCAAGAGCATATACCAGTTATATGCTCATTCACGTTAAAGATTATAACTTTGATTTATGCTACTAGATGACAATAGTGCCTTGGAAAGAAAAACAATTATACCTTGTATGAAATTAGCCATTTTTGTTGCAAATGCTTCCTCTTTGGCTTAAGGAAGGCATGCTTTTCAATTCATTATAATATGATTTATAATATATTTTAAATTTTAATTGACAACAGTTTTGTTTAGTTAAAAAGGGTTACTTTAATTGTGTAAAAGTATTTTCGACACAAATATTTGGATTTCTGAATTAATGATAGATGTCAATTAATGGAGCTTCAATTTTGCTAGTTCCAAGTAACTGGCACCTATTCCAATTACAAGAAATACGCAAAGAATTTGAGATTAAACCACTTATTTTGGAAGTACTTTTAAAGTTATAGACTAATTTTGTTTATCATTTGTTTTATTTGAAATTATGAAATATTATCAGTAATTGGAATCCATTAAAGCTTCGTATGACAATTACTGGAGACAGCATGACAATTACTGGGGATTAATGCAAGTTTATTTTATTGTTTTAAAGTGTTCACATTTCAGACAAATATGCTGATTTCTTACTCTCAAAAACCTGAAATATGGCATCTTCATCTACAGTAAATTCATTTAAAACGATTAAACCCAATGCAAGATGTAAAGGTGTTTTTTTTTTTTTTTTTTTTTTTTTTTTTTTTTTTTTTTTTTTAATATAAACTTGTGCCAATTACTGGATCACAAGGTGTCATACATCGGTGCTCTAGGTGCCAATTACTGGTGATTTCAGCAACTTTTTATAAATATATTTTTATAAAAATACTTTTTCAATTTTTTTTTTTTTTTTTTGCTTTTAGTGGGCAAAATAGATGCACAGATATGCATTCTTTGATTTAAAAATATTTCCAAGTAAATATCTTATTTCTTTGTAATGGAAATTGAAGTAAGTTTAAAGACAAATTCTTAAAGTGCCAATTACTGGGGATGTTACCCTATAAAAAAAGAAACATGTATATGCAATGTATACAAATGTAATATGAATCTAACGAGGGGTTGTAAATGATAGAAGACTCAATAAAAATATACTTTTAGCGACAAATATTTTTTTTCTATGAAAAACAGTACAACAAATTTTAAATAATTAAAAATTGATACAAATAACATAAACTGATTAAAAAAATAAAGATATAAAAATAAAAAGAAATATATAGACACATTACACACAAGTGAATCTAGTGAGGGATTTTAAATGATACAAGATCTTTTAAGAAATGACGTTTTAAGCGACAGATATCGTTTTAAAAATTAAATACAATTTTAAAACTAGGACAGAAGATTTAAATAAGTAAATATAATAAAAAAACAGATTAAGGAAATTATAATTCCGAAAATAAAAACAATATAATATGCAATATATACAAATATTAAATGCCGTTAGTTTTTTTCCCCATAAAGTTTGGCAAACAATAAAATATAAAAGTTTAGTGTGAAAAATGCGCATGAATTGTTCTGCGCAGTTTTTTGATATTCGGTGCAATTTTCGGCAACTGTAAGCGAATGTTTGGTTCTGCCTTTAACCGGTTGCTGAATGCAAAAACATAAAATAAAACAATTCAAACCAAAAATATTATACAGAAAATAGGTACATGTATAATGTGAATATTTAAATAGCTTTGAAGTGTATTATTGTATTTTTTCAACCCGGTTATATATTAATTTTTTACATACACGGACAAAAATTCCTACATAGTTTTCAAAATCTTTCACTTGGAATATGCTATATATTTTTAATGTTTTGTTTATTTTCCTGGAACACCACGGAGCCCCTGGAAGGTTCAGGCGGAGCCCCAAGGGCTCCGCGGAGCACACTTTGGGAACCTCTGACATACAGTATGATCTAAAAAAATATATATTGTTTTGCCAATAGCATTTAATGAATGAAAGTGCGCAAATAAGCACATTTTATATATTTACTGTGATTCTAATTTATTACACTTGAATTGATATGCGTTAACCTGTAATTACAAATATTACTTTGATTTATTAACACTAAAATCAACAACAATCGCAAAACGCAACAGTCAATCGTTTTGCTGGTAACAAATGAAAACATTTCCGATCGAACCAGAAATTGTTCATAAAATAAATAAAGTGTGAAATTTTACAGGAGGAAAGAGGAAAAAAATAGGTTAGTTGCAGAAATCTAAGTAGATTTAAATAAAATCTCTTGAGAGAATTATCTCTATGGAACTTTGGTTAAACTCTCTGCATGTTTTACGTAAAAAAGATTTTAATAAAAAACTTACTATTATAATCATTTAAAATTCAACGCATTTTCGTGATCAAACAAATTCTGAACACAATTAAAATAACTGTCTGTAAAATTTGCATACATCGCATTAAAGAGAATATAAAAATTGTAAATAAACAATTAAATGCGATTACACTCTTTAAACAAAATGAAAAAATATATATTGAAAATAATTATCCTAGACATCTTTTTTTTATAGTCTGAGAATTAGAGATCAAAAAGCATATTTATAATTCTGTTTTCAAAAAACATCTTTATATTTAATTCATAACATTCAATAACGATGAAAAAATCAGAACATGGTTACTAACTATGATAGAATGTAACTTACACTAAAATCAAACAACATTAAACTAATTTCTAAAGTATGACGCATTAATTTTTTTCATTTAGTTAATGCATATATGCTTTAATATTCAAAATTTTAAAGAAAATTAAAAAACTGAATAAGCAAATCGTTGTTTAAATATGTGTTGCATTATACATATGTTTGAAATATCTTTCATTTTTCATGGTATTACATTTTTACTGGCAAATACAAATATATTTTTAATGTAACTTTTATTTTTAGTTAGGCACTAAACGTCTAACTAAAAAAGGTTGTTTCTTCTGCAATCATTATTATGTTACGTTTATTTCCTTTGACATCCTAAATTTCTTTGTATCGCATAAAAGAGTTTGTTTTTCATCTAAGCATTTGTTTTATAATATTTTTTATGTAAGGCTATTCTCAAAAGGGACTAAAGGCTTCTATTTCATATTTTAAAAGATACAGTTGAAATTAAATTGTGTTTAGACATTGGATATTTCTTTAGGTGTCTCTAAATTATCTTTACAAATAATTATGTCTTTTACTTTTCTAAAACAGGAATACTCTTTCTCTCAGAACATATTTTTGTTATAATTCAATTTAATTACCACAGTCAAATATACATACGTAATAAAATGACTTTTGAAACGTTAATATGCTACTAACTCCATGAGATTTGAAGGCATTCGTTTTATGCAATAAAATATCCGGTTTTAATTGATTTTTGAAAAAGAAAGTGAAAAACTTCGCACTGGCATTATGATTAAATAAGATACTTTACAAATTAAACTGGATATTTGCTTAAACATTAAAAGCTAAATAAAATCCATATAGAAACATTTTTTAAAAATGTCTCTTGTTTAATTTTCGCTTATTTGATTTATAAAAAATATTTAAATGACTAAAATTAATTTAAAACAGCAATTTAAGTTTGAAATTAAGTAATATGAATTCAGATTTTCCATAATATAAAAATAAACCATTAGTCGTTTGTTAATACTACGGAACATTACGGAATACTACTACGGTCGTAGTGTAAAAAAAAAAAAAACTATTTCTCAGCATTGTGCATATTGAGCCATTTGAACAGAAACTTATCACAATTTAACACTAGGACGCCCGGAATTTTTCTCCAAGTTTGATAATAATATTTCACATCACTATTTTTTTAAAAATTATTTAATCAATTTATTGAACGAAAATCTGCGCGGTTCAAATTTAACATATTTCAAGAAAAAATTTCTGGTTTGAATTGAAATTTAATCATATGCTCGGAGTCCAATCGACTCCTTCCGGGCGTTCTAGTGTTAAAACAATTCTTTTGGCGATGCTTTTTCTTTTGATTTTTTGTATGATCCAAAAATAAATACTTTCTTATTTTTAGTCTATTACTTTTATGCTAAACATTGCTCAATGAACTAAAATCGTAACCAACATTGCTGTTTTAAAAATATTTTTTCACATATATATGTAGTTTGAAAAAGAAGTTTTGCATTTTTTGTTTTCATGCATGTTTTTTACTTACCCATCATACGTAGTATAGGGTAAGTCTTGCAATCGTTTTGAAAATCGAAAAATTTTTTTGATGGATTTACACGTTTTAGATAGTGGAGATTCCGAAAAACATATTTTTAGAAAAAAAAATTGCCGTCCGTCTGTCTGTGTGTCTGTGTGTCTGTCTGTCTGTCTGTCAGTCTGTCTGTCTGTAAACGCTCTATCTCCCGAACAAATTGAGATAGAGACTTGAAATTTTGTATGTTGTTAGTATGTAAAAATGGGACGAACCCTATTTATTATCAGCAACCTCGATTATCCGGAACTATTTTTTTCGGACTCTCGAAAAATTCGTTTTGATGAAAGGTATATAAAAATTTTCGAATTTTTTTGTTCTAAGAAATGGAAGTAAAAGGCAATAAAATAACACACATTTTGCATATAAAACGAAGTCGATCGGATTATTAGTTGCCGAGATATTTGTAATCTTGTTTTCCACATTCTTCGATTTTTCATGACCCTGTATGTCATTCAAATTTCAATTCAGAAGTATATTTTAATTGGAAATGAGACGCTCAATCCGACACAGTTAATTGTTAGTTAATAGAATTATTATTTTTGGAGTTATAAAGATGTTTCTTTTACGCAGTTCGGTACTACTTGAGTAGTTTGGCGTTTTATATAATTTGTCGAAATTGGTACATCAGCAGTTCTTTAATATAGCATTACTATGTATATTAACAATATTTAAATGTTGTTTATGAATTGCGATGCATTGTATAAATAGTTTCACATGTTTTATTTTCATATACATATCCATGATGGGTAAGTATTACGGTGGCCCCCAACGACTAGTTTTAGTATGCAATCAGATAAATTACGCGCAATTGCGAACGTCTGGATAGGACAGTTGGCAGCGTGCAAGACTTAATTTTCTTTCTTTCAACATCCAAGGAGGCGATTCTTCGGCGAGGTACTTTTTCCCCCCAGACAAAATAATGATTAGTTATTTTTGAACTACATTTAAAAAATATACTCTTATTATTTAAATGTAAGACAAATATAAAAGAGAAACATGCTTCTGCACGCATGCACACACATACATCTATACTTATTTATTTAAAGCGAGATTGCAGTTTTATGGATCAGATGAAAAATAACTGAATTATTTTAGTCGAAAATTTTTTTATTGTATTCACATTTATTTATAGATTTTTCTATGAAAAGATCTGTGTTTTTCATAGAGAAGTAAATTAAAATACGTTACATAAATTTAAAATATGCTATTTTATTTTGATGTTGTCTAATATCTTTTTTGGAATTTTTTTTTTTAAGTTTGAGAAAATAGTTATTATTTTATCATGGGATCTCATGTTTGAAATCAGATAAGTCTTTCTTATTAAAACTATTTTCATTATTACGTAGATTTGCAGGTGTTTTTAAAGTAAAACAAGTACACTATAGAAAATAAACAGGATGGATTAGAATGTTTGCTCTTGTTTGTTAAAGTTTCAGCAGCCATCTGCAACAAAACGGATAAGTAAGGCATTTTTTAAAAAAAGTATTGGGTTGATTAAACGTTCGTTATTGAAGTGCAATAATTTAAATTAAAAATGTTATCCCGGTTCCAGCCAGTGATCAAAACTTCAATTTAATAGCACGTGGACATCGTAAATAAAACTAAATAAAAATTTTACATAAATGCAAAAATGCATGTTCAATGTAAAAGAAATACGTGTATATTTCATAAGATTTCGGTTTTGTTTTTTATTTTTCGTTATATTCATAATATTGTAATAAAACTCTTTTCCTCTGTAACTAAATAATTATGTGTTAATGCACCTAGAAACATGTTTTAATTTATGTTTGTCTTACTTTTTTTAATAGTGGTTTGAAAACATCTGATCATAATTTTACTTGGGGAGAAAAGAAAAAAATATATTCCGTCGGAGAATCGAACCTGAAAGAGAAAATTAAATGTCTGGCGAGCTACCAGCTGGAATATTTAGGTGTGCAGTCCAGTGTAATTTTTCTGATTATATACTAGAAAGTCAATAATGGATGAACTTTGGGCCCGTCTTTATGCCTTCCCTTCTGAATATTGCACTTTATCATTTTGATATATTTATCCACTGATTATGCGTTATCAATGCACAAATGCTCGCTGAATTCCGTGACACAAACTCCGAACTTTTTCCTAGTTAGAAAAAAAATCCTATTCAATATTCTAAATCAGTGATGCACAAACTTTTTACCAGAAAAACGTTTGCCACCAGAATATTTGAAAAGTATAATTTCTTTTCTTTAATAGCAAAGTTTTTGTCATTGCTATAAGGAAAATTATTCTGCATAAAAATAGTGGTATAATTTTGGCCCGCGGGCCATAGGTTGTGCACCCCTGTTCTAAATCATATGGTAGGTATAAACAGCGTAATTCAATATGGTGTATAACAAAATGTGATATACAATATTTACCTGATAAGATGTTACACATTTCGAGGGGAGATAGTGTGCAGCAATGTGATTCGGAATCACATATAAGTGCTATTACACAAGGAGTCACAGTCGCTTCAAATTCAAGGCGTCCCCATGTTATCCTATTGTTCCAGAGAATTCGCTTCGAAAGCAAGTGACTACCGTTTGTCAGTGCGTCTTTCACGCCAGAGGCGAAGGGAGTCCCAGTAACAGCCAATCAAATAATTGGAAACCTGGCTATGTTAGAGACTTTTCTCGAACAGCCAATGAACAGCGGAGAAACTGACGAGTCACAACTTTAGTCGCTTGACATTTTTACGTGTAATTGCACTTTAAGAATGCCAGATCGGAAATGCCTTCCTGATACAGTAAGGGCTCTGATTGTTGTGCCAGTGGCTTACTTTTCTAAAATTCCGATTTCTTCATTGGAACCACTTTTTTGAAATTATAAAACTCCCTTTGTTTTGAACTTAATTAATTTGTCATTAATGACGGCAATCTTTATCATTTCAAAATAGTAGTGCCAATCAAGAAATTGGAATTTAAAAACATGACCCACTGTCGACTCTGCAAAGGCTAAAGATTAGCTTTGTGTGATCCAATCTTTTCAATGTTTAATGTTGCCAGTGGGCTACTTTTTTTAATTAAGTTTTTTTGACTAAAATCAGTTTTTTGAAAAGTAAATTCGCTTTACTTAATGACGTATTACCTAAGTCGAAAAGAAGAGGAATTCCACCATTTCAAGAAAGTAATCCCAGTCAAAAAATCGGAATTTTAAAAAAATAGCCCAATAGTAGCACACATTACATTTGCACCCAATAATAGCACACATTGCATGTAGCTGAAGTATCCAACGTATGCCATAAACATGATTTTTCGTACTTGTTTAAAATACACTTCTAAAATAATGAATGTCTTCTGATTTACGTATTGCACCAAATGATAAATATTATTAAATATAAATACTTTGAAATCTAAAATATCTTTATTCCTACAAATAAAAAATGAACTTAAAGATAGTGATGCATTATTTAATTCATAAATTTGGAAGCCTGAACGTTTCTCATATATTTTCTCAAAAATATACAGATCCAAATCACTCATGCATAAATAATCCCAACCAAATGCAATTCTGCTATCACTGATAGAATAGATCTCATAACTTTATATTTTCGTCCCATTTTCTGGAAAAGGGAAATACATTCCTTGAAACTTTGGGCTGAGTTAAGAATAAGAAAACAATTAAAAAAAAATAAATACAGATCATTTATTGTTATTACACCAACGGGTTTTCGCCATTTGTGCTTTTTGCTATCTATGCATGCAATACAAATAGCAGAAGCTTGAAATGCTTTCTCATAATTCAAATGAAGGAATGTGCATTTTCTCTTTTCCGATTTATAGGGATATAGTAAATTTTAATTATTATACGAGAAAGAAAATGTAATTCAAGTTTTATAGTTGGTAGATTTTTGGCAAAATAAAAAAATATCTTTTAGACTTTAGGTTGTTTATACAGGTATTGTTAGAATTCGAAAATAGGGTTAGTTTAAAAATTACTTACTAACCATGCAAGTCTTCATTTGCGGGTTGCATCTATGCGATGCGCGGAGCTTTGAATTAAAATCGAAAATCATCTGTTGAGATAAACTTATTCTAAGTTCAAATTCATCTAAAAGTCCATATATTATAAAAAATGTAGTTTAATTCCATCTAAAAGGCACATTCCTTCATTACATTCAGAGAACTCAATCGTTCTCACACACTTGTCAAAGTTCTTCGAAAGATAATAAATAAAATCAGACGATATTTTCATTTTCTTAATTTACGCGTTCAATTAGTTTCACTTCATTTCATTTTACAACATCCTCCCCCCTTTGAAACTTGGGGAGAGTTTCAAATACATAACAATTATTATTAAAAAGATCCAACCTCTTTGGAGCTTTTACACATCTTCCAGAAGAGGTATATTTCTTAAGTATGACACTATCAGGAGAAGACACATTTTCATGATCATCATGCTCACTGGAACTAGTTTTCTCTTCACCCGACGGTTTGGATGCAATTTCAATTATTTCATTCGAATATATTTCCAAAGGAAAGATGCGCTGCACCGGACGTAAAACCGTGCCGTGCTGAGTTTTCAACTTAACACCACGAACTTTACCATCCCGTCCTGGAATTAAATGAATCACCTTTGCTAAAGGTCAAAATAAACGTTTTTTGTTATCATCCCCAACTAAGACTATTTCTCCCACTCGCGGTTCACGTGTATATTTTTCAGTATGTTTTTGAACTAATTCGCTGAGGTATTCTTTTCTAAAACGTTGCCTAAAATCGGTAAGAAGTTTAGCTCTGTAATTCAACCTTCTCCTTAAACTTTGAGAATCTAATTCGATAATATCCGAATTGCTGAAACTTCGGTTTTCAGTAAGAAACATAGCGGGTGTGAGAGGTACTAGCTCCAGTGGGTCCTCTGAGATATAGGTTAGAGGTCTGCAGTTAATCACAGATTCACAATCACATATAAGTGTATTCAATTCTTCATAAGTCAATACAGATGTACCTAAAGTACGTACTAACAATTCTTTTACAATGCGAACTAACCTTTCCCACCAGCCTCCCCACCAAGCTGCGGTGGGAGGTATAAATTTCCAAACAATTTTATGCGTCATGGTTTCTTTTAAAATTTTATCCCAATTTAATTTTGAAAGTTCATTGGAAGCCCCCCTAAAGTTTGTTCCATTATCACAATAAATAGTGCTGGGCCTACCGCGTCTAGCTATAAAACGTCTAAGTGCTAGCAGGAAAGCATCAGAAGATAGCGAATTGACTAGTTCAAGGTGAATCGCGCGATAAACGGCACAAGTAAACAATGCTATCCAAACTTTCTCGCCATTTTTTAGAAATAACGGCCCGGCTAAGTCTACTCCAATAATTTCAAAGACAGCACAATCTGTAACGCGATCTGGTGGCAAAGGTGTTGGTTCGCTTGACAAAGACTTTACCTTAAAACGTTTACATGCAATACAGTCGTACAATACATTTTTAATAGTTCTTCTAGCTCTAATTATCCAAAATCTTTCTCTTATTAAAGATTGCATTGTTCTTATACCTGCATGACAATTCTTTTGGTGTACTGATCTAATCAATAATTTAGTAAATTCACATTTGCCTGGTAACAATATTGGATACAAAAATGATTCTCGGTCATTTCTTTCAGTTATTTTAGTTTTAACTCTTAAAATTCCATTATCATCTGTGAATGTTACAATATCATTTAATGACCTTTTATTATAGAAATAACAGCTCTGAACTAAACGGATTAGATATTTTTCAGAATTTTCAATTTCATTTTGAGTAAGATTAGAATATTTACACTTATTAGAAATATTTCGGCAATTATTTACAAATCTCAGAATCCAAGCAAATATTCTTATCATCTTATCATAATTAGATATATTATCTAAGAGCCAAAGGGGTGTGTCTTTAGCTAGATCAATATTCGTAATTTCGATCTTTTTTCTTTCTAAATCAACATCTTTTGGCTGACAGTCAATCGCGCCAATTGGCCAACATTCAGGATTTTCTTTTAACCACTTAGGACCTTCCCACCATCGCGAATCAAGCATTTTCTGCGGAGAACATCCACGTGAAAGTATATCAGCTATATTCAAATTTCCTGGAACGTGCTTCCATGACTCTATATTGGACATCTGTCGAATTTCTTTGACTCTGTTGCTCACGAAAACCGACCAATTCCCATGTTCCTTTATCCACCAAATTGCGGTAGTAGAATCTGACCAGAATGTGATTTTCAGACCTGGCATATTTATTGCCTTGATGATAGAACTCGCAAGTCGAGTACCTATACAACAAGCCATTAACTCTAAACGCGGCATGCTCAAAGTTTTGAGAGGAGCAACCCTAGACTTCGCTCTAACAAGCGTAACCTTGACATCGGAATCAATTATTGATCTAGCGAAGACACATGCTGCATATGCCCCTTTACTCCCATCAACAAAAACATGAAGTTCAGATGAAGCATTAATTTCTAAGTATAGAGGTATAGCTACTTCTTTTAAAACATCAATATTCTTCAACCATTTCAAAAAAGCACTCACAATGTTACAAGGTAATTCTCGATCCCATGGAATTTTCTGTTTCCATGAGTCTTGTAGCAATAATTTTGGAAGCAATGTAGCAGGAGAGAATAAACCGATAGGATCAAAAATCTTTTGCACAATGCTCAAAATTAATCTCTTAGTAATTTTCCTTTCACACGTTAATGTTTCTAAATCTAAACAACATTTCAAAGAATCATTATCTAAATTCCAAATAATCCCCAAAACTGAAGTATCCCCAGAATATTTATCAACATTCTTGCAAGCTACATTGCTTTCAAAACAAAGCAAATTGAAACACCCTTTAGACATTAATAACTTTGCATTTTCAATAAACATTTCAGCTTCATTAATGTTAGAAACACCTGATACACAATTATCTACATAAAATGAACACTTTAATTTTTCAGCAGTTTCCTTATATTCAGGAGGACTATTTTCTAAAAGATGCATTATAGATGCACTTAGTAAATAAGAGCTAGAAGAGACACCAAATACAACTCTACAATGTCTATAAATCAATTGTCCTTCATTACATGGGAAATAGAATCTAAGAAAATCTCTATCTTTAGGCATAACAGATAACATTAAATAAGCCTTTTCTATATCTGCAGTTATACCGATAGGATACATTCTAAAACGATCAAGAATATCAGGTATTAATTCTATAAGATTGATGCCTTTATACAAACATTCATTTAACGAGGGTTTCCCTTTCTCAGAAGCAGATGCATCAAATACGGGGCGTATTTTTGTGGTTTCCTTATCTAACCTGATAACGGGCCTATGCGGTAAATAATGACATTTATTACTTAATTCATTTTCTGGAACACGTTCAATAATATTCATTTTTTCCCAATTCTTAAATACTTCCTGATATTCATCGAAAAATCCCCCACATTTCAATTTATTGATCATTTTTTCATATCTCTTCCGAGCTAAAACTTTATTGTCGGGCAAATTCTTAAAATTACACTTCCATGGAAGCCCTACTTCATATCTGCCATCGGGAAGAATTTTCATTTTTTCTTTAAAATCGTTTAAATCAAAGTTTTCCCGCTTTTCAAAACTCTGAATGGGGTCAGAAATTCCTATGGTTTCAAGTTCCCATAATTCATTCAAAGGAATATTTCTAACGTGCATAGACAATGTTGTCAAAACGTTATGTTTCTTGCCACACGTTTGTTTCCCCATCACTGTCCAACCGAGCTTGGTTTCTATGGCAGTCAAATCGCAATTTAATTGAATTAAATTTCCTGTCAATAATTTTCCTATCATATCAGCCCCCACCAAAAGATCAATTTCAGATTCCTTACAAAAATCATCAGATAGATTTATTTTATTTCTTTTTAATTCATTTAATATTCTATAATCTTTAATTTTAGGTACAAATCCGCAAATCCTTTTTTCGGAAAATGCTTCAAAACAAAACGCATTATTTCCATCTAATTCACTGATTTCTACCGAAAACACATCATGTTTTTTAGGTTCCGTTTCATCCCCCCCGAACAGCGCGTGAATAATTATTTCTTTTCTTATAGGATGCATTTTCAGTGATTTCGTTATTCTCTCGCTTACGTAACTACTTTGGCTCGCTGAATCCAGCAGTGCGCGTACGACTTTTTGGCGACCTTGCGATCGAATGCGCACGCCAAGCGTTTGCATGTACACAACTTTATTTCTACTACAATTAGAAAGAGAATTTTCAGATTTTAAAGAATCATCTTGATTATTATTTATATTTTGTTCTGGACACATTATTTCAAAATGTGGTTTATGGCAATAATTACATTTTAATTTATTTTTAATATTACAATTCTTACTCAGATGACCAGCCTTTTGCAAACAAGTGAAACAAATCCCCTTTTTTAACAAAATCTTTTGTTTATCAGTTAAAGACATTTTTTGAGCCCCAAAACATTTATTAGAGGGGTGAAACCTATCACAGAATATGCAATTGTTTTTCTTACCTTTATTTTCTATACTCACCAATGCAGAGGCGGTGGCTGGATCAGGTTTGCTAATAATTTCAGATAAAATGTTCTTTTTTCTAACAATAGAATCAAAACCTTTTCTTGCTAAAAACACCATTTCATCTCCTTGAACTTCTTGGCGTAGAAAGTCCATCAGATTTTTTAAAGACCTGGAATTTTCACTGGAATATGTATCGTGATTTCGACTTCTTTCCCAGGTCAAAAGAACTTCTTCAGGCAGGCAGCTCTCAACCAAGGGCATGAGAAAGTCTCCATACTTCTCTTGAGTTCTTCCCAAACTTTCTAAGGCACGAAGTTTGCTTTCTAATTCATCGTATAAAGAGGCTAAGTCAACTTTCATTTTAGGCGCAGTGGCATTTTTCATTACGAGGGTTAATAATTCCCTAACGTAAATTTGCACAAGAAGATCATCTCGTCCAAACCTCTGTTTTAATTGATCGATAGCCTTCGGATAATTTTCCGCGGTAGCTGGATAACTTGATATTAAACGCTCCGCTTTTGATTTCGGTTCCATACATTGGAATAGGTACTGCATCTTGTCTTCAGCGGCAATAGAATCGTCTTCGTGTATTTTCTTGAACTGGCTCCAAAACGATAAAAATTCCTTTGGTTCGCCGTTAAACTTTTTCAGCTCGATCTCCGGTAATTTAAATTTGCGTTTTACTTCTTCGCCAGGAGATGAAGAAACCTGTATCTTTTCATCAATACGTGCACATATTTCTATATATTTTTCTCGATATTCTTCTGCACTTTCAAAATCTTCGGTAAACAATTTTTCGTCCTTATCTTGTAACAATATTTCCGAAATTTTACTTTGACAAGTGTCCATCCGTTGAAATTTATCAAACAGTTGAGTTTTCAGAATAGAAAGTTCTTTAATTTCACATATTTCTTTAGTTAATTCAGTTTCAATTTTCTTAAACGTGAGAGTAAAAGCAGCTCTCAGTCCTTTTCTCTGAGTTTTCAAACTACTCAGATCCATTTTTTCATTTAAAATTAATTGAAATTCAAAACTCCTGTCCCGCCGAGGGTACCAGTATGTTAGAATTCGAAAATAGGGTTAGTTTAAAAATTACTTACTAACCATGCAAGTCTTCATTTGCGGGTTGCATCTATGCGATGCGCGGAGCTTTGAATTAAAATCGAAAATCATCTGTTGAGATAAACTTATTCTAAGTTCAAATTCATCTAAAAGTCCATATATTATAAAAAATGTAGTTTAATTCCATCTAAAAGGCACATTCCTTCATTACATTCAGAGAACTCAATCGTTCTCACACACTTGTCAAAGTTCTTCGAAAGATAATAAATAAAATCAGACGATATTTTCATTTTCTTAATTTACGCGTTCAATTAGTTTCACTTCATTTCATTTTACAACATCCTGGTACCCTCGGCGGGACTATCTTTCGAAGAACTTTGACAAGTGTGTGAGAACGATTGAGTTCTCTGAATGTAATGAAGGAATGTGCCTTTTAGATGGAATTAAACTACATTTTTTATAATATATGGACTTTTAGATGAATTTGAACTTAGAATAAGTTTATCTCAACAGATGATTTTCGATTTTAATTCAAAGCTCCGCGCATCGCATAGATGCAACCCGCAAATGAAGACTTGCATGGTTAGTAAGTAATTTTTAAACTAACCCTATTTTCGAATTCTAACAGGTATGCTAATTGTTATATGAAAAAAATTTTCAAATTCTTACCACTTTTCCCTACGGTGTCTCTTACAGAAATGTTATTTGATCGGCTCCACTTTTTAAAAACAAGTTACATTTACTTACACAATATAAAAAAAAAAAAAATTGCGCTAATTGAATAAGCCACATTTTATTTTCCTTTATTACTGGTGCTAAAAAAAATAAATAAATAAAATCACAAAATTATTTTGTTAGTATTACAAAGTGCTTTACAACGTATACTGAAACATAATTTTTCGTACTTGTTTAAAATTCACTTCTAAAACATCTATTATGTTTTCTGCTTCACCTGTTTTCCCAAATGAAAAACATTATTAAATTTAAATACTTTTCATTCTAAAATATCTTTATTCCTATAAATAAAAAGCAAATTTAAAAGAGCGATACATCACATACTTTATAAATTTGGAAGCCTGAAAGTTTCTCATAAATTTTCTCAAAAATATATAGAATCAAATCACTCATGCATAAATAATCCGAACCAAATGCAATTCTACTATCATTGATAGAAAAGATCTCATAATTTTATATTTTCGACCTATTTTCTGGAAAAGAGAAATGCATTCCCTGAAACTTTGGGCTGAATTAAGAACAAGAAAACAATAGAAAAATAAATATGGATCATTTATTGTTATTTCACAAACGGGTTTTCGCCATTTGTGCTTTTTGCTATATTTATGCATGCACCATAAAAGCAAAAAATTGAAATGCTTTCTCATAATTCAGATTAAGGAATGCGTATTTTCCCTTTTCCGATTTATTGTGATATAGTAAATCTTAATTATTATACGAAAGTTTTATAGTTGGTAGATTTTTGGCATAATAAAGAATATCTTCTAAATCAAGAGAAATACAAAAATTATTATCGTCAGTAGGGAATGTTTAATATGAAATATTATAAATATCTATGAAATATTACATGTTAGATAGATAAAAGCATCTTAAAAACTATAAGTCAAACTTGGCAAACTACTTTTTTGAAATGTGGAAATTTCTTTTGTTTTCATTACTATTAATTTCTCATTAAATACGGGAAATTAAATCATTTCAAAACAGTGATGCCAATCAAGAAGTTGGAGTTTGAAAAGCGTGCTCCATTGCCAAGTCTGCTAGGACCAAGGATTAGCTTTATGTGAATCAGCCTCTTCAAGGCCCAATGTTGCCAGTAGACTACTTTTTAAAAAAATCAGTTTTTTTGACTGACATCAGTTTTTTGAAATAATTAAATTTACTTTATTTAATGACATATTAATTAAGGCGAAAAAAAGGGAGATTTCACCATTTCAGAAAAATAGTATCGATCAAGAAATCGGAATTTTTAAAAAAGTAGCCCGATGGCGCAACAATCAGCGCGTATACCTGACATATCCAACGTATGCCTGAAACATGATTTTTCGTACTTGTTTAAAATGTGTAATTTTTTTTTCCAAGCACCTTTGTCGTTCCAAGCCCAAGCTCGCACTCTGATTGGTTATTGCTCTCGGCACTGTTTTCATGTAACTTGGCGATAATCATACATGGCGTAGCGATAGATGCTTCCGTCGAGGAGTTTGATTTCCTTCTGAACCGAGTACAAAGTAACTTTTCCCGTTTATTAATAAGTAAAGCATTAGCCATTTTATAAAATAACACAAGATAATAATGCACAAGAGCACAAAATGAAGGAAGAATAAGAATGAGTAGGTTAGGTTTTAGGTTTACTCGTTCACTTACGAGCTAAGTATTTTTCGCCAAGTATGGTTATCGCCAAGTTACGTGAAAACAGTGCCGAGAGCAACAACCAATCAGAGTGCGAGTTTGGGCTTGGAACGACGAAGGTGCTTGGAAAAAAAAAGCGTTTAAAATTCACTTTTAACCCTTCACTGCACGATTTTTCCTTTCTTTATGAAAAAAATATTTTAAATACTTCAGGTAGTCACAAATGCAGGAAAAATAATAAAAAAATTCTGACTTCATATATATTTTTTTAATATGGATTTTTGTGGTATGTGCGATATGTGTCCCAAAGCACACAGTGAGATATTTACTTTTTTGCACCAAATGTGGCATGAAGTTTACAATACTAGTGTATTATATACACAAAAAGAGTATAATATTATTAAAATTTTATTGCAGGTATTTAACCCTTTGTGGGACAAGCAATTGTTTCCTGTAATGTTGAATTCCCACCAGAATGAAAGTTTTGAAACTTTTTTTTTCTCCAAAGTTAGAAATATGAAATTTTAATTAAAAGCTTCTGCTGCGAATCTTGATTCAAATCAGATGGTATATAATAAATCCCACTGACCTGATACACTCTGTTAGGGACCTTAATTCAATAAGTGTATCATCGCCTTTCATGCCTTTAGGAATTTCTTTATTATTGTCACTAAAATGTGAAAATTGTCGGATTTTTTTTTTTTTCAAATTCATTGACAGACATTGTCTCTTTAATTGTTTTCTTACCTAAAACATCACCCCAGTAATATCTTTAATGTAAACTTCTAAAGGCTGAGAAAGGTCCTTTTGTATGCTGTATCTAAGTGTCTCATCTGAAATAAGATTTTAAAAGTTCAAGGTTAAAAAAAAGGAAAAGAAATGATAGGGAGTCTCCAAAGCCTTAATTTCAGCAGTTAAGGAGTTACTTTCTCTATATTTTATTTGTGCTTCAGGAATTTGTCTTTCCATAGTGATTTTTTTCTATCAACACTGGGTCCAGCAGGGATATGTGCAGAAACTGAAAGAATAAACAATCTTTCTCTAAATTGATGCTTCTCACCATATATATATCTAGTGTTGATTTCAGAGTGTCCAGGGGTGCCATTCGTCAAGAACATTTATACGTACTGCACAGATAATTTGAAAATTTGTTTAGTTTAGAAATTCAATTCTCCCCTCTCTTCTCCCACACACACACTTCCGGCACATAACAATGTACCTCCAGCGAAAAAACGCCTGACTTCAATATGGTTGATTTTAACTTTTATGTAGTACTTTTAGTGAAATTTAAAATTACTTTAATATTTTATCCTAAAACTTATCTCGTGTGGCATTTGAATCCATTTATTGGACCACATTTGTTGTTATTGTGTAGTCAACATCTCATTCATATGAAGAAATAACATTTTTAATTCTATTTTTAGCTGGAATGTATGTTGAATCTTCCCAGCTATCATCAGAAACTCAAAAAGACTGATCATCATTATGAGATGCAAATAATGTTACATTGATTTAATCCTTCGTTAACCCTTTGCGCACCATTTTTCATTAGAATGTTTTATGAGCTTTATGCTCTATGTTCTATACCTGGCACAAAAACGAAAACAAGATTTCAAGTTGATGTATTGAAATATTTTAGTTTTAAGCAACCTTAATTACAAATATGCGATATACTCGAATGTCTAAAATTTTATCTTACGATATTTTCAATATTTTATAGTGAAAACGTTAAAGCAAATTCTACTGTTGTATACGACGCAGATGAGATTTTTTTTTTTAAATAAAAAATTAATATCTAGTGAGGTACTGCCATCAAGTGAGAAAACCTGGGACAAAACTCTTCGTTTAAATGTTCTAGATATGGGACAAAGCTCAGATAACCTAAATTTAAGATCTTTAGGAAAATAGAGGGATTTTACCGGTATATTCCATATATGGCACACCGTGCAGTGAAGAATTAAAATAATGGATGTTTTTTGCTTCACCTGTTACACCAAAAGAAAATTATTATTAATTTTAAATATTCTTAATTCAAAAATATGTTTATTCCTATAACTAAAAATCGGACTTAAAAGAGTGATGTATAGTATAATTTATAAATTTGGAAGCCGGAACGTTTCGCATATATTTTCTCAAAAATATACAGAATCAAATCTCTCACGAATAAATAATCCCAGCCAAATACAGCTCTATTACCACTGTTAGGAAATATCTCAAAATTTTATATTATCGTCCCATTTTCTGTGTCAACTGTGTGAGGGAGTGACCTTTGTAATAAAGGCACTCTAGCATTTTTGAGATCGTGACGTCAATGATTTAACATGTGTAAGCGTGAAAGCGACATCTATCCTCTCTTTTACTTTAACTTTCTAGAGCGTGTGTGTCTTTCTCGGATTCTACAGTTATGTCGCGGTTAGAAGTAATATGTAAATTTGTAGTATCTCAGTTTGCAGTATATAAAAGATTGGAGTTTGAGTGTGTGAGTGTGTCTAGCGGCGTTAGCCAGCTAGTGGTGTCTAGCAGCAAAAACCAGCTGAGTGTGTCTGCCAGGAGTTTACAGTGAGCCGCCAGCAGTTAGTTCATTCAGAGGAGAGCGATTTGGGAAGTTTGCCGTTGGTAAGAGATAGTAATTATTTAGATGATAGCAGTTCAAAGTTAATAAAGAGTGTATCACAACCACGGGCTGTCTAATAAAGTTTTATCTAGCGGTCTAGCTGAAGTTTAAATGAAAAGTAATCCGAAGTGCCCCGATTGAGTTAGTGCCGGAGCTGTGAGTATGAGTTTAATCTTTTAGTATTTTTACCAGTTGTTAAAATTAAAGAAATGCTCCACTGCCCTTGAGCCCTAACCGTTTTAAATAAATTGGTTTTATCGCATATTCTGAGTTACGTCTGCATTCAACACCCAGTACGAGCACACAACCGTTACAACTGTTTCAACAAATGAAAAATATTTTTAAATTTAAATTCACTTAATTCCAAAATATCTTTATTCCTATAAATAAAAAGTGAAGTTAAAAGAGTGATGCATTATATAATTTATAAAATTGGAAGCCTGAACGTTTCTCATATATTTTCTCAAAAAATATATAGAATCAAATCACTCATGCATAAATAATCCCAACCAAATGCAATTCTACTATCACTGATAGAAAAGATCTCATAATTTTATATTTTCGTCCCATTTTCTGGGAAAGGAAAATACATTCCCTGAAACTTTGGGCTGAGTTAAAGACAAGAAAACAATAGAAAAATAAATACAGATCATTTATTGTTATTTCACAAACGGTTTTTCGCCATTTGTGCTTTTTGCTATTTATGCATGCACCATAAATAGCAAAAATTTGAAATGCTTTCTCATATTTCTGATAAACAAATACGTATTTTCCCTTTTTCGATTTATTGTGATATAGTAAATCTTAATTATTATTAGAGAAAGAAAATATAATTCAAGTTTTTTAGTAGCTAGGTTTTTGGCATAATAAAAAAATATCTTCGAGAATTCTATCTATTAAGAGAATTACATAAATATTGCCATCTATGGTAAATATTTAATATGAAATATTCATCTTAGATAGATAAACACATATCAAAAATTGCTTGTGAAACTTGGTAAATGTGATACTTTCGCATTATAACCAGTTCTACAAACATCAGGGTCCTACTGTCATCTTATGCAAAAATGTATGAATAGAAATTTTATTAAGATTATATATATTTAATTCATTAATGCTGAAATAATAGGACGCAATCTTAAACTGGACGTAATAACCATAGCAATTTAGAATCATTACCCTCATGAGATATCATTGGATTCATTACGTATAATATAATAAATAAAATAATCACATTGCCAATCAAGAATCATTACCTATCATGGAAATCCATGAATTATTTACGTATGATAGGATATAATGGAATGAAAAAAACTATCATTAATAGCTTTTTAAATTTAAATTTGATTTTCATAGCATGTGAAATGACTCGAGAAAATTCTACATCAATTATACATATTAAATTCAGAAATACGGAAATCATAGAACTTGATCTTAAATCGGACGTCATCATCATGGCAAATTAGAATCATTTCTCTCAGAGGGTACCGTTGAATAAATTATGTATGAAAGAATGAATAAAGTAATCACCATATCAATCTAGAGTCATTACCTATCATTTGATATTACTGAATTAATTAAGTATTGTACAATATAATGGAATAAGCGTACCTTTTATTGAAATCTTTCTAAGCTTATATTTGATTTTCATAACATGTGAAATGAATCGACAAAATTCTACAACGATTATATATATTAAATTCATTAATGCCGAAATAATACGACTCTATCTTAAATCGTACGTAATAAATATGGCAACTTAGAATGTTTACCCATCACGAGATATCCCTTGTCCTGACCTGCAGTCAGTTCACTAACAAGGGAAGTCTCCTTATTGGGCATACTCAGAATATGTGGGAAAACATCCTACTTATACTACTCACGTATGTAACAAAGGATCATTTAAATTTATCGGCGGAATTTCAGTGAAAAGTCTATAAAAAAATAAAATATTTTCGAAAATGTGGCTCGAAAATATGAAAATGACACAACATTTGGCGAACAGGACTTTTCCTCGCCTAAAACAAACTATTCTAATGCATCTAAAAATTGCTCGTTAATTGTCGCTTAGAATCCTTCATTATTCCCACGAAATATTTTTTTATTGTAAAGTTTACCTTATTTGATACGAGCAGTTCCTGATTCAATAACTATAAATTTTTTTGTTTAAAAACTAGTGATAAAAGATTAAAAATTAAGCAAATGACTCTCGTCGCGAAGAGGTTAAAGAGTATTTGACATAAAAGCGTATTTTTAGGTAGATTTCGTAAGAAATACTACCTATTGCAATCGCACCAGTTTATATATCTATCTATCTATCTATCTATCTATCTATCTATCTCACTTTTTTATGGACACGATAACTTCTATAATTCTTCACCAATCTCCACCAAACTGGTACATAAAATCAATGAGGATAAAATCTTGGCTGAGTTCGTTAATGGGCAAAATCGGACTAAGGGGGTCGGAATAGGGGGCGTTTTTGTGAAAACCGAAAAAACGCCATAACTTCTTAATTAAAGTAGATATCGAATCGGTTTAAAGTTTATATTACTTCTTAAAAATGGGCCAAAAGTATATACATGACAGATTTTTGATAAATTTAGAAGTGGGCTCAAGGGGCGAAAAAAACAGGGATTTTGAGAGAAAAAAATTCATAACTTCGTCAATTTTCAAGATATCAAGTCCAACTAAATTTTTTATGAATGTTCTTAAAATTATCTAAAACTTTTGTATTTACAAGTTTTTGATAGGACCAACTTTTACCGATGAAAAAAATTAAAAACGAAAAGAAAAAGGGCGCTGAAAAAAGAGAAAAATCCATAACCCCGTCAATTTTTAAGATATCAAATCTGATTAAATTTATTTTACATCTTCTCAAAAATATTTACAACTTTTATATTGACAAGTTTTTCATAGGACCAATTCGTATAGCAAAAAGAAATTAAACAAAAATAGGATTTGGAGAAAAAACCTCAAATCCAAACGGCTTATATTCTGACTCATTTTTAAATTCATTTTTGATTTTAAACGCATCCAAATGGTAAATCCTCTTATTTAGAAACTGTATAAAGTGATACATTGGTCGATTTTCTGATAAAGACAGAATATATTTCAAAAAAGGCTACCAAAAAGGGTATTTTGAACAGAATTTCCGAAAGTCATCATGACTGAAAATTTAAGGAAGTGTTCAAATAAGAAATTGCGTTTTTTTCTGACTCGTTTTTAAATCCTTTTTTGCTCTCAAATGCATCCAATTTACAGATCCTCTTATTTAGGAACTATATAATGTGATGCATTGATCGGTTTTTTGATAAAGACAGAATATATTTTGAAAAAGGCTACCAAAAAGGGTATTTTGAACAGAATTTCCCGAAGTCTTCGAGATTTGAAAATTTAAGGAAGTTTTCACATAGCAAATTGCGTTTTTTATGACTCGTTTAAAAATCCATTTTCGCTCTCAAATGCATCCAATTTACAGATCCTCTTATTTAGGAACTATATACTGTGACGCATTGGCCAGTTTTTTGATAAAGATAGAATATATTTTTAAAAATGCTGTCAAAGTGAGTATTTCGCACAAAATTTTCCGAAGCAATCATGATTAAAGAATTAAGGATGTATTCAAACAACAAATCGGTTATTTTATGACTCATTTTTAAATTCAATTTTTTTCTCAAATGCTTTCAACTGACAGTTTTTTGTTATTTAGGAACTGTATAATGTACTGTTTTGGTCGATTTTTTAATAAATTTAGAAGCTATTTCAAAATATGTTGTCATATTGGGCATTTGAGCTGAATTTTTCTTAAGATGATTCTGATAAAACCAGTTTTTGCAGAAAAATGAAATTAAAATTTTTTCATAAACGGCCAAATGAAGTTATTAAACTGGGTTTATTTCTAATCATATATATATATATATATATATTGTTGAAATGAGCACTTTTCGAAATCTACCTCCGCCTATAGGCCCAGCCGACAGGGATTTTTTGAAATTCTATTTCATCGCCAATCGAAGATAAATCGCCAAATAAACGAAAATGTCATTATTTTTTTACGGATTCTTATCAAGGTTCCGCCAAAATTTCTTTTATAAACGTATATATTCTCATGAACATTTTGTAATTTTTTCAGATTTTTATGAGAATGCCCGTATTTAGACCTTCCTTGTAGGAAATGTTTGTAAAACATTGATAGAAATGATATATACATAGGCAAGGGTACAAAAATCTTGGCGCCAGAGGGCAATCTCTCATCTCTAAATTGATTTCGTAATTTTTCGTCTAATATTTCGCACAAAAATCTTGTATGAATGCTGTTAAATTTTAAGCAAAGAAAACTGTTAAATTTTAGTGGTGAGAGACTGCCCGCTGACGCCCAGATTTTTACACCCTTGTACTTAGGGCCACGAAAAAGATTGGATACATGACCGTCAATGAATGATAATTTCTGGAACAGGATACTAAGTGATCCAAATGAAACGCAGTACATTTTTTTTTTTTTAATATCAGTATTTTACCAAAAATTAAAGTCATTTATTCCCATTTTATTTTAAGGTATTTAAAAAAAAAAGTACTTGTAGTTTCCTTTTTTTTAATGTGTTTTTCACTGAATAAGAGTTACCTCGTGGAAATGTTATTTCAGTAGCTTTAAGAGTGTTGTATTTTTAATTAAATTTTAGATAAATACTGGCGTGTAATAAAGGTACTAGGTAAATTATAGGGTAAACAAAAGTATTCAAATATGTATGCATCTATTATTATAAATTTCTAAAACAGAAATTTCAACCTGTTGTGCATTTTCTTATTAAACTAAATTTTTCCATTATACACTATGCATATCAACCTGCAGATCAAATGCAGGGTAATTGAAAAGTATTGGATTACATGTTTGTCTATGGACAGTAACATATTATTTCTCTAAACAGCGGAGTTTTTTTAAACATTTCAGGAAGTTTTGGAAAGTGCTTCATAATTTTTATTTAATACATGATTTTCCTTACTTGTTGATTTAAGGCGTACTATGCAGAAAGTTGTGATCAAAAGCATAAAAGTTCCATTTTAACTCTGCTGCATGAACACGTAAGAAAGAAATTACATTCATGCATAAATTATCAAACCAAATGCAACTCTGCTCTGATTGTTAGCATATATGCTCTGATTTTCCCCCCTAAGTTTCGAGGAAAGGAATTACTATCTCTGACATTTTGGGCTAAGAGTAGTGTAAGAATTTAAAAAAAAACTGAATATTTATTGAACAGATTTTTTGTAATTATATATTTTGTTACTTGTGCTTGCAACAGCACAAATTTTAATGTTTTTCACGTGATTCAAATGAAGAAATGTGCATTCTTTCTTTCTCATATCATATATTATACAAAGTTTTGTTTCTTATCTAACAGAAGTAATCAATCGAATTTTCAGTAATTAAATTTAATTTTATGAAGATTTGTATTTATTTTATATCATTTTTATAGTTACTGATTTACTTTATTTATTTTAGTAACTGAATTACTTAATTACTTACCTTATTTCCCTAAACAACGGAGTTTTTTTTTTTTAAAGATTTCAGGAATTGTTGAAAAATGCTTCATAATTTTTATTTAACGCATAATTTTTTTTACTTTTTAGCTCACAGGCTAGCATAGCCTGAGAGCTTATGTGCCCGTCCGTTCTGTATGTATGTTCGTACGTTCGTACGTTCGTATGTTCGTTCGTGCGTAACGCGATAACTCATGATAAAAATATCGGATCCACTTGAAATTTTGTATGTAGGTATATCCTGACAAGGCGCTTCCCTGATTAGTTTTTGGAGTTCATTCGATATGTATAAGAGGGGGAACGGGGGCCTCATGCCCCCCGTTAGTTGATATAAATGGGATTTTCATGCAGAATTAAGTTTTCGTTCAAAATTTAGATTACGATCATTCTGATGAGGCGATTCCGTGACTGTTATTAGGTGTTCATTGAATAAGTATAAATAGGGGGAACAGGGGTTCTAAAGCCCCCCCCCCCCGTTAGTTGATATAAATGGGATTTTCATGCAGAATTAAGTTTTCGTTCAAAATTTAGATTAGGATCATTCTGATGAGGCGATTCCGTGACTGTTATTAGGTGTTCATTGAATAAGTATAAATAGGGGGAACAGGGGTTCTAATGCCCCCCCCCCCGTTAGTTGATATAAATGGGATTTTCATGCAGAGTTAAGTTTTCGTTCAAAATTTAGATTAGGATCATTCTGATGAGGCGATTCCGTGACTGTTATTAGATGTTCATTGAATAAGTATAAATAGGGGGAACAGGGGTTCTAATGCCCCCGCCCCCCGTTAGTTGATATAAATGGGATTTTCATGCAGAATTAAGTTTTCGTTCAAAATTTAGATTAGGATCATTCTGATGAGGCGATTCCGTGACTGTTATTAGGTGTTCATTGAATAAGTATAAATAGGGGGAACAGGGGTTCTAATGCCCCCCCCCCGTTAGTTGATATAAATGGGATTTTCATGCAGATTAAGTTTTCGTTCAAAATTTAGATTAGGATCATTCTGATGAGGCGATTCCGTGACTGTTATTAGATGTTCATTGAATAAGTATAAATAGGGGGAACAAGGGTTCTAATGCCCCCCCCCCGTTAGTTGATATAAATGGGATTTTCATGCAGAATTAACTTTTCGTTCAAAATTTAGATTAGGATCATTCTGATGAGGCGATTCCGTGACTGTTATTAGGTGTTCATTGAATAAGTATAAATAGGGAGAACAGAGGCTCTAATGCCCCCCCCCCCCCGTTAGTTGATATAAATGGGATTTTCATGCAGAATTAAGTTTTCGTTCAAAATTTACATTAGGATCATTCTGATGAGGCGATTCCGTGACTTCGTTCGTTCGTTTGACTGTTATTAGGTGTTCATTGAATAAGTATAAATAGGGGGAACAGGGGTTTTAATGCCCCCCCCCCTTAATTTATATAAATGGGTTTTTCAAGCAGAATTTTCAGATTTCGTTCAAATCTCTGAATAGTTTTGGAAGTTTAATGGTTAAGTATAAAAGAGGGGGATAACTCCTTTTAAATTATATAAATGCTAAATGGGTTTTTATTAAGAATTATCTAATTTGCTCTGAATTTTGGATATAGATTTTTTATATGATAAAGCATGTCTTTGATAGTATAGGAGGTTCAATGATTAAGTATAAAAAAAGAGGAAAGGGGAGAGCTGTTTCCCCTTCTTAATTTTTTTTTCGAACGGAATTAACCCTTGAAAATATAAGGCTTTAATGCACAATTAGTATTTGTAGCCTGTGAGCTCAATGCCATCAGTTTAACTGGGCAGTATTCTTTATTGATTTATGGCGTTGTCCTAGTATGCAGAAGATTGTAATAAAAAATATATAAGGTCCATTTTCCTCCGCAGTATGAACACATAGCATAGAAATTACATGCATAAATTATCAAAACAAATGCAACTCTGCGCTCATTGTTAGCATAGATGTTATATGATTTTTCCCCAAGTTTCAAGGAAAGCAATTGTGATCTCTGACATTCTTGGTTAAGAGAAGATTTGAGAATATTAAAAAAAAATTAATACAGTGTACTCTCTCTATCTGAACACTCTCTAATCTGAACACTCCGGTATTATGAACGCATTTCGATGGTCCTGGCGAAACTCCATAGACTTAACATAAGATAAACTCACTGTATTCTGAACACCCTCGAATCTGAACACCCCGCTATTATGAACGCTACTTTCGGTGCCCATTTTTATCTCACCTCTCTGTAAACTGAACATGTTTTTGGAATCGAATTCAGAAAATTCCCGCATCATGGAAATTCAGCGAAATTTATGGCACAAGAATAAAAAGGTTTAACGAACTCAAATAAGTATAGAATTTTGGAATAGAAAACGGAAAACGAGAACATAAACATTAATGTTCGGAAATTTTTTTGTCAAATGAGAACAAAGACTCATCTTGTCACTGGATTCCTATTTTGGATTTTTCAGAAAAGTAGAAAATTGCAGAATTAAAGACATCGGAATGATTTGTAACTCATTTAAAAATTTAACATAACATCGAATTCAAAATAATGAATGGTGAAGCTGAAGATGTAAATATCGACACTGTGGAAGAATAGAAAATTAAACTTCTGAACATAAAGAAGGATTTCGATACAGCAAACATTTTCAATGCTGGCGAAACTGACCTGTTTTTCACAGCTCTTCCAAACTAAACTCAAGCAAAAAGAAGCGAAAATTGCATAGTTGGGAAAATGTCAAAATAAAGATTTGCCATTATGCTCTGTGCCGGTTTTATGGAGGAGAAGCTCAAATGATTTGTGATCGAAAAATATTTAAAAAATATGAAGATAACATCATTGCCTACGCACTATAAACCAAATCGGAAAGTGTAGATGACATTTACAATTTTCTCATAGTGGTTCGAGAGAATTAACGAGATAATGAAGAGAGAAGGGAAGAAAATAATTGCTGTTGTTGTTAATACCAGATCACTTTCAAACATGCAGCTGAGCAACATAACCTTGAAGTTCCTGTTACGAAACTGTACTTCTATAATCCAACCACTGTATCAAAGAGTAATCAAGACCATTAAAACTTACTGCCAAATCCATTTTCTGAAGAAATTGTCCCTGGTGATAGGGGCGGAAAATTCGGCAGAAGAAGGTTAACGTCATGGATGCTGTCTATTGGATATCAACAGCATAAAAGGAAACAACTTCCAACACCATCCAAAGATGCTTCTATAAAGTTTGATTCCTATGTGAGAATGGGCAAACAAGAATAGAGGACCAAGAAACAACAGCTGTGAGGGACTTGGGATCAAGTCTTCAGAAGCTTCATACTGAAACAGAACTTGGAACTTATCTCGAAACCGATGAAGTCCTCATGGTTTGCAAGAACAACACTGTTGAAGAGGAAGAGGAAAGTGAAGGAGAAGCAGAACCAGAAGAGACTGGCAAGACAGGATGAACAATGATTACACTCAAGCAATATGACTAAGAGACTCATTCAAGACCTGTTAAACTATGTGTCTGAACATCACCTCAAAGTTTTACCACTTCCTAAACAGCTAGATAGCATGTGCATTGCATGAACACGTACAATGCAAAAACAGACTAAAATTATTCGTTTAAGTAATATACTGATTATGTTTTCAAGAGGTGTATTGTAATGTAAATCTATGTTTTATTAAAAAATTTTAATAAAGAAAATGAGATGGTACAGTACAAAACTGACTAAATTTAGTTTGGCATTGCACAATGTTATGACGAACCATTCTTAAATATTTTATACCGACTGTAAATTCAACACCTAGTAGTTGTAGTAATGCATTTCTGATTCTCCCTCTATAGTGAACACCCCCATAATCTGAACATTTTTGGTCAGTCCCATGAGTGTTCAGAATAGAGGGAGTCCACTGTATAACAAATTACGACGACTATTTGGGAAATGATGTTATTAGACACTAAAATTTTAAAGATTTACAAATAAATTCTACATTTAAATTAATAATAAACATTATTTTTAAGATGATCATAACGAATCATATACTACGCAAGCCGTGCATTAAACATTAATATTCCTAGACCAATAAGAAAAAGACAGTAGTTTATAATTGTAGAAATTTAACTGTTTAAAATGCGAATTTTCATATGATGGAGTTTATCAATTGACTTCTGAATACCTCATATTACGTACGACATGGATTAAACATTAATATTTCAGGACCCATCATAAACAAATTTTAACAGAGATATCATGATTTTATTTTTTTCTTATGCTTTCGTAAATGAATATTATATCTGAAATTTTGGATTAAATGTAAGCGAAAAGTAGAGAGGGAAATATTTCACCAACAAGTTTTCTCCACTTATGCTTTTTGTCATATATATGTTTACCCAGGGTTGCCATTTTGGTATCCATTTTTATTTAGAAATTTAGAGCAGACACAGGAAATAAAAATTACAGTTTTATGCTGCATTTAATGTTAGACATTTAACGATTATCTTCTGTAAAAAAATTCTTTCAAAATTTCTGGTGTGAATTCGAAATTTCGGCTTAAAATTAGAGGCGAATTCGAAATCCTGTACAGCAGATTTCTGAAAGATTATCTCGTAACTCAAATGAAAAAATACGTATTTTTTCTGTGTCTGTTTTCATGTTGCATACATTTTTATTTACTGCTTTAGAAAGAAAATATAAATCAAAAAGTCTAGCAGTTAGATATTTAAATATAACGCAGAATGAATTTTCAGTATCAAAAATATTATGCTACCTTTTACATGCCTTAAAATCAAGAAAAAAGTTCGTTTTAAATATTCACAATTAAAAACTTTTTTTGGGGGCTTTAATATTAAAACACTTTAAAAAAATAAATAAACCATTTCATTTTTCTACTGCACATATGAAACAAGAAAGAGATACATGAAAACAAATTATTCATGTATAAATAATGTAACCAAATGCAAGTCTTCTATCACTGGTAACTGAGATGTCCAATTTTTGTTTTTTATTCTTACGTTTTGGAAAAATGAATATTAGATCTGAAACTTTGGATTAAGAGCAAGTGAAAAGTAGTGAAGGAAACACAGAATATTTATTGATATTTCGCCAACAGGTTTTCACCACTTATGCTTTTTGCTGTTTATGTATTCCGCAAAAATCTGGGAGATTGTCTTGTAATTCAAATGCAGGAATACGTATTTTTCCTGCTTTTGTTTTTATGCCATACAGAATTGTATTTACTGCATTAGAAGAAAAATATAAATCAAACATTTCTGAAGTTAGATACATAACAAAGTTGAATACGTAATCAGTTTTTGAATATTAAAAGTGGAGTCAAGAAACATCATCAAGATTTGACATGATCACTTTTTTTTTTACTACCACTTCTACACAGCTCTATTTGTGGTAAATTTATCCTGAAAATTTCTTTCGCGGAATAAGATAACCTTAATTTCGCTCGTATACGCCGCGGCTCAGTTAACTCTTTTCCATACCGGAAATTTTATTTTAAAAAAGAAGTCTAAATGAACAATGTAATCAGTGATATGGACCTCCTAGTTGACAATCAACTTAATATCCAGTGTAACTAAATAAACCGTGTTGCAAGGGCTTAGGGAGCCATAAGAAAAATTAATAAATGCTAAGCAAAAAGTAAGTCATATTTTATTTGAAATAAATGCTGGGTGGAAATCGACTTATCTGAGGTGCGGCGGATACGCACGAAATTACGGTATTATTTGGAAATTGTTAACTATTTAAAGATTTCTAAATTCTCTTTTATTAGTTTAAAATAAAACATTTTCAAAGTAGAAGAAAAATTACAGTAAAGGCAAGAATTATCAGCACATAGTGTTGCATTTTTTTTGACTTGAAGAAGCTTTTCATTTCAGTATTTAAATTTAAGTAGGAAGAAGTTTGGATACCAAAGCTCAAGAGAATTAACAGTAAAAAATTTCAAAAGAAAGAAACTTACTCGTTTCTCTGATGCATTAATAACATGCAACAGTTATACGTGAAAAACAAAGCAATCTATGCATAAATAATATAGCCAAATACTCTATTATCGCTACTACAAAGGTATCATAATTTTACCTTTTTTTTCTTATGGTTTCAAAAAGCGAATATTATTTCTAAAATTTAGGATTAAGAGAAATTAAAAAGTAGAGAGGGAAATGCAGATTATTTATTTATATTTCGCAAACAAGTGATTTTTATTATTGATACCCAGGGTTGCCATTTTGGTATCCATTTTTATTTAGAAATTCAGACTTCACACCAGAAATAAAGATTAGAGTTTTATTCTGGATTTAATTTGAGACTTATATTGATCATCATTAGTAAAAATTTTCTTTCAAAATTTCTGGAATGAAATGAAAATTTTGCATTAAAATTAGGGGCCAAATTGGCAACCCTGTGCCGCAAAAATTTTAAAATATCTAACAATTAGATATTTAAATGCAACACAGAATACATTTTCAGTACCAAGAATATTATGCTACTTTTTATACACCTTAAAATGTTTTTTTTTTTTTTTAATGTTCGATTAAAATAATTATCCTTAAAGTCTGTTTTATTTATGCTTTAACCTCTTGAAGACGAGCAACACGTATACGTGTCGCAAAAAGGCTTAGGAAACTTTGTTTATCCTCACACTATAGTTTTACTGTAAAATTTGCCTTATTTAATCAGAGCATTTTCTCGATTTAAAGAGGCACAATTTTCTGTTTTTAAAAACCGGTGACTAAGCAATAAAAAAATTCGTATAAAGTTCCCGTCGACGAAGGGGTTAATATTAAAATATCTCAAAAGAAAGAAACCTTTTCGTTTTTCTACAGCATAAATGAAATACGAAAGAAATACGTGGAAACAAATTATTCATGCATAAATAATGTAACCAAATGCAACTATTCTATCACTGGTAACTGAGATGTCAAATTTTTGTTTTTTCTTCTTACGTTTTGGGAAAGTGATAATTACATCTGAGACTGGATTAAGAGCAAGTAAAAAGTAGAGAGGAAAATTCGGAATACTTATTGATATTTCACCAACAGGTTTTGTCCACTTACGCTTTTTGCTATTTAGATATACAGCAAAAATCTGAATGATCGTTCCGTAATTCAAATGAAGAAAACATATTTTTCCTACTTCTGTTTTTATGCCGTACAAAATTGTATCTACTGTATTAGAAGGAAAATATAAATCAAACAATCTAGAAGTTAAATATTTAAAACAACGAAGAATAAGCATTTAGTATATTTTCAGCAAAAATCTGAATGATTTTTCCGTAATTCAAATGAAGAAATACATATTTTTCCTACTTCTGTTTTTATGCCGCACAAAATTGTATCTACTGTATTAGAAGGAAAATATAAATCAAACAATCTAGAAGGTAGATATTTAAAACAACGAAGAATACGCATTTAGTATATATTCAGCAAAAATCTGAATGATTGTTCCGTTATTCAAACGAAGAAATACATATTTTTCCTACTTCTGTTTTTATGCCGTACAAAATTGTATCTACTGTATTAGAAGGAAAATATAAATCAAGCAATCTAGAAGCAATTTAAAAAACGAAAAATAAGCATTTAGTATCTTGAATATTAAAAGTGGAATCAAGGAACATCATCGGGGATTGACAAGGTTACGTTTCTTTTGACTACCACTTCTACACAATACTATTCGGGATAGATTTATCCTGAAAGTATTACCGAAATCTATAATTAAGATTATTATTTGGAAATCGTGAACTATTTAAATTTTTCTAAATTCTCTTTTATTAATTTAAAATAAAACATTTAAAAATTAGAAGAAAAATGGCAGAAAAGGCAAGAGTTATCAGTATATAGTGTTGCATTTTTTTTTCAACTTGAAAAAGCTTTTCATTACAACATGAGAAGATTAAATTTAAATAGGAAGAAATTTGGTCGCCAAAGCTTAAAAGGTTAACAGTAAAAATTTTCAAAAGAAAGAAAGTTTCTCGTTCCTCTGATGCATAAATAATATGCGACAGTTGTACGTGAAAAAAAAATCTATGCATAAAAAATTTAGCCAAATACAACTCTACTATCGCTGCTACAGGGATATCATAATTTTAATTTTTCTTCTTATGCTTTCGAAAAGCGACAATTACACCTGAAACTACAGATTAAGAGAAAGTGAAAAGTAGAGAGGAAAATTCGGAATACTTATTGATATTTCACCAACAGGTTTTGTCCACTTACGCTTTTTGCTATTTAGATATACAGCAAAAATCTGAATGATCGTTCCGTAATTCAAATGAAGAAAACATATTTTTCCTACTTCTGTTTTTATGCCGTACAAAATTGTATCTACTGTATTAGAAGGAAAATATAAATCAAACAATCTAGAAGTTAAATATTTAAAACAACGAAGAATAAGCATTTAGTATATTTTCAGCAAAAATCTGAATGATTTTTCCGTAATTCAAATGAAGAAATACATATTTTTCCTACTTCTGTTTTTATGCCGCACAAAATTGTATCTACTGTATTAGAAGGAAAATATAAATCAAACAATCTAGAAGGTAGATATTTAAAACAACGAAGAATACGCATTTAGTATATATTCAGCAAAAATCTGAATGATTGTTCCGTTATTCAAACGAAGAAATACATATTTTTCCTACTTCTGTTTTTATGCCGTACAAAATTGTATCTACTGTATTAGAAGGAAAATATAAATCAAGCAATCTAGAAGCAATTTAAAAAACGAAAAATAAGCATTTAGTATCTTGAATATTAAAAGTGGAATCAAGGAACATCATCGGGGATTGACAAGGTTACGTTTCTTTTGACTACCACTTCTACACAATACTATTCGGGATAGATTTATCCTGAAAGTATTACCGAAATCTATAATTAAGATTATTATTTGGAAATCGTGAACTATTTAAATTTTTCTAAATTCTCTTTTATTAATTTAAAATAAAACATTTAAAAATTAGAAGAAAAATGGCAGAAAAGGCAAGAGTTATCAGTATATAGTGTTGCATTTTTTTTTCAACTTGAAAAAGCTTTTCATTACAACATGAGAAGATTAAATTTAAATAGGAAGAAATTTGGTCGCCAAAGCTTAAAAGGTTAACAGTAAAAATTTTCAAAAGAAAGAAAGTTTCTCGTTCCTCTGATGCATAAATAATATGCGACAGTTGTACGTGAAAAAAAAATCTATGCATAAAAAATTTAGCCAAATACAACTCTACTATCGCTGCTACAGGGATATCATAATTTTAATTTTTCTTCTTATGCTTTCGAAAAGCGACAATTACACCTGAAACTACAGATTAAGAGAAAGTGAAAAGTAGAGAGGAAAATGCGGATTATTCATTGATATTTTGCAAACAAGTTTGCTCCACTTTTGCTTTTTAGCCTCCGATGCTATTTCTTTCAGACAAGCTAAAAAATGTCGTGTCATCAGCCCTGAATTTTCTACTGAACCGATTTTGATAATTATTTTTTTAAATGAAAGCTATTTATTTGTAGTTGTGCCCATTTTAGCTATTTTTTAATTTATTTCCATTTTTATATTTTATTTTTAATTTTAAATGCTTTTTACGATATTTGTTCAAAATGGTGGCAACTCAGTTTAGCTTTTCTCTCTATAATAAAAATTTATTTTCCAAAATGATTGCGTATAATTATGCACTAATTGAGGTTTAAAAAAATATATATTTACTGAGAAATAATATTAATAATGTAAATAAAATAACAGAAAATAATTATGATAAAAATTAATGTCTAAAGCAAAATAAAAAAATTTTCAAATGAGGAAAAGGATCTCATTCTGCAACCACATAAATGGGAATTACAATATTATTACGGATGCCTTTTTCATATTACTAATAACACTAACTTTTAAGAAACATTTGAAGAGAAAATGACGTCACTATTTAAAACATCGCATTTTTACTCATAACGATATTAGGTACTACTCTGTTATCCCGTCGACCAATTTTGCCAAATTATACAAATCGCCAAACTAATAGCCAAATTATACATATTGACATAATTTTTATTTTAAATAACAAAAAAAAAAAAATAATAATAATTAGTAGAATATTAATAAAAATTTTAATAAAAAGTCGAAATAAAAATCACTTAATGACATTTTAAACACATGAATCGTATTTAATGTCATTGAATGTGACATTCACGTTCATCCATTATTGGCATTTAATCTTATAGTTTGGCGATAATTTTTTGGTCAACGGGGTAACCTAGTAGAACCCGATATTACATTTCAAAATTTCTTTTCATTA
Source organism: Maratus speculifer (assembly GCA_964019185.1). NCBI lineage: Eukaryota > Metazoa > Arthropoda > Arachnida > Araneae > Salticidae > Maratus > Maratus speculifer. The sequence goes on along the minus strand of OZ025301.1, from coordinate 160,719,118 downwards.
TGGGCATTGAGATTGAGGTTTTACTTTTAGATGACTTCAGTTAGTGAAAATAATGTCACAGTAAAAATGAAATTATTTTTTTGTTTAGGTACTACTCTGTTATTCCGTCGACCAATTTCGCCAAATTATACAAATCGACAAACTACTAGCCAAATTATACATATTTACATAATTTTTATTTTAAATAACGAAAAAAGAAATAATTAGTAGAATATTAATAAAAAGTCGAAATAAAGATCATTTAATGACATTTTAAACACGTGAATCGTATTTAATTTCATTGAATGTGACATTCACGATCATCCATTATTGGCATTCAATCTTATAGTTTGGCGATAATTTTTCGGTCGACGGGATAACCTAGTAATACTTCTTTTTTTAATAAAACTATTCTTCTGTGAGTGCATATAAAATAAAATTTCTTGATTTCGCCGGCACTCAGATTACAATTTTAACCCTTTAACGTTCATTGGTTTCGCCACGAAACCACAAAATTTTAATTCCGATACGCAACACTGACACCGGTATTTTTATCTAAAAATATCCCTTTTATTTTGTATGTGAAAAATCACGTTTTCTTATTTAGAAATATATCTGTTCTTAATTACCGGTGTCATTCATTTATTTCGACATCTTAGCAATGAAAATGCTATGATCGTTAAAGGGTTAACTGAAGATGTGCGAATATTTGCATGTAAAATTGTAACTGGCAAATTTGACATTTAGTTTGTAAATATATTTATTATATATTGATTCAATAATATAATTACTTTTGCATTTTTTTAAAAGCAAATCGATCGGGTCTTTTACTCGTCGAACTTTTCACTCGTCGAACTCGACGAGATTCCACTCGTTTTATTATTAAATTGCATTTTCGTTTACAGAGTCTATAAAAAAGGGCTTAAACTAAAGAAAAAAAATCCGTTTTTGATGAATCTAGTCAATGAAGAAGTAGCACGTCAAATTGTATATCTTTATTATTCCGCAATTCCAATGTCTCAGAGAGAAATTGCTATTCAATTGGGTATTTCATGCCGTTCTGTTTGCTATTATAGTGATAAACACAAGAAAAATGAAGTTAGTTCATTGCAATCAAAACGGGGTCGCTCTTCTAAAAAACCTCTATCAATTTTTTTTTTCTAATTGGATGCGAAACTCAATTCTGCAACGGCAGAATCTATATTCAACTTGTTATTATTGATATGTTTACCCAGGGTTGACATTTTTAAGGTAACCATTCTTATTTGGAAATTTAGGGTTCACATCTGAAATAAAGAATTGAGTTTTATGTTGCATTTAATTTGAGACATTTAACAATCTACATCGGTAAAGAATTTCTTACAAAATTTCTCACATGAATTCGAAATTTCATATTAAAATTAGAGGCCAAATTGGTAATCCGGTATACCAATAATTTCAGAGATTGTCTCGTAACTCAAATGAAGAAATACGCATGTTTTCTGTGTGTATTTTCATACCGTATAAAAATTTTATTTACTGCTTTAGAAGGAAAATATAAATCAAAAAGTCTAATACAGGGCATGAAATTTCAGCTTAAAAGGTTCTCGCCAGACTAAAATTTTTACTCGCCACTATTTACATTCATTCAGACAACAACGTCAGCCCCCACACCTGCGCAGAAAATGAAATATTTATGACAAATTTAATTTAAATTTACCAACTAATTGTAGTAATTATTACGATTATTAGAAGGAGCTGTTCGTTAAAACCAAAATATTTTACTTTTTTTTAATGAAAAATATGGGATATTAGGTGACGCTTAGGTGATGCTTAGGTGACGCTTATGGACTTAGGAGGCGAAACCCGAATCTCTTCGCGCAGGACTGAAGAGCAATCTATTTCGGTATTGGCGCGTGCGCATTACGAAATTGGGGAACTGGACAAATGCAGACAGGGTAATTTCATTCGTCCGTAGGAAAGACAAAGGAATAGACGGCGGAGCATTTTTACTTCTTTTGGAAAATAAATACCATCGCTTCATTTTGAAATACTTCCGTGCATAGTTTGATTTAAAGCACAACATTTTAAAAGACGAAACTTACCCGCCAACGGTAAATATTTACTCGCCAATGGCGAGCTGGCGAATGGAAATTTCGCGCCCTGAATAGTTAGATATTTTAATGTAACGCAGAGTATATTTTCAGTACCAAGAATATTACGCTACCTTTTACATACCTAAAATCTTAAATAAATATTCTTAAAGTTTAAATAATTACCCTTAAAGTCTTTTTTTATGTTTTAATACTAAAACATATCAAAGGAAAAAATCTTTTCGATTTTCTATTGCATAAATGAAATATGAAAGAGATACATGGAAGCAAATTATTCATGCATAAGTAATTTAACCAAATGCATTTCTTATATCACCGGTAACAGAGATGTCAAAATTTTGTTTTTTCGTCTTAGTTTTGGATAAGTGAATATTACATCTGAAACTTTGGATAAAAAGCAAGAGATAAGTAGTGACGGAAGAAAGCGGAATATTTTTTGATATTTCACCAAATTGAAATTTCAAGTTTTCTCCATTTATGCTTTTTGTTATTTATGTATTCCGCAAAACCTGAAAGTTTGTCTCTTAACTCAAATAACAAAATGCTTAACTTAGACCGCTTTTCTAATCTAGTCATACAAAATTGTATTTACTGCATTAGAAGGAAAATATAAATCAAAAATTTTAGAAGTTAGATATTTAATATAATGTAGAATACGCATTCAATATCTTGAATATTAAAAAAATGGATTCAAGAAACATCATCGAAAGTTGACATGGTTCCTTTTCTTTTGACTACCACTTCTATAAAGTAATCTTCGTGGTAGATTTATCCAGAAAATACTACGAAAATTTGTAATTAAGATTATTATTTTGAAATTGAAGAATTGAAATTATTTTTTATTTATTAATTATTTTATATTTATTATTTTGAAATTGATTTTTTGAAAAGATTATTATTTTGAACTTTTTAAAGGTTTCTAGATTCTCTTTTATTAGTTAAAAAAAGAAAAAGTAGAAAAAAAGAAGAGAAATTACAAAAAAAGAAAGAACTAATAGCACACATTGCCTTGTAGTTTAGCTTATCTGGATTTTCTATTTGAAAAAGCTTTTCCTAGGGCATCAAAACTTTGCATTGTGGTTTATTGACAGTGTTGCCAGATTGGGGATTTTGTCCCCATTTTGAGGAATTTTGAGCCTCCAAGGAAATTTTTGGGGGACAAGTAAATCTTGAGGACTAAGAACACATTTGGGGAAAAACTTGGGGAATTGTTCTCAGAATTTCAATTTTTACTTTCAGACATTTGCCAATACCGGATCTGTCTCGAATTCGATTTTGGTTTGGAGAACGAAGATAAAATACAGAAATAATTGATATTAATCCTTATTCTCATGGTAGTGCTCACAGTTTACATGTACTACAGATTCATCATGATCTACATTGGACTGGCCCCCATCTGAATTTTTAGATAAGTGATTCAGATTTTCCTCTTATCGCGGAGAGAAACACAAGCACAGAAATACATTTCATTTAATGGTTATAAATGCTTTTACCTTGATAATTTTTGATCATCATACTAAAAACTGGAAAGATGATCCTTTATGCATTTCTGCGTGCCTTTTCATAAAATTAACATAATTCTTCAATAAAACTCAAGACACGCACGACAAACAAAAAATATAAACATTCTCTCTAAAAAAATTCTTTTTCATTCCATCAAAAATTGATGCCAACTTTTTTTTCTAAACTTTTAACTCCTCTCGTAAGATAAAAAATATAAAAAGCAAAGCAGACGAAAAAACAGCTTCGCTTCCATAGCAACGAGTCGCGTCTTATAAATAAATTAAATATCACAATTGCAAATATGCAAACGATTTTCTGTGAATAAACTGGAATAACTTAATTTATCAATGCATTTCTGCGTGCCTTTTCATAAAATTAACATAATTCTTCAATAAAACTCAAGACACGCACGACAAACAAAAAATATAAACATTCTCTCTAAAAAAATTCTTTTTCATTCCATCAAAAATTGATGCCAACTTTTTTTTCTAAACTTTTAACTCCTCTCGTAAGATAAAAAATATAAAAAGCAAAGCAGACGAAAAAACAGCTTCGCTTCCATAGCAACGAGTCGCGTCTTATAAATAAATTAAATATCACAATTGCAAATATGCAAACGATTTTCTGTGAATAAACTGGAATAACTTAATTTATCAATTCCTAACATACATATTTGTTCTGTAAACAATCATTTAAAGAAGGAGACCTCCCTACCTTACACGATGCATCAAAAACTGGTCGAACACTTGTAGTAAGACTATCTGGTTTGATGACGGGATGATGAGGTAAAAAATGTCCTGGAATCTTGAGTGCTTCATCTGGTACTTTACTTATAACGCCTTCTTCTTCCCATTCATAGAAAACTTTAGCATATTCTTCAAACATTTTCATTGATTTTAATTTCTTTGTTGAATTTATCAATCTTCGTTCAGCTATGTGTCTATTTGAGGGAATCTCACGTTTGCCGTTAATCCAAGGAAGACCTACAATATAGCGACCTTCTATATTTCTATCAACTTCTTTTATAAAATTATCATGAGCGAGTTCTTCTTCTTCTGCTTTAGACAAAGTTTGACAGGGATCTGTTATACCAATTGTCTCTAACTTCCATAATTCTGGAATCTTCATATCTTTTAAAGCTAGGTTCGTGATAAACATATTTCCATAATTTAGGCAAGACTGTGATGTACTTTCTAAACGACCACAAAGTGTCCATCCAAACTTTGTCTCTATTGCTGTAAGACCGCTCTTTAACTGTTTTACTCGACCTGTAAGAAGTTGTCCGTAGTAATCGCTTCCAATCAAAATTTCAATTTTTGGACTTCCTGCTCCTAAATCTGTGATCCATAGTTTATTTTGTTTAAGCTCTTTAATTACTGATTCTTTTGGTATCCGAGGAATATAGTTACAAATTATATCTTGATCCAAAAGTTCTAAGACTTCTTTCGTTTGTTTCTGTCTATCAGAAGAACTTAACTCAACTTGGAATTTATTGTGAGATTTAGCTTCTGTTTGCGTACCACCAAACAAAGTGTGTACAATAGCTTCAGAAGAAATGGGATGTAAACCTAACTCTTCAGCTGTACCTTTTAAAATATAGCTCTTTTGCGACCCACAATCAAGTAACGCTCGTACTTTCTTTGTTATTCGACCTTTAATAACTATTTCTAAAGTCATAAGGGCTACTTCAGCAGAACACTGCTTACTTGCTCTGGCGCCCGAACAGGGACATTTGAATAATACTGTTGAGATATTGAATTGTTTTTATAGCGTATAGTGTTTTCATAAGCTGTGCATTACTACTTAATTTTTCTAAGATGAATAAGCTAAAGAAAAAGCGTACACCACTACGTTCGTCATTTACCAGAACTTTAAATGTTTTGAATGAAGAAATTAACAGCGAGTCATTAGATAAGGACAAAATTTTAGACGGTTTTAGTAAATTAGAAAATTTGATTCATGAAATTAAAGCTATTGATGAAGCTATAATTGAACTCATGTTAGATGATGATAAATGCGATGAAGAGGCTATTGAAAATGAAGTAGTGGAAAATGAAAATTATTCAGATCAATTTATTACCATTAAGCGTAAAGTTAGCGAAGCATTGGGTACAAATAAACGTAATCAAGATGATAGTGAAAAAAGCACAGATCACGGTTATTCCAAATCAAAGCATTATAAATTACCTAAACTAAATATTAAGCCATTCGATTCGCAGTTAATAAATTATCTTTCATTTTGGTCTCAGTTTCAGAAAATTCATGAAGACATAGATTTGGATAATAGTGACAAATTTCAGTATCTTATCCAATCGGTAGAACCTGGAACCAGTGCCAGGCGCTTGTTAGAGAGCTATCCAATGACCGCAGTTAATTACCCCAAAGCTGTCGAAGCATTTCAAGAGCGTTTTGGAAATAAAGATTTACTAATAGAAGTGTACGTTAGAGAATTCCTAAAATTGATTGTAGCTAATGTACAGGCGCACGGCAAAGATAAACTTCCCTTATCAGATTTATTCACGAAAGTCGAGGCATATTTAAGATCGTTAGAATCAATGGGTTTAAGTTTAGAAAGCAATTCGGCGTGGCTCTATCCCATGATAGAATCTAGCTTATCGGAAGATGTATTAAAAGCATGGCAGCGATATAATATTTCAATCACATCAAACACTGTTAGTAATAATAATGCATTGTCAACAAAAGCAAATATAGTAAGTTTGATGGAATTTCTGAAACAAGAAGTTGCAAACGAGGAAAGATTCAAATTAGCCAAATTGAGTTTTATAGAGCTGGGCTTTAAAGACAAACCTAAAGAAAAGTTAAGAAAAGCAGAAAGTAAAATACCTACTGCGGCAGGGCTATTTAGCGCAAAAGAACGCCTTTGTTTATTTTGCAGTAAATCTCATGAAAGCAAGGACTGTGTTAGGGCTAGATCTCTTTCCTTTAATGAACGGAAGGCCAAAATTAAGAATAAAAATTGCTGTTTAAAATGTCTTCGTTTTGGTCACCACGCTAAAGTTTGCAAAGTTTTTATTCGTTGCCACGTTTGTTCTAAACCCCATACCGAGTTATTATGCCCTGAAATTTCAATGTGTAAAGAACCAGAAAATACAGTTAAGACCCCAGAAGTTATTCAAAGCACCATAGCAAGTAAGCAGTGTTCTGCTGAAGTAGCCCTTATGACTTTAGAAATAGTTATTAAAGGTCGAATAACAAAGAAAGTACGAGCGTTACTTGATTGTGGGTCGCAAAAGAGCTATATTTTAAAAGGTACAGCTGAAGAGTTAGGTTTACATCCCATTTCTTCTGAAGCTATTGTACAGGCGCACGGCAAAGATAAACTTCCCTTATCAGATTTATTCACGAAAGTCGAGGCATATTTAAGATCGTTAGAATCAATGGGTTTAAGTTTAGAAAGCAATAGAGTTTAATAAGTCCCTGTTAAGTTTAGAAAGCAATAAGTTTAATAAGTCCCTGTTCGGGCGCCAGAGTTGTTCTGTAAACAATCAAAACTTATTTGGGTTCAAAAATCTTCTAAATATTCTTGAATTTTCTTTTTAAAAATTTTATTACATACTTAGAATTATAGAATAAAGAAATATTGAATTCAAATTATTTACATACTATGTACAATGGTATAGATTTATATCACAAAAAATAAAAACAAATTTAGAACTTTTTTTTGTTGTTGTTTTTAACTTTTGAATATAGATACAAAATTCTGTTAGAATAAATGTTGTTGGGTTTTTTTTTTTTTTTTCATAAATGGGGAATTTTTTCAAAAAAAAAAAAAAAAAAAAAAAAAATGCTTGATTTGGAGAAAAATTTGAGTTTAAATTTGTTAAAAAAATTTTATAACGGAAAATTGAAAATTGAGAACTGGCTTTTTTGAGTCGATATTGCGTTGGGGACTTTTTTTGAAAAAAACCCTGATTTGGGGAAAATTTCAGAAATTTTGAGGAAATTGGCTTTCGACAATCTGGCAACACTGTTTATTGAATATTTTAGGTTATTATTTTACTTTAGATACTTGGCCACCGCTATTTCCGAGCAGTAATTTTAGTACGTTAGATTTCCCCCGAAAGTGTTTCGGAAATCTACCTTGAAGATTATTGTTTAAAAAGTTTGGTACCCTAAAAAGTTACCTCGTTGACGCCTGCACCATTTGCAATAAATATAGCCAACAAAACACAAATAAATGCGATCAATATGATATACGACTGTTTAAAATCTTCTACATCCTTTTTTTCATGTAAATGAAAGAAAAAGAAAAAAAATAGAAGTAGAACCTTATCGAAGATCCGAAAATCGAACAAGGCATGCTATTGAAAATATTTTTCTACTTTCCTACAAGAAAAAATAACTAAGGAAAAGTACAGGGTGATCAAGAAATAAGTTGCCTAGTTTAAATTCTTCAAGAGTACGTTCAATTGGTCAATTCGATCAAATTTAAACTACAGATAATTCAAATCATGCACTTAACATTAAAAAAAAAAAAAAAAAAAAAAAAAAAAAATACAAAAATTAAAAATGCAAATTTTGCCACTAAGGGGCGCTGTAATGCATGCACCTAAAATATTGAATTCGCTTTATAAATGATCTATAATATTAAAAAAGGAAAAATGGTAAATAAAAATACAAAATCTGCCGTATGATTTTCAGTACAGTGGAATACGGTATACCCAATATTTGGGAAACAACGGGCATACTTCCACAAGTATGTGGATATCGTAAGAAATAAGTTGCCCATTTCAAAGGACTCCAGAATGCTTTCTAATTGTCAAAATGAAATCAAATTTGAACAACAAATAATTAAAATGATTCGCCTGGCATTTATTTAAAAAAATTACAAAAATTCAAAATTGAAACTTTTGCCTCTAGGAGGCTTTTTGTACACTTAAACAGTTTTCATATTTGTAACTTTAATTTTTACTCATTTAATTTTAACTTTATTTTTTAAATTTAACGCATTTAATTTTCTTAATTTTTATTTTATTTCTTATTTTATTTTTCATTTTTATTGACCTGATTTGATTTTTTAATAATATTAATTTTTTTATATTGCGAATTAAATGTTTTCGACATATTACAGCGCCCTTTAGCGAAAAAATTCGCATTCTTAATTTTTTTTTTCTAGGTGTCAAGCGCATTACCTGAATAATCTGTTGTTCAAATTTGAACTCACTTGGACCAATAGAAAGCATTCTATAGCACTCTGAAATGGTTACATATTTCTTGATCACATTGTATTAGAAGAGCCTGAAATGTTGCACACTATTTTTGTTATGTTTATATGTGATTTTACTTTCGTTATTCTTAACCGCTTGAGTCCCAAAGGGTTTTGAAAAAACTCGGTTGAAAAATCCCAAGTTGCGCGGTAGCCCTTCTTTTATTTTATGCCGAAAAGACCGAAACAGCGCGATAGCGCTTTTTTAATTTTATAGAGAAAAGTCTGAAGCAGTGCGATCCAGCTTCTTTTATTTTGTGAGGATAAGTCCCAATCGGTGCACCATCAATGGTCGACAACGCTCGAAATGTGCTAGATTTTCTCGACATAAAATTTGAAAAGCGCGATCGCGCTGTGTGGGCCTCAAACTGTTGACACAAGTCTTAAAAATATAGATTATAGTAACATAAATACACGATTGATGTTCTTTATACGCCATCGATTTTTAAAGACTAAAGCAATTTTTACTAATATTCTTCTTTAATGCAATATCCAATAGTATCATAAAAGTACTAAAAAAGAAATTGTTTTTATAAAACGAATTTAATTACAATTAATGAAACATAGACGGAGTTTGAAATTACATGAAGGCACGAGAGCTTACTTCCACTTTTTTTAAATGATGTCTCTTTTTTCATTAATTGTCAAATTATTTCTAAACTATCCGTTAAATTTTCTATGAAAAGTTAAAATCTTACTCAAACTTCATCGATTTTAAAACATAAAATATTTAATTATGCATAGAGTTTAGAAATATTTTGAGAACTACGAAAAAAAAATAAACATTTTTTATGAAGAGGAGAAAGAAGTTTAAAACTGTTAATTTTAAGATCAAGTAATCTTGAAAATCAGCAAGAGGTATTTGAAACAAAAGATATTTCATCCTCAAGAGATATTTGAAACATAAAAATGCATTCTACGCCATATACGAATGGAATTCGGAAATTGACTAACAGCGTGCCTTAAGGGTTTAAAGGTTGGAATAATGTACTTTTCATAAAGACGAAAAAAATATCCCAATCATTATTTTGTATAAATTATCATAATAAAAATATGTGAAAACAATGCATACGCATGTAATTAAACAAAAGGTATTTCTGCAATCAGTGTTAAAATAGAAAATTTTCTTAAAGCAATATTTTGTTCTTCAAATGTGGTTATGCTAATTTTCAACACTGCATGATCTCTCAAAACCATAAAACATACAGTTTTAAAAAGTTATCCGTACAGCATATTTTATGCATAAAAAGAAAAAGTAACCACTTAAGAGTAAAATACAATACTTTTCATAAAATTAAATTAAAAAAAAAATTCGATCAGTTTTGAGAAAAGTATCAGAATAAAAATATGTAGAAACAATGCCTATAAATTTAATTAAATCAACGCATTTCGGGTATCACAGTTGAAACAGAAATTGATTTTTTTTATTATTTTATTTATATATATATTTATTTATTTAATACGATTATGCTGATTTTCAACATTACTTGATCTCTAAAAAATCTCTCTCGTGTCAAACCATCCAATATTGATATAGTGTTGCCCAAGGCTAACTTATCATAATAACAAGGCTTGTCATTCCCTAAGTTTCCTTTGTCTGCAGTACACGTGATCAAAATTCACGTTGTTAGCGCCCTCTGTCGCTCAAATATATTGTTCAGCAAGGCCACTTTATCATAATAATAGGCCTTACAATCAGAAAAAAGTGTATGGGAGAAAATGTCCGGATAGTTGCGAACTCATAAACCGACTTTATACCGTAAGTATCGCCACCTGGTGCATATTACTAGTAATATTCTAATTGCATAGGAAAAATCAAACTATATTATTCACAATATTATACAAAATATTTTTCAAATTCCACTAAAATATATACGTAAAAAATACACTGAAAATGAAGAATTAAAAGTAAGAATTAATGGTACTTTATTAATGTAGAGTCATGGGCGTTATATATATATATATATATATATATATATATATATATATATATATATATTTAAAGCTTAGCGTAATTTTCGGCTTCAGAAAGTATGATTTATTGCCAAATGATGTAAACAGTAATGAAAACAAACTTGTAAAATGTTTCGTTTGTCTTTTAAGAATTTATATCAATATTATTATTGTTTTTATGTACAATTTACTTATGTTTTTGCATAAAAATAGAAAATTGGCTTTTTTATATGAAATATATTGTATAACTATTGCAAAACATTTCTTCTCTATGAGAACAGAAAATAGGATTCCAGAAAATATGTTGCCAAATTTCCTTTTCTCGCCAAGACCATTTTCTCTATTTGAGAAAGGTTACTTTGAAAAAGTATCGATTTAATATTATATAATGCAGTATTGGCTATTTTTCTGTAATATGTTCCGGTTTCGCATTTAAAGTTATCTGCAAATAAGCATTATTCTAGAACAATGCGATATTAAGTATACGGTTAAAAAATGAAATTAGTTTAGCGCCAATTATACTTGCTTAATAAGCCAATTGGCTGTAAGTTTAATTAAGAAAGAAGCGCCAAATAAAAATTTACACCACAAGCGTAGCACAAAACGAATTTATTTTTGAGGATAAACTTTGAGATGTGTTTAGTTTAAGTGATTTTAAATTTCTTATAACTTTCATTTTTTTAATGTTTATGATTTTTATCCGGCTTATACATATAGCTAACTATACAGGGAGACTGAAAAGAATTAAAATATAAGATCGGGGAATACTTTAAATTTTAGGTATGAGAACATGTTTTTAATCGAAAATATTGAGCGTAGCGTTTATTAGTCAGGTAGAAGAATGTATACGCACAACCAGACCGGGAGGCGGCAGCACAGACAATCATCTCATCGAGTTCACAGATGAAAATATAGGATTAGTTAAATCTCGGTTCCCATATTAAGACGCAATCGGTCTGCCAAATTATATCTCGGTGAAAACACCTAAAACCCTATTTTAGTGGTTAACTCATAAGTTTACCATTGTGCTTTCCTGCACCCAAAAGTATAAAATCATGGAAGTTTGGGAGTAGGAAAAAAATCGTAAACTTATGAGTCATCTGCTAAAATTGGGTTTTTTATTTTCTACACAGATTTTCCTTGGCAGACCGATTGCGTTGTAATATGCTAATCAAGATTTAACTAGTCCTAGATTTTCATCCATGACCTCGATAAGGTGATTGTCTATGCTCCTGCTTCCCGGTCTAAATGAAATTATATACAATTGTTGCTATAGACAGTGATACTTTTAGTACATTTTAATAGATATTATATTTATAGCATAATGAAATTGATATGTATTATTGGGATTCACAATAATACCTTCCCTACAATAAAAGGTTCATGTAATACTCGTATCCTTTTACAGAGCCACATATTATAAGCTTAATTTAAATTTGAGGTTTAAATTAAGCTTAATTTAAAAATCTATATGTCATATACACTTCTCAAAAGAATCCCATATAATGAACTTTAATTCTTGAGAATTGCTAAAAGAGTAATAAAAAATAAGTATATACTTATCATTTAATGCGCAAAATTTAATAAAATGGTGTTGAATTTTCAAATCTCTATCACTACAAATTTATTAATTCGTATATAAAACCTATTCTTGTATAAAAGTAAAACAAAATACCACAAAGGCATAATGACAGGATAAATTTTATTAAAATTAAGAAAAAACAATATGATTTTACTGTTGTTATAGGTACTGAGACATTTGTGTTCAAAATAAGTATATTTTATGCCCAAAAAAAGAAAAAAAAAAAACTGCCGAACTTTCGAAAATTGGAAAAATAACAAATCTCATTTGAAAAATACAAGCTTACAGCATATCGAAAAGAAAATGGAAAAGCATATATAGAAAACAAGGCCCGGGTGGAAAACAAATTTTAAAATTTATACATTTATTATTACAACAGAGGGCGCTAACAACGGGAAAAATCACGAGGTTTCTGACCAAGTTTTCTAAGGCCACGAAAACTTAGCGATTGCCAAGTCTATTATTATGAAAGTGGCCTTGATGACTAGTAGTACGCACCAGATGGCGCTACATACGAGACAAAATCAGTTAATATGTTGGCAGCTATAGAGACAATTTCAACAATAGATTTTCTCCTGAATGCGAGGCCTGATTATGATAAGGGGGCCTTGGTGTTGCCAATGGGCTGCTTAAAAAGAAAAAGAAAAAAAAATATTTGATTGACATCACATTTTTGAAATGGTAAAATTCCCCTTATTTTCTCCTTCATTAATATGTCATTAAGTAAGGCGAATTTTACTACTTCAAAAAAGTGATGGCATTTAAGAAATCTGATTTTTAAAAAGTAACCTTCTGGCAACCTTTGTTTTCATAATGGATAATTTGACCGACAGACAATATGTGGTAATAAATCCTCGGTATGCATGAAATAATAAAAACATTTTGCCTTAATTCTAAATTAATTTTTTTCCAAATTCTTATTATAATTAACTTTTCTTTTTTTCTTAACATAATCTCAACATATTTATTTTAATTCCACACCTTTAATCAACGCTTTCGTTATTTTATTTTATTTTAAAAACATTAATGTGTCGAAACAATTCTTTTAAAGTCATTAACTTAGTTTAAACTAGTCGTTGGGGGCCACCGTAATACTTATCCATCATGGATAGACATATGAAAATAAAATATGTGAAAACGATTTATACAATGCATTGCAATTTCAAAACAAAACTTAAATATTTTTAATATGCATAGTAATGCTCTATTAATGAATTGCAGATGCACCAATTTCGACAAATTATATAAAACGCCAAACTACTCAAGTAATACCAAACTGCGTAAAAGAAACATCCTTATAACTCCAAAAATAATAATAATATAAACTAACAGTCTACTGCATTGGATTAAGCGTCTCATTTTCAATTAAAATATACTTCTGAATTGAAATTTAAATGAAATACAGGGTCATGAAAATCGAAGAATGTGGAAAACAGGATTACAAATATCTCGGCAACTAATAATCCGATCGACTTCGTTCCATATGCAAAATGTGTGTTATTTTATTGCCTTTTATGTCCATTCCTTAGAACAAAAACATTCGAAAATTTTTATATACCTTTCATCAGAACGATATTTTCGAGAGTCCGAAAAAAATAGTTCCGGATAATCGAGGTTGCTGATATTAAATAGGCTTCGTCCTATTCTCATATACTAACTACATACAAAATTTCAAGTCTCTATCTCAATTTGTTCGGCAGATAGAGCGTTTACAGACAGACAGACAGACGGCAATTTTTTTTTCTAAAAATATGTTTTTCGGAATCTCCACTATCTAAAACGTGTAAATCCGCCAAAAAAAAATTTCCATTTTCAAAACGATTGCAACACTTACCCTATACTACGTATGATGGGTCAGTAATAATTATCCTTACAGTATATTTTATGCATTACAATTAAAAGTAACCGTTAAAAGGCTAAATAATATACTTCGCGTAAAAACAAAAATAAGCAAAAGCCATTGGTTCATTTGCTGTAAAATAGTCTGACTAGAAATATGTGCAAATAAATCATCTACGTAGGTATATAATTCATTCAAACGCATTTTTTCTAACTCTGTTAAGGGTGAAAATTCTCTTGAAACAATTGCTTTTATCCCGGAAAAATCATTAAGCTAATTTTCGTCATAATTGGTCTCTTAAAACCATCAAAATATGCAGTTTAAATAATTATCTTTAGAGCATATTCTACCCATAATAATTAAAAGTAACCATTAACAGGCGAAATAATATATTTTTCATGAAAGAAAATAAGTAAAAGTATTTCGTTCAATTAACTGCATATATAATCTGAGTAGAAATGTGCGGAAATTTCATCTCGGCACGTACATAATTCATACATATCTATTCTTGGTAGCACTATTAAGAGAAATATTTCTTAAAGCAATAGCTTTTTTTTATTTCCCTTGAAAAATAATGAAGTTAATTTTCAACATCACTTGATCTCTCAAACCCATAAAAATACAGTCGAGTCTCTGTACAACGAAACTCCATACATCGAATTTCTCTATATAACCAATATTTAGTAGGAACGGTCCCCTTTTCCATGATTACATTAAAAACAGTCTCTATATAGCGAAATATCTATCTCCATATAACGAATTTTTTCATAAATTGGTCTTAATTTATTCAGTTTTAAAAAGCTTCGAAATCATATGGAATCGATTTTTCATAACCTATTTTTGATTTATCGTCAGTGCTGAGTTTTTTTTATATTACTTCTCTCCTTGTTCTTTAAATCCAACGAATTCATCCCACTTCCCACACACCTTTCCACATCCTTCTCAAAAGAATGTCAATTGGATTGATACACATGTAAGAGAGGAATCAATGAGAGGCACGTAAGAGAGGCCTTCAAATGGAGGAAAATGTTAACTACAATTTTTCATTCCTTGCTAAAATTTGAGCATTTTTTTGAGAGCGTAACAATTTTAAAATCAAAGCAACAAAAAATTAGATTTCTTCGTCTGAAATTAATGCAAGTTTTCTTTATTTGATTTTCATCAAGCTTTCAAATAAATGTCAGTCCTCTTTTTTGAAACAGCTTAATAAATTAAGAAATAAAATGTTAGGTTAATATTTACTTTTAAACACTTCAAATTCTTAATTCAAAAGATCAAAAATAATATTTGTTCAACTTTCACACATTAAATACGATTTTTAACATCATTCTTTATACATCGAATTTCTATATATGACGAATTTTTTACTGGAACGGTGGATTTCGTTATATAGAAACTCGACTGTATTAAGTTTAAATAATTATTCTTACAGGATATTTTATGCATAATAATTAAAGTAATCGTTAAAAGGCACTATACTTTCTATAAAAACAAAAATAAGTAAAAATCATTGGTTCAATTGCTGCATAAATCAACTGAGCAGAAATATGCAGAAATAAATTGTCTGCGTACGTATGTAGTTCAACCAAACGTATTCTTGCTAACACTGTTAACAGAGAAATTATCTTGAAAAAAAAATAGCTTTTTTCCTTATTTTAGGAGGAAGGGGGGATGATTAAACTTCAACAACAGTTGATCTCTGAAACCATGAAAATATTCGGTTAAAATATATTTCCTTACAGAAAACTTTAAATATTTCTCGTTACAGCATGTTTTATGCAAAGCAATAAAAATTGATCATTAAAGGATAAAATGCACTTTTCTTAAGTCGAAAAAAAACACTCCTCGTTCATTTTCTGCAAAAATAATCAGGATAAAAACATGTGAAAACGAATAATACATACGCATATACAGTCGAGTCTCTATATAACGAAATCCACCGTTCCAGTAAAAAATTCGTTATATAGAGAAATTCGATGTATAGAGAATGGTGTTAAAAATCGTACTTAATGTGTAAATTTTGAAAAAATATTATTTTTGATCTTTTTAATTAAGAATTTGAAATGTTTAAAAGTAAATATTAACCTAACATTTTATTTCTTAATTATTAAAGTTGTTTCAAAAAATGAGAACAGACATTTATTTAAAAGCTTATTAAAAATTAACTAAGGAAGACGTGCATTAATTTCAGACAAATATATCTGTAATTTTTTGTTGTTTTGATTTTAAAATTCTTATGCTCTCAAAAAAGGCTCAAATATTAGCAAGGAATGAAAAATTATAGTTAACACTTTCCTCCATTTGAAGGCCTCTCTTATGTACCTCTCATTGATTCCTCTCTTATATGTGTAACAATCCAATTGATTCGGTTTCGAGAAGGATGTGGAAAAATGTGTGGGGGGTGGGATGAATTCATTGGATTTAAAGAACGAGGAGAAAAGTAATAAAAAAAACTCAGCACTGAACGATAAATTAAAAATAATTGGTGGAAAACTGATTCCATATGATTTCGAAGCTTTTTTAAAACTGAATAAATTAAGACCAATTTATGAAAAAATTCGTTATATGGAGATAGATATTTCGTTATATAGAGACTGTTTTTAATGCAATCATGCGAAAAGGAGACCGTTCCAACTAAAAATTCGTTATATAAATTCGATGTATGGAGTTTCGTTATAGAGAGACTCGACTGTATTTCAATTATACGCTTTTCTGCTACCATTGTTAAGCGAGATGTATAAATAATTTTTCCTCATTTTTTCTCATTTTCTAAGAAAGGAATTACTATTTCTAAACTTCTGTCTAAGAGAAAAGAAGGATTTTAAAAAGAAAAGTAATGAATATTTGTTATTGTTTCCCAAACAAGTTTTTGTACTTATTGCTATTTTTCAGTGTGCAATAAATATCAAATCTACGATAATTTTTCTTGTAGATCAAGATCAGAAATGTGTATTTTTGAAATACATATTTTTTATTATATTAAATTGTATACTTTATAATGTATAATATAATACTAAATTTTCTATATTGGATTGCACGATACATATAAATAAAACTTTTCAGAAGCTAGATATTTTTATATGTTCCTCAAAGTAAGGTGGGTAGCATAAAATTTTTAAATTTTGTATTTCCAAAACTTCTACATATATTATAATTAATATATGAAAAAAATCCATAACTTTTTTTAATGATTAAGCTCATTTCCAACATCAGTTGATCTCTTAAAACCATAAAAATATTTAGTTTAAATGCATTTTCTTATCCCACATTCCTTTAGTATGCAAACCGTCCTTTCCAAACTACAAGTACAGATAATCATTTTGGAATTCCCTTTTGTAGAATTCCTTCTCGCAAGCTCAATTCTTGGTATGAGTGTATTCTTCCACACTTTCAAACGTCCCTGTTATAAACAAAAACACACCCCATTTGGAAATTTGGAAGTATTTTTCGTTACAAGATATTTTATGCATAACAATAAGAATTGATCATTAAAGGATAAAATATACGTTTTTTAAGCCGAAAAAAACAAACGCTCCTCCTTCATTTGTTGTATAAATAATCAGAAGAAAACAAGTGGAAGCAAGTAATACAAATGCATATATTTCAACAAAACGCTTTTGTGCTATCATTGTTAAGAGAGAACTACAAATTTATTATTTTTCTCATTTTCTAAGAAAGGAAGTACTATTTCTAAATCTTCTGTTTAAAAAAAAAAAAAAAAAAAAAGAAAAGTAATAAAATAAATATAAAATCTATGATATATTTTGTTGTAGATCAAGTAAAGAAATTACTATTTTATATTACATTAAATTGCATACATACTATATTAGATTAATTTTAAACGCGATTATTCAATCGGCAAATCAATTATAACAGAAGTAATTTATTCCATTTTTCAATATTGGGTGAAAAAAGTCTGGGCCAGGATTCGAACCAGGGATGTATTCGCTGAAGCCGCCAATGCTCTACCAACTGAGCTATCCCGGACACGAATATTGGTGTGTGTTAATTGGGTGAGTGTTCGTGTCCGGGATAGCTCCGTTGGTAGAGCATTGGCGGCTTCAGCGAATACATCCCTGGTTCGAATCCTGGCCCAGACTTTTTTCACCCAATATTGAAAAATGGAATAAATTACTTCTGACATACTATATTGTACACATAATACTATTTCTTATATTATATTGCACAAAACTCATAAATAAAACTTTTCAGAAGCTAGATATTTTTATATGATCCATAATGTAAAGGATTAGTATAAATGAATGGCTTGATTTTAAAAGTTTGTATTTCTAAAAGTTTTACACATAAGTAATATATAAAAATTATAAAAAAAAAATCTCTTTTTTTTTCTCTAGTTAAGAGGTGTTTGATATGTCAACCTTTCATAATACGAAAAAAATCTAATCTGTAATCAAGTTTGTTAAATGCAATTTTCAGTTTTATGCTATTAATCCTTTGCATTCGAGAGATGACTCTCATTGACCATTAGTATCCATTACACTGAAAAAAATGGTTTCTCAAAATTAAATAAAAAGTACTCAATTTTAAGTACTTCACATACTCAAAATAGTTCAGATCCAAATGTACTCAAAATTGAGAAACACATGTACTCATTTTTGATTCCATGGTTGTGTTCAAATGTAAATCGCTATGAACTGTCCCTTTAACATATAAATTAAAGTAAAAATATAGTAGCATTTATTTCTTGTTCAGTTATTAAGAATAAAACTTGAATTGATTGTTTGTAAAAAAAAAAAAGTAGCAAAAATTATTAGCAAGATACCCAAATCGAATATTTTTATGGCAAGTGCTCTGTTTGCCAGCATTTTTAAACTATTTCAAAATAATCTGTATAATTTAATATTTACATTAAAAAGCATCTTTTATGCCATCATGAAGGAAATAAACCATTACAAGGTACAAAATTACCGTTAGTTTGGATTTGATAACATGTGATGTTTCAAAATTGAGAATTCAATGTGATCATTTGTGATCCAAACATACTCAATTCAGAATGAGTACATCGATGTTCTCATTTTTGAGTATTTCATTTTCTTCAGTGTAGTATGACCATTAGTATGTGATAAAAGATGGCGAAATAAACTGTGAGATGTTGGTGATGTTCAAATCAATTGGCTTCCCCATTTACGAGGGTTTCTTTGGTTATTTGTATGTATGACGGCCAATTATCTACACGTGGTATATAGGCCCTAAGGGGAGGGTTGCCCTCCGTGGGGTCTTTCTTAGGCAACTTAACTCGTATTTACTCAAGGAAATCCAAGGTTCGAACAAAACAACGGAAAACTCCGAATAGCTAGGCCGAAGGTCGCGACTGGGTTCGAACCCAGCGCCTACCGTCTACCAGTTTGGAGTTCAGAATCTCTCGGCCACTGGTGGTGCCGCCCCATTTATGAGGAACACTTGACAACACTAGAGGTGAGCAAGATTCACATCTCGAGTGGAATGGGTTAAATTTTCTTAACCCCTTGAAGGGCGGCGGCATTTTTTTCCTCATTTTGCAACAATATTTTTCGAAAATTTCGTCGTAATGTGTTCTTTAATCTTATTTCCTTGAACTGGTCTGAACAGCAATGGGCAGAATGAATTATTTTACTATCGAAGAATTATTTGGACTTGCGCAAGAAAATTGTATATATTTTAAATGAAAAAATCTTGAAATTTAGTAAAAGAAAAAATAAATAAATAAATAAATAAAAATAAAGAAGAAGATGATGATGAAGAAAAAGAAAGAAAATATTTCAGTTGCAACACTCAAAATTTTTTAATTAATTATCTTATGAAATTTCGAAGATAAAATTTTTTTATAAGTTTCTTAAATTAATAGTGTTCAACACTTGTGAACACTTTGATAGGTTTTCTGATATTCATGAGCTTTACGCCCTGTCTATAAATGTTTTTCTTAATATAAATGAGCCATTGAAAGAAAAAAGTCTAGCTGTAGTATGTAAACTACGTAATTATTATTTTTTTAAATGAAAGTTTATATTAATTAAATAATAAAAATATGGTATCAAAATAAAATAAGAGTGTCATTAAAATTAACAACTTCAAAAAATGAAAAATTATGTGGTAAGATAAAAATTGAAAATTAAATTGTTAAATTGTTTAAAATTTTTATGCTCATTTAAAAAACAAAAATGTTTAGTCAAAGTTGGAAAGGAAAGGTTGGCCGAGAATTGACAGATGTTAAGTCAAAATTCTAGAAAAAAAAACTTTTCAGAGTTATTTTCATTTATACAGTAGAACCTCGGTTATCCGAACCTCGATTAACCGAAACTCTCCGTTAACTGAAGTCGGTTTCTACTGCACTTTTTTTTCAATTTCTACTATTCTCTATTTTCTCTTACAAAGATGCATTTTTAAGGGGTTTTTCCCACATTCCTTTAGTATGCAAACCGTCCTTTCCAAACTACGAGTACAGATAATCATTTTGGAATTCCTTTTTTTAAAATTCCTTCTCGCAAGCTCAATTCTCGGTATGAGTGTTCTCTTCCACACTTTCAAACGTCCCTGTTATAAACAAAAACACACCCTCTTTGGAAATTTGGAAGTTCATTCTGCCGAATCCCAGAACAATCAAATGTTACTGCATCCTCTGATTGTAAGCAATAGCAAAGAACCTAACCTCTTTTGTCATCTCAAGAACAGAGGAATTTTCATTGCAGCAGAATTTGAAAAGGGGGAGGAGTCACTTTGTGTCACTTATCCTTTGTGGACAATTCTAATCCAGAAAGGAAGGAATTAAGGAAAAATCCGTTTGGTATTATCTTTCTCCCTCTACTAGGACGATCTTTTAGGTTTGGTCACTTTTGGCACCTGGCCAGAATTCCTGTTTGCTCTCTTTTTCTGCTGTTACATTTCCGATCAGAATTTTCTGGAATGCTATCATATGGAGCTTACGCATTGTCTTTCTTATATTTTTATATTCAAATTTTCTTTTTTAACATGGCTTGCATTAAGAAAATAAGAATCGTATTAGTCATACAGAAAAATATGATATTGTAACAAGACTAGAATGACAAAACTTGCAAAGGACTTTCACGTTCGTCACTGTCAGTGGATATGTAAAGGAACTCGGAAAACATTAAGAAGTGTTTTGCTAAATTTATTTTCATTTATAATTTTTATTTAGTATTTAACAATTAAAATAATCGTAATAACAGTTCAATGACGATACTACATACTCCCTCTTTTCCAAATTAGTTACGACATTTGAATACTTTTGTACTGATTATTGGTATTTATGGCTTTATGATTTTGTTTGAACATTTTTCAGAGGGCTATACTATCAACCAACAATATTTACGTACCTAACATTCCCTCAATAATTCCATAAAAAAGTAATTAAAAACTTTTAAAAATCCCGGTTCACACGCTCTTAAGCCACGCCCCATTAAGATTTTTTAACAGTATTCACATAAAACTGTCTTCAATCTAATCAATCGTGAATTTATTTAAGAACATTTTATTCCAACTATTAGTTCTAATTTCTTTTATAGTATAAATTCAAAATTCTAGTATAATTTTACTGGTGCCAATCTACTAAGCTGCATCAGAAATTATTTATGACTCCACCTACTTGAAATGTAGCAACTAATTTGGGACAAAATGTTCAACCTAAATGTCGCAACTAATTTGGGACGGAAGGAAGTATTAAACTAGATGATTATTGATGAATTCTCGATTATCTGAAAATTTCAATTATTCGAAGTAGAGTCGGTCCCAATTACTTCGGGTAATCAAGGTTCTACTGTATTTCATTGTAGAATAACAGTAAACATATGTTGCATAGATTAATTCTAATTAATTATTTTTAATTATACAAACTTTTCTGGTAATATTGATTTTTTAAAGGTTAGCAACTATTATTTTCCCAATGCTCGAATAATTCATAACAACAGTAAAATTATTAATTGCGCCCATCTCCAGGACTAACTGGCCAATTTCTATAATTAATTTTATTTTAGTCAAACGAAAATTTTTTTGATAAAGCCAATTAAGGGGTCAGGTAACTTTTAGAGAATCCAAAAATCGATTTTTAAAAAAATAGCTTATAATTACATGTGATTCTTTAGAAACATTTAAAAACAAACCGCATTCGAAAATTCGCATTAGAAAAAGAGTTATGTCTAAAACACTTTGCGCTTTTCCTATACGACCAATGGTAAATTTAAACTTTGACGTCAATTTTCTCAAAACAGCGATTTTCATCATTGCGCGCACGATTTCTGAAAAACGGCTGCGTAGAATTTAACAAAATTTTCGCTGAATATATTAAACGTACACAGGGACAAAATGACCTACTATTATGTTCCTCAAATTATAAGTTTAGAATTCACGACTATTTTATTGTAGAAAAAATCTCGATATTTTGATTTTCTTTAAAAGAAAATTTTTTTTCTCGGGATCTATAAGTTTTAATTTTTTTTATCGTAGGTCATTTTGAAAATACATTATATCTCTACTCAGAAAAAAAATCTTGGTTTGTTTTAGCCATTCATATTTGAAAAATCGTGCGCGCAAGGCATGCAAGATTTAATCTTTCGTAAAAATTGTATTATCTTTAAAAGTAATTAAAAAATATTGCATGTGTATATACTTTTTTAACAACTTTAACTAATAAAATAAATTCTTCTTAATATGTGTTTTCAATTTTATAGTCAAAAGTCAATTAGATATAGAGTGACTGCAGTTCTTACAAAGGTCACTTTTTCACGTATTTTGTTAGTTCGAAAGGTACCTGACCCCTTAAGCAAAATCTACAGCGAATTAAGTGAAATAAAGTGAAAACCGACACTGTTTTCTGTCTCTCGCTGTCTAGTCTGTAACTCAGGTTTCTGGCATAATTACTTTTTTCGAAATTCATTCCTTTAATCTGCTTTGGAAGGTTATATTTCTGTAATACACTGCAAAAAAATTCTGTAAAGTTACTAAAAGTTTTCTAGGACACTGGGATTCTTAGAATTTTTTATGTAGCAGCAACAGCAAAAATTCATGTAACAAATACAGATTTGCACTGAAATTCAAAAAATCTGTAAGGTTACGAGAAATTATTTAAGAAACTGGAATTCATTGAATTTTTTATGTAACGGCGTCCCAAGTTACAAATAATATTTTAGTAAGATAACAGTAAATTTAATAGTTTCGTTTGTAAAGTTACATATTTCTGTAGCTTTAAAAAATTAATTTTGTAGATTTACATAATTTCTTGTACAGTGTACAGATGAAAGATTACTAATCATGCAGATTTAGGCTACTTTACATCTGTAAAATTACAGATTTATTTATTTATTTCTTTATTTATTATGTATTTATTTATTTTTACAATGTAATAATTAGTAGTAGAAGATATATATATATATGTAATAAATATAAGCTGAACTCGACTAAAATATCTATGTTGCATAAATTCTACGTATTCTTAGCAGCACCGGCAGAGTAGTCGCTCCGACAGTTGGCAAGCAATAGAAGACTTTCATTGGGGTATTTCCCCATTATAAAAACAGACAACATCAGTCTTCAAGTTCTTTATTGATGAGCTTAAAAATAGATAAACTCTTCCCCGCAATCACCTTAGTCCACATCGACACTACAAATTTCATTATCTCGTCCACATCATCAAATATTCTAATTCAGCGGAGCAATGAAAAACGCGGCTTGGTAGTTTAAAGAAAAGATGCATTCTGTTCTCCTGAAAAGCCAAATGAAAAAATCATTTTCACGACAAAACTAGCGCCCTCCTACTCCGCGTCAATCATTTTAAAAATCCAATCAGGATGGACTCGAGCCTCAAACGGACAAAATGATCAATTCTAATTGGTCGTTATAGGCGGTCCTTGGCAAGAACTATATTTTTTCCTCGGAAGACAAAGCCCTTTAGCAAGGTGTAGTAACACCTGTCACGCGATGTTAAAATAAAAAATAAAATTAAAATCGCAGGAATATGCCAGAAAGTAAAAAGCTTACGAAATACTTCCCGCCTTTTTGAGAAGCAAGCAATAATTTATTAATAACTAAAGTAAGAAAAAGAATTTTAGCTGTTACAAGTTACGAAACTAAGATTGAAATATGTTCCACAAATTTAGAATTGAAGCTAAGAGAGAACAAAAAAATGGCGCAAAAATTTTTTTATTTTATTACAAATCCCCCCTCCCAGAAAGACGGGTGAAAAAGTAGGTCTGAGACCTGCAATTTCACAGAAAGGGAGATGATGCAGACTTAGCTCACGAAGTTATTGATATAAGTAATAATAATTAGATACTAAATAAAAAAAATTTAAATTAATTTCTCTTTTTTATATAAATATAGAATTCACATTTAAGAACACTAAGGTGATGCGGGGAATAACTTCAAATTTAAATACAATAAAATAGGCATCAATACAAATACAAGATATAATCTTGTTTAAAGTACACATCATAAAGTAATTTGAAAATATAAGCAATTACCCATAGTAATAACATAAAAATGAAACATAAAAATGAAAAACAATAACGTTGAATTCTTTTTTAACAATGTCAAATCTAGAAATGAAGGAATTTAATAGAACTTTCTTGAAATCAATGTTGAAAGTTTGTTTCAAAAATCCATTTAAGAGTCATATTTGGAGTATTCATGATCTCTTTTTCAAGGAAGTCTAATTATATCTTATTAATTGTCCAAGAGTAATATTTGGAGTGGTATAGTCCATTGCCTCTTTTCAAGGAGGTCTAATTATATCATTATTAATTGTCCACATTCAATATAGTAAGACATTTTATAATATAGTAATAATAAACTTTAACAATGTAAATAATAAACAATATAAGTAAGAAACATAATAAGGAAAAATATCAATAATAATAAATATCATAAGTATAAGTAAATCTCATAATGGGTATAAGTAAATCTCTTAATAAGTAATAATAAGTATCACAAAAGACATTCTTTAAATACTTAATCTCGTTTATCTCATCTCATATTTTTGGGATGAAATATAGAGAGAAGTGAAATAAAATAAAAAATACAATCAATTATGAAATCATTTACTTAATCTGGTAATTCGAGTACAGGATTAAGTAGGAATATGTACAAAAAAAATATTAAAATATAATATGATAAATTAAAATAAAATAAAGATAAATAAAAATTTTATTCATGTTTGAGAATGCACGTGACCTTTAAACTACTAAGATTCTTAAAAAGAAATATTAATAAATGATAAAAATAAAAAACAAGATCTATTCATGTCAAATAATTACGCAATAAATATTCTCTCGGCGTGATAAAACATTGCAAGATGCAAGTAGGAAAGAGAAAAAGAAACAAAATTATATTATAATTGGCATGTACTTGGACTGGAATGCAGAAGCAAAGAAAGAGAGAAAGAAAAAAAAAATTAAAATAAAGTGATAAAAATTTTGTTACTTGGCAAATAATTAATTTATTAATTGATAGCTTAAATTTAATATTACAAATAGGTTCAGTTGAAAAAAAAAATTTTGTATATTTTTAAATATTTATTTGTTATTAAACTATTCTAAGTAGGGTAATTCAGTACAGAATAAGAAATTTCCACTTTGTTCGTCTACGCCGGCATAAACAAACAAATATAAAAATTTCCAGACAAGTGACACTCTCGCTGCAGTCAAGAGATATCATTGCCATTCTGTAAGAATTACAAGATATTATCTGAATTAAAATATGGAAAGAAATTTACTGTTTAAGAGAAAAAAAATTTATAAAATGATAAACTAGAGATATAGTCTAAGCTACAGTTTTTACTTGAGTTTGTTGTTGTTGATTAGGGGGTTGTTGCTCATGACTTAATTTAAAATTATCAGGGGAATAATAAGGCCTTAATTTAGATACATGTACTATCTCTGAATTTTTGAACTGATTTTGCCTATCAATTTCAAAATTTACTTCGGATAATTTGTTAAGAATTTTATAAGGGCCACTAAATACTTGTGATAACTTTCTAGTATTAGGGTACTGAAATTCTTCATAGATAACTAGATCTCCTATTTTAAATTTTGGTTCGATATAATCTTTATCATAATATCTTTTATTTTTTAAATGAAATTCATCAGTTCTTGCTTTAGCAATTTTAAGTGCTTCATGAACAGGGGGATAATAATTTTGTTGTAAGGGGGAGTCATAGGGTAATTGGCCAAAAAGCAAGTAAGCAGGTGGAAATTTAGTAATAGAATGGGGTGTATTATTATATTCATTAATTACCTCAGTTAAAAGCTTAGTCCAGGGAATTTTAGAGGTAGTGGAATTTACTTTACATTTTAATCTAGTTACTATTGTCTGATTTACTCTTTCACATTTCCCATTCGTTTGTGGATGATGGGCAGTGGTCAAACGTTGTTTAATATTATGATTTCGCAGGAATTTTTTGAATCTTGAAGAAGTAAAAGCAGCATTCCTGTCACTAAGTATTTTTTGAGGGGATTGTACTCTTGAAATTTTACTAAAACAGAATAATTGTTGAGGGATTTTGATATTGAAGATTTGTTTCAGACAATTTGTATAAGTTTCTGTAGTGACACTTTTGGAAGGAAATGCCCAAACATATCTTGTGGCATGGTCTATTATAATATGGAGATATTTTTTTGTAGAATTATAATAATTGAACCCTCCTACAGTATCAACAGACAGACAGTCAAAAGGTTGATCTGTAGTGGGCATAGCTTGTAATAAGCCAAATTTTTTCTGTCTAGGTTTTTTATTTTTCTGGCAAATATCTCAGTATTTAACAAAGTTAGTAATGTCTTGGGTCATATCTGGCCAATAATAGTTAGGAGTAATTAAATTTTGCATTTTTTGAACACCAGGGTGACCAAATTGTTCATGAGCAACATTAAGGAATTTTTTTCTTAGGGACATGGGAACTACCACTTTACGAAAACCTTTTCTTTTAACTATAATCAGTCCATTGTCATTAATATAATTTGATCCACACACATTTTCTTTTTCTTGCTTCTCAATAATCTCTTTAACGTCAAGAAGAAAAGTAAGGGGTTTACAAAAATGAGAAATAGGGTTTCGAGACAACATGTCGGCTTCGACAATTGTAGATCCCTTTAAGTACTCTATTTTGTAATCGAACATACTTAACTTCAATGACCACCTAAATAATCGACCTCTTAAATGTTTGACATTTTTTAACCAAACAAGAGATGCATGATCCGTATTGATGGTAAATTGTACACCGTGAAAGTAATGATAAAATTTATCTAAAGTATCAATGATAGCAAGACACTCTAGTTCGGTAATGAAATAATTTTTCTCATAACTTCTCAATCCTCTAGAAAAATAAGCAATTGGATGTAAAAAGTTATTATGGTCGGGTTGTTTAAGAACTGCACCTACCGCTACCTGAGAAGCGTCAACAAACATGTGTAGGGGTAATTTTGGGTCATAAATCTTTAAAATTGGTTTAGCAATGAGGGCATCTTTTAATTTTTGAAAAGAGTTTTGACATTCAGTATTCCATTCCCAAATAGTATCTTTCTTAAGTAATTTATTTAGGGGGTGTCTAATCTCAGCATATTTGTCAATAAATTTATGATACACATTTATAGAACCAAGAAATCTTTGTAATTCTTTAGTGTTAGTAGGAGGTTTTAATTTTTTAATTGTTTCTATATTAGTATTAGCTGGAGTTAAAGTTCCATTTTGGATTTCATACCCTAGAAAATTGATTTGTTTTTGAGCAAAAGTACATTTAGATAATTTTAATTTAATATTTTCTATTCGGCATAAATCAAAAATTTGGATGAGATGCTGTATATGTTCATCTATTGATTTAGAAAAAATAATTATATCATCAAAATAATAACAAGCAAAGTCTATTTTATATTTTGTAAGAATTCTTCTAATTGTCCTGTTGAAAATTGGAGGGCCTACCTTTACACCAAAGGGGAGAACATTCCATTCCCAGAGCCCACAATTAGTAGTAAAGGCTAACTTTTCGGAATCGGCTGGGTGAATAGGTATGTGCCAATAGCCTGAGGCTAAATCTAGTGTAGAGAAATATTGGGCACCACTTAATTTGTCTAAAATTTCATCTATTCGGGGCAAAGGTTCAGCGTCATTTTTCATAATAGAATTTAATTTTCGGTAATCAACACACATTCGGGTTTTTTTGCCTTCATCTCGTTTATTTACTAACGTAACTGGAGAAGAATATGGGCTATAAATTTCTTTAATTAACCCAGCAGCTAATAAGGATTGGATTTGCTGAGATATTTCTTTTTCATCAGCATTGGATGTACGATAAGGCCTCAAAGATATTGGTAGGTCAGATTTAAGATAAATACACTGAGGTTCAATATTAATTCTCCCTACATCATATTTATGTTTTGCAAAAATATCTAAATAATCCCTTAAAAGTTCCCTTACATTTTTATTTTGAATAGCATTCAGATTCCCCAATAGATTATAATCATCATTATTAGTTCGCGGCAAGGATTGAGGAGTTATGGTATTTCCATAATCGGGTTGCACAGTAGTATCATTTTTTATAATATCAAAATGAAGCAATTCTAAGTTATCACTGGATATGTTGACATATGAATTTAACGAAATATTGTCTTGTAACACCTGGCTTTTTGCACAATCAATTTTCAATTTAAATTTGGCACAATCAGGTAAACCTAAAATAGCATAGTCCAAATCAAGCTTACTTACTAAAAAATTAACATATCTCTTTATATTACCAAATTTAATACATAATCGACAAGATTTATTAATTGTAAGAGTTCCTTGTGCCTGTCTAATAGTAATAGGGGTAACATTATGTAAATTACCATTTAAATATCGAACAAATTTGAGGGGTAAAATTGAGACAGTTGATCCACTATCAACCACACAATACACTTTGTTATTGCCCACATATCCAGGGATGATTAATTGTCAAATATTATTAGTAGGGGGTGGTTGAATATGAGCAGGAGTTTGAGTTTGAAAGGAATTTGTGTTAAATATACAACTCCTCTCCCAATGATATGCATTTTCTATGCCTCTGTTTAAACATATTCTGCACGGACGACTTGGGTAGTTATTCTGATAATGAGTCGTAGGCATTCTAGGAGTGAAAAACCTAGGATTAAAATTTTGGAATGGATTGTTTGGAGTAGATCGAGTCCAATGTCTGGGCTGAGGATTGGATTGTGCATAGGTCTAGTTTGTTGAAAATTTCTATTGCTGTTATTAGGGGTATAAGTTGGAATCGCTGCTAATTGTTTAGCAATGCGAAACCATTCACGAGTATTGGAAGGAGGGTTAACCATCAAACAATTTTGATACTCCGGCTGAAGTCCATCAGTTAATCCTTGTATAATTAAATTTTCCCCAAGCTGAAGTTGCCTTCCAATCTCAACTTTTTTTCTAAAATAAGAATCCAAATCACTTAGATCATTTAACTTTAAGGAAATAAACTCAGAAAATTTTGGAACTCTAACCTGAATGTATTTTTCAGTTAAAATCTCGACAATTTCCTCATAAGTAGCACAATCCAAACAATCATTTATATAAGTTTTTAGCGCTTCCCCCTTTAAATATTTTGAAATATTTTGGTGTTTCCACTCATTATCTTTTTTTTCTACAGAACATTCTCGACCAAAATGTTCAAACCATTTAAAAATATCCATGCCCGACCCAAATTCAAAAGGGACAATATCAAGTTTATTTTCTGACATTTTTTCTTCTTTTACTAATCCTGACCTTAATAACATGAAAGAAGGATAATTCATATGGAAAATATTTAAATGCTATACTTCAATTATTAAAATTCAATTACTATACTTCAAATACTTCAATAAATAACAATAAAAATAATAAATAATAAATAAATCAATTCTGTTTGAATTCATGTGAAATAAATAAATAATAAATAAATAAGTAATAAAATAATAAATATCGGTTTTCCATACATGGGAAATAACAAATAATTTTAAGAACAAAAATACTTTTCTTTACGTATGGAAAATAAATTTAGCAACAGAGTATTTTTTGACAGCAAATTAATCCATCTTTCGATTTAAAAAAAAAACACCTTTAAAACTAAATAAAATTTCTATGAGCAGAAAATTTTAATTAATTATAAATTAAAAACAAATTTATTTTTTAATATCTGTAATAAAAGAGAAAAAAAAAATCAAGAATTTAAACAAAGAAATTATTATTAAAATTTCTTAATCAATAAACAAATAAAATAATAAATAATAACTTACAGACATGCTCGATGTGGCCTTGTTCAAATACCTAATTTTTATTAAAATAAACAAAAATAAACACTTCGTAGATACGACTCACAGGTGCAAATTTCAATTAGTCTATATTACCGATGGAATCAATCGTAGTTTTGCAATCATGCTGCAGGTGTTCATTTATTATGAAATGAAAGTTTATCAAAATATTTCAGTACTGTTATCTAGAAAATACATAAATAAATAAATAAAAGAAAATGATGTTGAATTTTGTCGTGCGGTTGTTCTTTATCTTGATAATCATCAGCACACGTTTTTCGACGCTGTCAAGAAAAAAAAAATACTGCAGGCATATCTCACACTTAAAAATTTGCAGATGCTAGACATAGTCACACAAAACTTCATAAGACGATCCGTTTTCCCAACTGAAGGGTTTATCATTTATGCACATGAAGAATCGGCGTATTCGGCGAAAATGGCGCGTGCAGTTCTCTTGATGTAGTTGGAACGGGAAGTGTAAGACAAACACATTTCTTCCTAGAACATGGCGAGCACACACTCATCGCTGTAGGTTTCTCTGACAGGAACAGTCTGTAGCTGGCAAACCATACTAGTTTAATATTTTCCCAGAGATGCACGCCGGCTCACAAATCCTGCCGGCTAAAAATGTAATAAATATAAGCTGAACTCGACTAAAATAACTATGTTGCATAAATTCTACGTATTCTTAGCAGCACGGGCAGAGTAGTCGCTCCGACAGTTGGCAAGCAATAGAAGACTTTCATTGGGGTATTTCCCCATTATAAAAACAGACAACATCAGTCTTCAAGTTCTTTATTGATGAGCTTAAAAATAGATAAACTCTTCCCCGCAATCACCTTAGTCCACATCGACACTACAAATTTCATTATCTCGTCCACATCATCAAATATTCTAATTCAGCGGAGCAATGAAAAACGCGGCTTGGTAGTTTAGAGAAAAGATGCATTCTGTTCTCCTGAAAAGCCAAATGAAAAAATCATTTTCACGACAAAACTAGCGCCCTCCTACTCCGCGTCAATCATTTTAAAAATCCAATCAGGATGGACTCGAGCCTCAAACGGACAAAATGATCAATTCTAATTGGTCATAATAGGCGGTCCTTGGCAAGAACTATATCTTTTCCTCGGAAGACAAAGCCCTTTAGCAACGAGTTGTAACACCTGTCACGCGATGTTAAAATAAAAAATAAAATTAAAATCGCAGGAATATGCCAGAAAGTAAAAAGCTTACGAAATACTTCCCGCCTTTTTGAGAAGCAAGCAATAATTTATTAATAACTAAAGTAAGAAAAAGAATTTTAGCTGTTACAAGTTACGAAACTAAGATTGAAATATGTTCCACAAATTTAGAATTGAAGCTAAGAGAGAACGAAAAAATGGCGCAAATTTTTTTTATTTTATTACATATATATATATATATTAAATTTTCTTATTTTAAGTAGTGGTTGTAAAAAAAATATATATATAAATTTTGAATAAAAAAGAATTCGATCGGATAATTAGTTATCAAGATAGTATAATCTTTTAAACACTCTTCGATTTTTCATGAACCTGTATTTCATTCAAATTTCAATTCTAATACACATTTTAATTAGAAAAGAGACACTTCATCCGAGTCAGTAAACTGTTAATTAATAGGTTTATGATTTTTGGAGTTATAAGGGTTTTTTTTACAACTTGATTACAACGTCTACGAAAAAAAACTAACACAAACTATAAGATTAAATGCGAATGATGACTTATCGTAAATATCACATGCACGTTAAATACGTTCATGTGCTTGTATATCATATCTGATTTAAAATTTGTCGTTTTATTTGTGTTACTATTAATCTTTTGTTCTTTTGTTATTTACAATAAAAAAATATGTCAATTTGTATAACTTTTGAGTAGTTAGACGATTTATATAATTTGTTGAAATGGGTTGACGAGATAATCAAATAGTTCTCGCAAATAGAGCATTACTATTAAAATATTTAAATATGCGTTTAAATTTTATTTTGGATTTGAAATGCATTTTATAAATATTTTTATAAGTTTTATTTTCATATTTTATAGTATAAATATCCATGGTAAATATTAAGGTGGTCTTCAACGACTTGTTCATTATTGAATTTCCTTTCTTTACCCAAGTATCCAAACGTGAACTGCCATTTTAAAATATTGCCATTAAAAATATAGTATAAGAAAAGCATTATGAGAAAGTTTATCAGTCCTGGGCACGATTAAAATATTTCAGGCAGCTCTTTCACTCAGTATTATAAAGTCAGTTGTGTTAACTCTTTGAGGGGTGGTGGGATATATTAAATCTTATCTCTTTTTTTAATCGTGAATTTCACTTGAAACTTTTAGTTAAATCTAGACACACGGCAGTGTGTCAGCCAAGTTCACAAAGTAAAAGGCGACACACCGGCCGTGGGTTATATTACCCGAACCATTTCGGGCCACTTTTGATCCCCCAATAACTTAAATTCTATTTCACCTACACACTTGCAATTTTTTGTGTAGTGTAAGACCATCTGCTAATTTCGAAACCTACAATTTTTTTTAAAAATCTTTTACCGTTCACGGGATATTGGCGTCTGAAAACCGCTATTTTTACCACTGACTCACTTATAGAAATGTTTGACTACTTCCAGGTGACTTAGAAAGTTGAAATTTGGTGTGAAGGTAGGTTATTGGATTTATAAATAGGAAAAAAATCAGAAATCATCATTAATAAAACATTAATGGTGGTTAAAAGATAAATTATTGAATTACAATGGGGGTTTATGAGAATTTCACAAAATACCAGAAATAGTGCCAAGTTGGCGTCACTTTTGGCAACTATCGGGACTAATCTCTGAAACTACC
Organism: Maratus speculifer; assembly: GCA_964019185.1. Classification (NCBI taxonomy): domain Eukaryota; kingdom Metazoa; phylum Arthropoda; class Arachnida; order Araneae; family Salticidae; genus Maratus; species Maratus speculifer. The sequence continues at coordinate 160,685,827 of OZ025301.1, read as the reverse complement.
GAGCCGATTTCAAAAGTAATGGTACCAAAATAATGGTAATCTCCCCGGTTCAAACATAGACTATATCTTATGTCTGTGTCAGTGACCAAAAAGGGTTCAGAAGCCAAAAATATTCTAAAAATGAGATTTTTGTTTTACTAAAAGGCATAGAAGCATAAAGTTAGGCATGTTAATTATTTATAAGATATTAATGATAACTAATGACATTTGCTAAAAAATACCAAATTTAAAAGGGGGGGGGGAATGAGCGAAAAGCGTTCTAAAAATGTTCTAAATTGGGATTTTAAAGCAATCTAAGCAAACAACAAACCTATCTTAAAAGTAATAATATCAAAATGATGGTGATAGCCCTTGCTCCAACGTAGGCTATATCTCATGCCGATGCCACTAATCCAAAGGGGTAAAAGAGCAAAAAACGTTCTAAAAATGCGATGTCTGTATGTTAAGGGCCTAGAAACATAAAATTTGGCATGTTCATTACTTATAAGATATAAATGATCACTAAGAACATTTGTTAACAAATACAAAATTTAAAAAGGGTAAAAATGCGCTAAAAGCGTTCTAAAAACTTTCTAAATAGCAATATTTAAGCAATCTTGGGAAGTTAGCGAACCGTTTCAAAATAAAGATGCCAAAATGATGGCGACAGTATTTGCTCTAACAAAAGTACTGTAAAAATTACCAGATTACAATGGGAATCTATGGGAATTTGGCAAAATACCAGAAATAGCGCCAAGTTAGCATCTTTTTGACGCGTAATTTTTGTCATCAATTTAATGATATATCGCCAAGTTGGTGACAAACATTTTTTGGTCGACGAGGTAATCAAGTAGTACCCAATCACGGAAAAGAAACATCCTTATTAGTGGAATTTAAAGGAACATAAGTACTCATAATGTTAAAATTTTTAAATTTGACTGAAAAAATACACTGAATAAAAGAAGGAAAAACTGTAAGACTGATGAATATTAAATAAAGTTAATTTAATATTAAGCCTATTTATTTCAAAAAGGAAACAAATACGTACTTATTTGACAAAAAAATGATATCTTATCAAAAACATGGATGTGAAAAAATGCCAAGTTCGTTAAAGGTTTCGCTAATAAAAGAAATGAGATCTAACTGCAAACCAAGTTCTTTCGAAGCTCCTTAAGTCATAGCTCTTATCATGCATAATATTCTTCGATTGCTTAAAATGACATGTTACGTTACTTGTTATTCAATAGAGTGACTTGGCAAGTTTTCAGCCACCAACTTTAATTTTTGACTCGGACAAAGATCTAGTCAATCGAGTGTTCGATTAAGTATCTTGAAGTTAAGGTATTAATAAGTTAAAGAAGTGATCAACTTTAAGTTCTGATCAACTAAATAGAGAAATTTGAATAAGAGAAAACTTGCTAAGTCGCTCTATTGAATAACAAATAACGTAACATATCATTTTAAGCAATTGAAGAATATTATGCATGACAGGAGCTATGACTTAAGGAGCTTCGAAAGAACTTGGTTTGCAGTTAGATCTCATTTCTTTTATTAGCGAAACCTTTAACGAACTTGACATTCTTTCACATTCATGTTTTTGATAAGATTTTACTTTTCCACCTTCGGTTGGGGTTAGGGGCGGGGGAGTTAGAAAAAGACTTTTCTTTATTTTCAAACAAAATTTATTGAAAATTCTGATGTCTGTTCAACATTCGAGAAACTCAATCTTTTGCCTCTTAAAGGGTTAAAAGATAGAAAATTTATAACCGACATTACAGATAAACTAGTCGTTGCGTGAACTACTTGGTTATTCCGTCGAACTGATTCCCACAAATTATATAAATCGCTTAACTACTCGCAAAATTATACAAATTAACAAAATTTTTATTTTAACTAATAACTAGTTGGATGTGCCAATCCCAAAACTTTCTTCTATCTCATACATACATTTTAATATTAAAAAAATAGTTACTCATTTTAATGCTTTAATAATTTTAATTCAATACCTTACCTACTTTGATTTTCATCTTAAATTTCTGCTTCAATCAATTAATCGGAGTAAAAACGAATTTCCGTCTCTGCACGAGCCGATGGACAATAGAATGATAAGCAGATTTTTTTTTCAAATTCAGGGAGGACCTACTTGCCTTACCAAAAAATAATCATATACAAAATGTTTAGTTCAGTTCTAGAACTAACTTCATACACGTTTATGTGGTGCAATATTGAAAATGGCATAAAATTCGGTATTGCAGCGCCCCCATCCGGCGGATTTTTTTCAGATTCAGGGCGATCCAACTAGCCATAGCCATACACTTACACATAAAATTTCGTACAATTCGATGCATAACTTCATGTACTTTTGGTCGGTACAATATTGAAAATGGCACAAAAATCGCGATTGCAGCGTCCCCTTCAGACGAATTTTTTTTTTAATTCAGGGAGGACCAACTAGCCATAGTCATACAGATACAAAAAATATTTGGTTCGATTCGATACATAACTTCATATACTTTTGGTCGGTACAATATTAAAAATAACACATAAATCGCGATTGCAGCGCCCCCTTCCGGCGGATTTTTTTCAAATCGAGGGAGGACCAACTAGCCATAGTCATACAGATACAAAAAAAAATTGGTTCAATTCGATACATAACTTCATATACTTTTGGTCAGTACAATATTGAAAATGTCACAAAAAGGGCGATTGCAGCGCCCCCTTAAGGCGGATTTTTTTCAAATTCACGGAGGACCAACTAGCCATAGTCATACACATACACAAAAAATTTGGTTCAATTCGATGCATAACTTCATATACTTTTGGTCGGTACAATATTGAAAATGGCACAAAAATGGCGATTGCAGCGCCCCCTTCCGGCGGATTTTTTTCAAATTCAGGGAGGACCAACTAGCCATAGTCATACATATACACAAAAAATTTCGTACAATTCGATGCATAACTTCATACACTTTTTGATGGTAGAATGGCGACATACAGACACACAGACACACACACAGACAGACATTTTATAAAAACAAGTTTTTTGAAATCTCTGACCCCTAAAACGTGTAAATCCGTCGAAAACCGGAAGTCGACAAAAAATTTCGATTACAATACTTTCTTCTATTGAAGATAGAAGAAAGTAAAAAACAAATAAATAAAAAGTATTAGTAAAGGTTAATAAAACTAAATTACTTCCAAATTAGTAAAGGTTAATAAAACTACAAATAAAACTTAGAATTAAAAATCACTTGATGATGTAACAAACATGTGTAATTTGTTTAATGTCAAATGAATGTGACATTTATGGTAAGTCTATATTGGTCTATATTGACATTGAAACTTATAGTTCGGCGATAATTGTTTGGGCGACAAGAAGTCAAATTGTACCGAAATGGTGTAAAAGAAATATCCTTATAATTAAAAAAATGATAATCATATTAACTAACAGTTTACTGCGTCGGATAAACTGTCTCATATCCAATTAAAATATACCTCAGAATTGAAATTTAATGAAATACAGGGTCATGAAAATTGGAAGAGTGTCGAAAATATTATTGCAAATATCTCAGCAAATAATTATCCGATCGACTTCATTCAACATATAAAACTTGTGTTTTTTTATTCTCTATTACATTTATCCCTTAAAAAATGAAAAAAAATCGAAATTTTTTACAACTTTCATCAGAACGAAGAATTCGAGTGTCCGAAAAAAAAGTTCCGAGTAATTGAGGTAGCTGATATTCAATATGCTTCTTCAGATTATTACATACTAAATACGCACAAAATATCAAGTCTCTATGTCAACTTGTTCGGGAGATACAGCGTTTAAAGACACATAGACAGACTAACAGACACACAGACAAACGGAAGGCTTTTTTTATATAATAGTATGTTTTTCGGAATCTTCAGTGTCTTAAACGTGTAAATTCTTAATTTTTTTTTTTCGATTTTCGAAACATTTGCAAGATTTACTCTATACTTCGCATGATGGGTAAATAAAAGCAGAAAATTTTCTTATACAATATTTATTATAAACCAGAAATATGATAGTATATATTTAATTAGTAAATGTGCAGTTTAATCAGAAGCCGAGAAGAGAAAGTCGATGACTACAAGCAAGACAGCTATCATTCTAATATAAGAATGCCGGCACGCCTGAGAAGAAAGAATTGGAAGGAAATATGTCATGTCCCGACGAGCTGACGAATGAAGTTCTCCGTACCTTGCTGTAAAATATGTACCTTGCTGTACCTTGTATGTACCTTGCTGTACCTAATAAATACCTTGCTGTACCTTGCTGTAAAATATAATTCGCAATAGCAACCAACTTCAACAATTCAACAAACAACATTACAGAAAATGACGCAAACAAACCGCATTGTCTAGATTTCTTTTCCCCAATTTTACTATTTATTTTCTTGTTTTAAGCATATTTTATTTACTTTTTAGTCGTACTCTGAACCCTTTGAGGACGAGCGACACGTATACGTGCCACAAAAAAGGCTTAAGAAACTTTGATTATCCCCGCCAGTAAATATTGCTGTAAAAATTGCCCTTTTTAATCGGAGAATTTTCTCGATTTAGAAAGTCACAAATTTCTGTTTTTAAAAACTGGTGACAAAACATTAAAATTTTCGCAAAACGCTCTTTTTGCGAAGGGGTTAAGCAGAGCTGCCAGGTCTCCGGCTTTTTAGATACCGATATTTTAATACAGAAAATGTTGTTTTACTTAATTGGAACAGTTGGTAGTGTTAAAAGAACAATATTTTCTCTCATATTTTAATTGTATACACAAAGCCGGAGACTTGGCAAGTCTGGATTATGTGTTATATACAGTTTCAGTGTTTCGTGACAATTTTTTTAAGATATTGATATAGTTTTTAATTTATAGTATTACAAAAAATAATTAAGAACAGTTAACACCTATTTTTAATTACAGTGAAATTAAATTAAATACTTAACTGATCAATATTCTTGAAAAAAAAACTTTAAAGTAATGCCTATTCTTTGGTGTCATTTATATAATTTTTACACTTTTATCACCGGTTTTTCAAACAGAAAATAAAACAACATTTACAATAAAAATTTACTGGTGAGAGTAATAAATCATAACTGGCAAAAACACGGTACCCGTATGAAGTACAGGAAACTCAAGGAAATGGTTAAATGAGATTATAGTTTAACACTAGAACTATAGGAAATTTGAGTCAAATTTCATGAAAATAATTCAGATCAGAAGTTTGATTTAAATAAGTTTTATTTTATTATTTAACGTTTTTCTTCTTTTTTTTATTTTAAACTTATTTCTTAATAAAATTTCTGTTTTAAACCTAAACAAGGTGTTAAAAAGGTATAAATAGCATTTTGCCACATGAATTAAACATTACTATCTACATATTTCGACATCTTAAAACTCCATTCAACAAAAAGTTTTAAATTATATAACTTTTGGGCTGATATAATATTAGGAACTTAAATAAAGTGTAAAATGTGGTTGTTAACATTTGAAAAATTGAATTTGTAGCAACTTTTAATATGTAGGTGACTGTTGTTTCAAACGCTACATTCAAGCGTTGAAAGGAACAACATTCTGAATTTCATAACTGTTTGGTGTGATTTTTCTAAAGCTGCCTGTGCTTTTGATCTTTTCGATTCCATTGTCTCTTGCACATATTTTATCGAGTAATACCTTTTCAAAAGATGTTTCTGCCACTATCAGAATATTAACAAGTTGGAAATTGCACGTGAACATAGCAAATGTGGTGCGTTCGTACGATAACGAAATTTTAAAAATATTCAGATCTTGCTGATATAGTAGAGCGTACTCCGGATACAGTATAGTATTCGAAATCTTTACGTTTCTGTAAATATTCAGGAAGTAATTTTTATTACACCTCAGCAACGTATATCTAATCTATAAAATGCGAAATAGTTGAATATAATTAAAACACGTCCTAAACAATGTTTCCCCGTATAGCATTGTGTAGTGGTATACTTTTGTGTGGCCCTGTAATTTAATAATAAAAATTCTTTGGATCACAGATTTTACAGAATGCATATTTTAGTATATATTTCATAGATTCATGCCAATTTTATTATGTTCGAATGAGTGTAACATCATTAAAATGCATTTGAAACTTTTTCCCCATTGACCGTAATGTAATGGAATACTTTTGATTGTCCCTGTAAATGATCTAAGCATCCGACTTTCATAACATTTGAAATGACTCGACAAAATTGCGTAATAATTATATTTTTAAATTTCAAACGATTAAAATGCATTTGAATTTTTTCCCCATTGACCGTAATGTAACGGAATCCTTTTGATTGTCCCTGTAATTGATCTATGCATCCGATTTTCATAACATTTGAAATGACTCGACAAAATTACGCAATAATTATATGTTTTAAATTTCAAACGATTAAAATGCATTTGAAACTTTTTTCTCTATTGACCGTAATGTAACGGAATCCTTTTGATTGTCCCTTTAACCTTCCGTCTACCAGACAAAACACCCATTTATCTACGGCAACACCTAATTTTAATTCCAAACTTGCAAACGGCACCAGTAATATTTTAATATAATTTTGCTTTTACAATGAAAGCTTAAATTAAGGAATTAGTAATATCTAGACAAGTCCTTTATAAATTCCGGTGTCAATCGACAATTTCTCATTTTACCATTGACACCAGAAATATTGCTGTCGGGTCCAATGGACCCGTCTGGTAGACGGAAGGTGAATTGATCTATCCATCCGATTTTCATAAAATTTGAAATGACTCGACAAAATTATGTTATAATTATGTATTTTAAAATTCAAACGATTCGGTTGGGTAGTTTTTGCGTTGTTATATGCGGACAAACAGACAGACAGACGGACGGATTGAGCAACAACAATAGGTGCTACGTATTTACATAATTACGAACGCACCTAAAAATGGAAATTAAATAAGGCATATTTTATTTCACTTTATTACTTGCGCCAAAAATAAATTTTGCAAAGAAAGGTGGTGTCCAGACAATGAAGTTACGAATAAAAAGAGGTGACATGTAGTGCATTGCGTATCTATCTATGCGAGTAAAGTAACTAAATAAGTTATCATAAAATTACTGCTGTTTTTTTTTTCTTTTCTTGTCCAGAATCCAATGTTTTTGATTGATGCATGAAAACTTCCACCAGAAAGCTTAAAGACTTTACTTTAGACACTTATTAATAGGAAGTTTTTCTCACTATGTAGTAAAAATCATATTATTTTTACTGGTATCAATTTGCCCAAGCTTTATAATCTTTTTACTGTCTTTATTTTGTGTTTATGACAGATAATTATCAGCAGGTGGGGTATGGGCCCTAAGAGGGTGTGCTCTCCGTAACGGTTTTTCAAAGGGAAACTAACCCGTATTTACGCAAAGAAATCTATGGTTCGAAGAAAACCACGGAAAATTCCAAACGAGTAGGCCGACGGCCGCAAATGGGTTCTAACCCAGCACCTGCCATCTAGCAGTTTCTAGGGCAGAACCTTTCGGCTGCTGGTGGGGCCTCTTTTTACAGACACTGACAGAAGGTTGTTCATAGTAGTCACAATGTGAAGGAACTATTACCGATAAAATTAAACTATTACCAGTAAAAATGATCATCAATTTATGCCATTATTTTAGATTGAAATTATATTAATAAAGCGTGTAAATAAAGAGAAATTTTCTGCACAAATTTATTGGTGGGAGTTTGTTTCCGTTGTAATGAACAATCTGCCAAATCAGTTGCAGTTGAAGTTTCCCTTTTTTAAGGATATGTTAGTTCGTCTTTCTTAATAGTTCCCACAGAGTACAGACAGAGCCTCAACTCGGCTTGAAAAGAACGCCCTCAGTGGATGACTTAAAAACTAAACCATCGCGTTGGCGATTTTTATCCTCGTGATTTCTGTTTAACTGTAACCATATTCTGGCTTGGCACTTCTTGCTGAATGCTGATTTGATTATCTTTGCACACGTGCTTATGCTATTTGTTCTTAGATTTCCGTTCTTATATTGATTCGTAATTATTACTGTTATTGTTCTTGAATTTTCAAGTTTAAATTATTAGGTCGTTATGTTAAGAAGAGACACATGCATTGTTTGCAAGCTGAATACGTCAAAGTTATATAAATATTAAAATAATTCTTTCATAAATTTCAAAACAAGAAGCAGCAAGCCGTCGCTGTATTTTTTTTTCTTTTTTCCTATATCATTTGTCGCCAAGGAATCGATGTTTCGCCGAATTAGCAACCTCTCTTATGTTATGATCGTAGTTTCTGAGTCATCCGCTCGTATCGCTACTGTCTATGCGTAATCCCATGTTAAACAAGTTGCCATTACAGTGTATGAAAGTTGATTCCCTGTTCCGTTCTCTGTGATAGTTCCATGATCCAGACACCCTGGGTACACGAGTCAAATGTTTAATAGTGAGTATACATTTTTCAAATTACAATCACAAGCTTATAATTAAAAAACTGACACCGTATAATTTAATATATAAATTTAAATTACATAAAAATGAAAGTTTCTGTACCGATTCGTTTTGAGTTGCAAAATTGAATATCAAGTCAATCAGCCTTAAGCTGACTTTAATGTGCGTCAAAATTATATTTAAACGGTATTGTTAAAAAAGATAACGATGGATTTATATCTTTTCGGTATAGCAAATGTAAAAAATTTATTTTAATTACCGATATCAGATGTCATCAATGTAAATTATTGGTTTAAATATTTTCAACGACTTAAAGCTTTTATCTCCAATTACTTACGAATTTTCACATCGACAATTTGTTATAATAAATTTGATGTAAACATTATTTGTTTAACTGATGAAATTAACCTTAAAATTGAATTTAAGTATTTGAAAATGTTCATTGTAAGGTTGCATTTGTATTGTTCAGAAATGCGATTTCTCTGTTATTTTGTACATTTCTATAATCTTTGAGAAATGTTATATTTTTTATCAAAAAATTATGAAAATTAATAGAACAATATTCTCATTAAATTATACTGATATGATAAAAAGCGGAGAAATCTCATCCCTTAATGTTACTTGAAGTTGCATTTTTAAATGTATAAAAATGTGACTATTTGTCCAGACAGAATTTATTATACACTCAATATTTTTTCTTTTCCTTCTAATATTGTGAAATAGACTAAATTACGTCAATCATTGTAATTTTAACATAGCAGTGTAACTTTGGGCCAAGAGAGAAAAAAAATCTGCTACATTATTTTAAATAACGGCAAAGTTTTGGTCTCAAAATATAGATAGAAGAACTACCCTCATAGCATGCATGGTCACAGTGACGTCACAATGACGTCACTGTGAGTCACTTTAGCCACATAGCATCTGTGACCAAAATGCCACCACTCAGTGACGTCACATTGTAACTAAGATGTGACTTTATTAAAAATTGTTAGGAAATTATAAATATTCTTCAAAACATGTTAGTTACTTTAAAAAACATGTTTCTGGCAATTTAAATATCGTTGTTTTTGTCACAATGTTAATGTCAAATTAGTCACAAATGACACATTTTTCACAAATTTGTCACATTGTGACCACTTTGTGAAACGTCACAAACTAGCTCTAAAACGGCCATAACGACTTCACATTTTAGTCATTGTGACTTCACATCGACGTCACGTGACGTCACATCGACAATCGATGGTCACAAAGTCACAATGTGAGTTCACAACGACGTCGCAGTGACGTCACCATGCCTTACGGGTAGTGTGAGTTAGGTAGCTCATTGCCTCATTGGCAGCTCGTTCGTCATGTTTTCACCATGGCAGAATGAGTCAAAATTTCGTGAAAGTGGAACAATGTGGCAATAATTGGCTGCATTTGTTTATTAAAGAAAATTATTTCCTTTTTATTATTATTATTATTAAACACATACATGTGTCTAAAACTAAAAGCTATGCAAGGAGAGATGCATTTACCTTATACTTTAATTAAATTTAAATATTTCATTTTCATTAATCATTATATTTTTGGCAGGCTGTCCGAGTTGAAAAATATGTTATACCAAATGAAAGTGATTCGAAGCGTCGGTCGCATGCGAACAGTTTTCAGTGTATTTTCGTGAAACAAGCACGTTAGTAAAAGTGTATGTACCCCGCGTGCACAAGGGCAAGCAGATTTGTGAGAACTTAATTTGTAAGGATATAGCAATTCAGCCAAAAAGGGCTAGTGCAATTGCTTCCAGAATGGATCAGGGAGCTGTAAATAAGTTTATAATCCTTTCGAGAGGAGTGGCTCATTTTCAGACCACAATTCATAGACTTTTGCAAAGTAAACTCTCACCAGTATAAATATCTATCTTTTTTTACATTGTTTATGATTGAAATTCTGCATTTCTAAGGCATTAAGGAAAGGAAAAAAATTAACCCCTTAACTGGTTAATTCTTTTTCGTTCAATAAATTGAAAATAGCGGATTCACACTATTATTATTTAAATAAAATATTCGTAAAATCTCGTCTACACATTTTCGCCTTTCATTAGTATGAAAAATTTCTTTAAAACAATAGTGGTGTCAAAAAGCTTTAAATGATGCAATAAGCAAATTCGTCTTGCCCGAACAGCGTTCGGGCAAACCAGTTAAGGAGTTAAATTTGCTGCTTGAAGTGTTCGGTAATCAACACCTGTAAAATCAGTTACAGTCAAAGCTTAACCAACTGAAGACTATGTCAGTTTCTCTTTATTAATAGTTCCATTTGATGGCCTGGTCGACTTTTTTTTATTCCTCTTTTACCTTTGGGTTGATTCAACCAGCGCAAATGTTCTTGAATTTGAGTGCAAATTAAAAAAATTTCGATTATTGTTTATGCCTCAAAAATTAGTCGATTGATCTCTTACTACGAAAATAAACGAGAGCAGACTTTTTACATAAAAAAACAAACACGAGCAATATAGGCATGTCATGGCTTACTTCAGTTGTTGATTGGTTGAAAAATGTTACATACCTAATTTTAAATAAAAATTCTCGTATGAAATATTTTTCATCAAAGTTAAATAAATTTTTGACAGATTTAGGAAGGTCAAGTTCTTTATTCTTAACAATGATTAATTCAAACTTTATTGTGTACAATGGAGATTTATAAATACGATCTTTGATATAACTCCACAAAAGAAATACCCTTCTGGTATGATTTTTTTTCTTTTTATATAAAAGGAGACTAAACTGGCGACTCTGCATTTCATAGCTTACTTCAATGTTTGATTGCTTGAAAAATGTTAAATAAATTTGAATGAAAATTCTTGCGTGATTTTTTTTTTTCATCAGAGTTAAATAAAATTTTTAAAGATTAGAAAGATTGACTCTTTCAGGGGCAAGGCATATATGCTCCAAAAATGTTGAAATAACTTGTTGACACTACAATTTTTATACACATTTATTTTAAAATAATCAAAAGCACTTTTTTACTTATATTATGAAATCTAAATGGTACTAAAAAATCACCGGTGGAAATAGAAAAATTGAGCATTAAAATTAACGGTTTGCAACTGCAAACGGTTCTCCTGAAAGGGTTAAGCCCTATATTCAAAACAATCATTAATTCGGATTTTATTGCGTACATTGGCGATTTTTAAACACGATCTTTGATGTACCCCACAAAATAAATCACTTTCTGGTATGAATTTATATTTTTTTTCTATGCAAAATGAGGTGAAACTGGCAACTCTGCTAAAATTCAGTCTGTATAAATAATTTAAATTTTGTGATTGGAAGACTTCTGAATGGTAGCATGAAATGGGATAATTTCACATAATTTATGGACCTTTACATATAATAGAATCGTTTTATTTAACTCTTGGCACTCCATTGTCGCTTATGCTGCGGCATTGTAAGTTAGGTTGAACAAACACTCCGCTACCCCTACTGCCGCGACATGATAAAGTATGTGGAAAATTCAACTGTCACCGCTGCGGCTACACCATCTTCAGTTGCAAGATTTGTTTTTGGCACTATTAATAAAAGAAAATAATTATTGGCTTATATAATCAAAGCATTTTTGAAACTGTGTACTTAAAGGCAAAGTGGTTCCGACCGAATAAAATGACGTTGATTTCGTGGTAGCCCACAATCAAAATGATGCGGAGTTTTTGGTCCCATACTCAAAATGACGCCGAGTGCAAAGGGTTAGTTCTATAAACAACTGTGCCAAAACATTTAACGCTATTATATAGACAACTTAAATTGCCTTTTCGCAAAATTGTCTTTAAGAGGTAATTTTAACTTGTGTCAATAATGTAGGAAACTTGCCATTGAGATTAGGGGCTGATAATTGGCGGGACAAACCTCCATCAGTAAAATCAAATTGGAAACTTTGCCTTATTTTTCATAGAAATTCTGCATGGATATAGTGCGTTTAACCAAGCAAAAAATTATTTACATTTACTGCAAAAGTTTCCTTTCCCGGTAATTGATCTTCGCATTAACTTAAGAGAAATTTATGTGTCTGAAATAGTGGTATTCAAAAGTAAATACCGTATACACTCCGAAATATAAGTCACATTTTCACTTTATATCACAACAAAAATATCAATATACATTTTAAACGCCAAAGTACATACGTAAATAAGCACTCCGATGCTAAGAAATTAAAGTTCAGTTTATAGTTCATATAAGAATGTATTTTAAGCTTAAGAAAAAAAAGCAAATGCAGCCAACTGAACTATAATAATATTTAAAAAATCAAAGACATAAAGTTTCGCATTCTTGTGCTGCATCATTAACTATGATAAATGTGTTTAATATATGAGACTAAATAAGAAAATCATTCTTGCTTGAATAATCAAACCAAATGCAATTTTGCTATTACTATGAACAATCTGCAACAATCTTCTTGCGGGAATTTATATGACTTTTTCAAAGCATAATAATATTATTTTGGAAAATAATTCATGAATAAAAATATTGAATATCCATCATAATATTACTGAGTTTATTCATGCAGCACAAAAGTACTCATGCTTTATAAATGTTATTTCTTCATCGACCTTCACTGAAAAAGTACTCAATTTGTATGAATACAGGGTGTTTTCGAATTCGATTGACAATTTCATAAAGGTGTTAAATAATCAAGAGTGTGAAAAAATGTTGTAAAACTTCGAGCCACAAATGACTTACCCTAATTTCCTGCGTATAATCCGCGGATCAAACAATCATTTTTCGACCCAGAAATTTTATTAAATAAAATATAACTTTTCAGATCGCCGTAAATATTTGCCTTCATTTACGAAACAAAATTTCTGGGTCGAAAAAGAATTGTTTGATCCGCGGATTATAGGCAGGAAATTAGGGTATTTAGATTAAAATACAGGTTGTTTCACCCTAACTGATGCAGAGCTCCCAAATGGCCCGCGAACTGAACATCAATATTTTTTAACAGATAATTTCAAATAGGTTTCTATTGAATATGCGCTAGAACTGACTTCCAAATGTGGTTTCTTGGCAATTTGCAAGAAAAATCTAACAAGAAAATTTCTGTAAGAAAATTCTGATGTTCAGTTCGCGGACCATTTAGGAGCCCTGCTGATGGCGTGTTTAACTAAGCAAAGAAAAAAATTATTTAAATTTACTAGTAGAAGATAGCCTACCGGTAATCAATCCCTGATTGCGAGATTGTTTACTTTTGAACACCACTATTCTTTTAAGCTCATCTTTGCATTAAATTAACCCATTAAAGACGAGCTTCTTTTACACTTTTTTTTAATTCTTCGACAACCAGTTCTTTTCACATTAAATTTTGACTTAATAATTGGCTGAAAAATTGAGATTAGATAACATGAAAAGTAACAAACTAAAATACTGGTATTGAAATTAATTTAGTTCATTTGATATGTAAAGTTTTCTTCTCACCCGGTTTTAATGAGTTATAAGAATTTTTTTTTCAGAAATAATGGTATTAAAAAGTAAATACCGTACAAACTCTGAAATATAAATCACATTTTCACACTAAATCACATCTAAAATATCAATATACATCTTAAATTCTCAAGTAAATACATAAATTAGCACTTAACCCTTTCTTGCGCAGTGTTGCCGGGTCGGCAACACCTAAAGTTCTCTCTGTTTAGAGACATAACTCCGTGAATATTTCAAAAACTACTTTAATGACTATTTTAAATCTTTCTTATGAGTTCTAGATCGCAGCACCGCAGAGATCAAATTTTACTGTTTTTAAATAATAGGTAAAATATTTTACTCTAATACTCGCTTCACAGCAAGACTCTTATCACTGAGCTTATGAATGGTGTCCTTATGCGGAGTTACCACTCCGGCAACAGGTGTATAATTAAAACGGTTTGTGCAATCTTTACAAAATTATACCTGTGTACTCCTCTAGGCCTAAATAGATTGCCTAAAATGTTTTTTTTTAAATTCCAACTTTAAAGAGTAGTGCGCCGAAAAGGGTTAAATGCTAATAACTTAAAGTTCAGTTTATAGTCCTTATACGAATGTATTTTAAGCATAAGAAAAAAAGGAAATGCAGCCGACTGAACTCTTATATTAAAAAAATCAAAGACATAAAGTTTCTCGTTCTTGTGCTGCATCATTAACTATGGTAAATATGTTTAATATATGAGACTAAATAAGAAAATCCTTCCTGCTTGAATAATCTAAACAGTTGCAATTTTAATATCACAATGAACAATCTACAATAATCTGCTTTTACAAATGTATATTTATTATATTATTATGACTTTTTCAAAGCATAATAAACTTTTTGAAACATCACGCATGAATAAAACAATGCTGCTTATTCATCATTATATTACCGAGTGTTTTCATGCAGATATTTTTTCTTCATCAGTTTCACTGAAAAAGTACTCAATTTGCATGAATACAGAGTGTTTCCGAATTCGATTGAGAAATTTATAAAGGTGTTAAATAATCAAGAGGATGAAAAAATGTCGTAGAACATCGAGCCACAAATGACTTATTTAGTCCAAAATACAGGGTGTTTCACTCTAACTGATAATGTGTTTAACTAAGCCAAAAAAAAAAAAAAAAAAAAAAAAAAAAAAAAGGTTACTGATACAAATTTGCCAGCCGGTAAACAGTCCTTGACTGCGAGAGTGTTTACTTTTGAACTACAGTATTCTTGTAATTTCATCTTTGCATTAAAATAACTCATTAAAGATGAGTTTCTTTTACATTTTTTTTTAATTCTTCGACACCAGTTTTTTCCACATTATAATTTTGAATTATTCAATGGCTCGAAATCTGAGATTAGGTAACTTGAAAAATTCCAAACTAAAATATCGGTATTGAAATTTAAAAGTTTATTTCACTTTACATGGCAAGTTTTCTTGCGAACCGGCTTAAATTTTCTAAAATTTGTTTTCTTTTATAGAAATAGTGGTATTCAAAAGTAAATATCGTTCAAACTCTTAAATAGAAATCATATATTCACGCTAAAGCATTAACAAAAATATCAATATGCATCTTAAATGCTAAAGTAAATACGCAAGTAAAAAAGCACTCAAATGATAAAAACTTACAGTTCAGTTTAAATAGTCGTTATATGAGTATATTTCAAGCATAAGAAAAAGAAGAGCAAATGCAGCCGACTGAACTCCTATATTCTTCAAAAAATCAAAGACATAAAGTTTCTCGTTCTTGTACTGCATCATTAACTTTAATAATTATGTTTAATATATGAGACTAAATGAGAAAATCATTCTTGCTTGAATAATCTAACCAAATGCAATTTTGCTATCACAATGAACAATCTGCAACAATCTGCTTTCACAAATTTATATTTACATGACTTTTTCAAAGCATAATAATATTTTGGAAACATCACCCATGAATAAAACAATACTGAATATTCATCATTATATTATCGAGTTTATTCATGCAGCAATAAAAGTATTCATGTTTTTTAGATGTTATTTCTTCATCGACCTTCATTGAAAAAGTACTCAATTTGCATGAATACAGGGTGTTTCCTAATTCGATTGAGGCGTGTTAAATATTCAATGTGAAGAAAAACTGATGTAGAAAATCGAGTTGCAAATATTTTATTTAGTCCAAAATAAAGGATGTTTCGAGAAACTGATGGTGTGTTTAAATAAGGAAAAAACAAAATTAGGTACTACTTTGTTATCCAGTCTACGAAAAATCTATCGCTAAACTATAATATTAAATGCCAATAATGGATGATCGTGAATATAAACTCCAATAAGATTAAATACGATAAACGTGTTTAAAACGTCATTAAATAATTTTTATTTCGACCTTTTTCTTTTTCTTTTTGTTAATACTCTAATAATTATTTATTTTTTCGTTATTTAAAATATAAATTACGTCAATATATGTAATTTGAATATTAGTTGGCGATTTGTACAATTTGGCGAAATGAGTCGACGGGATAACCAAGTAGTACCCAAAATTATTTAAATTTACTGGTAGAAGTTTGCCTTCCGGTGATCAGTCCCTGATTTCCAGAGTGTTTACTTTTCAACACCAGTATTTTTTTTAAGCTCATATTTGCATTAAATTAACACATTAAAGACGAGCTTCTTTTACATTTTTTTTATTCCTCGACACCAGTTTTTTCCACATTATAATTTTGACTTATTTAATCGCTCAAAATTTGAGATTAGATAACATGAAAAATTCCAAACTAATATACCGTTATTGAAATTTAAAAATTTACATCACTTCACACGGCAATACACACGGTCAAAGTTTTCTTACTACCCGGTTTTTCTGAAATAACCCCTTGGAGACGATCGATATGTATACGTACCCCAAAAAGGCTTAAGAATCTGTGATTATCCCTACCGGTAAAATTTTACTGTAAAATTTGCCTTATTTAATCGGAGTATTTTCTCGATTTAATAAGGCACGAATTTCTGTTTTTAAAAACCGGTGACAAAACATTAAAAATATCGTAAAACTTTGCTGTCGCAAAAGGGTTAAGGAATTTTTTTTTTTTTTTTTTTTTTTTTTTTTTTAGAAATTTTTTAGAAATTTTTTTTTTTTGCTCAAATGTAAATATCGTACAAACTCTGAAATATAAATCTTATATTCACACTAAATCACTAACAAAAATATCAGTATGCATTTTAAATGATAAAGTAAAGACGCAAGTAAATAAGGAAATGCTAAAAATGTATGCGAAAAACTTGCTGTTCAATTTAAATAGTCCTTATATAAATATATTTCAAGCATAAAAAAAGCAAATGCAGCCGGCTGAACTACCATATTTAAAAAAAAACCAAAGACATAAAGTTTCTCGTTTTTTGTGCTGCATCATTAAATTAGATAAATTTGTTTAATATATGAGACTAAGTATGAAAATCATTCCTGCTTGAATGATCTAACCAAATGTAATTTTGCTATCACAATGAACAATGTGCAACAATCTGCTCCCACAAATTTATATTTATATGATTTTTTCAAAGCATAATAATATTTCGGAAACATTACGCATGAATAAAACTATACTAAATATCCATCATTTATTACAGAGTTTATTCATGCAGTACAAAAGTATTCATGTTTTTAAGATATTATTTCTTCATCGATCTTCACGGAAAAAGTATTCAATTTGCATTAATACAGGGTGTTTCCAATTTCGATTGACAAATTCAGTGGAGTGTTGAATAATCAAACGGAAGAAAAACTGCCGTAGAAAATCGAGTCGCAAATAACTTACTCCAAAATACAGGATTTTTCATCCTGATTGTGAGTTTAACAAAGCAAATGACAAAATTATTTAAATTTACTGGTAGAAGTTCGCCTGCCGATAATCAGTCCCTGATTTGGAGAGTGTTTACTTTTGAACACCACTATTCTTTTAAACTCATTTTTGCATTAAATTAACCCATTAAAGACGAGCTTCTTTTACATTTTTTTTAATTATTCGACAACAGTTTTATCCACATTATAGTTTTGACTTATTTAATCACTCAAAATATAAGATTAGATAATGTTAAAAATTCTAAACTAAAATACCGGTATTGAAATGTTTAGTTCACTTTACATCGCAAGTTTTTTTTCCACCCGTCTTTAATAAGTTAAGAGATTTTTTTAGAAATAGTTGTATTCAAAAGTGGATAGCGTAAAAACGCTGAAATATAAATCATATATTCACACTAAATCACTAACAAAAATATCAATACGCATTTTAAATGCTAAATACGCAAGTAAATAAGCAAATGCTAATAACTTACAATTCAAATTAAATATAAATATATATTTAAACATTTAAATACGAATATATTCCTTATGTGAATATATTTCATGCATAAGAAAAAAAAGCAAATGCAGCCGACTGAACTATTACATTAAAAAAACAGAGACATAAAGTTTCTCGTTCTTGTGCTGCATCATTAATTATGATAAATATGTTTAATATATGAGACTAAAGAAGAAAATCCTTTCTACTTGAATAATCTAACCAAATTCAATTTTGCTATCACAATGAACAATCTGCAACAATCTGCTTTCACAAATTCATATTTATATGCCTTTTTCAAAGCATAATAATATTTCAGAAACCTCACGCATGAATAAAACAATACTGACTATTCATCATTATATTATCGAGTTTATTGATGGAGCACAAAAGTATGCATGTTTTTAGGTATTATTTCTTCATCGACCTTTACTGAAAATAACAATCAATTTGCATGGATACAGGGGTTCCCGAATTCGATTGACAAATTCATAATGGTGTTAAATAATCAAGAGGGTGAAAAAATGTCTTAGAACATCGAACCACAAATGACTTATTCAGTCAAAAATACTGGGTATTTCACAATAACTAAAGTCTGTATTATGGTAATAATTTTGCAAAAGTAAATATTGCAATGAAAATGTAAAGACATGTAATTTTAAAGCGACGAATGGTAAGGAAAAAACACATAAAAAAAAAGGAAACTACCAGTATTTTTTATTCAAAATGTTTTAAATAATGTAAAGGGATTAAAGAAGGTGAATTTCTTTTTAATAAAATTTTGGTACTTAACAACTTTTTTGACTATGTTTTTCTCTGAATCCTCGCCACTCTGACCTTTTTATGAATAAAATATTATAACATCGTACATAGTTTTGGAAAAAAGGGGTCTCACACAATCGATGATATTGCATGAACTGATAATTATAATCCAAAATGTTGAGCGTTCAGCGCATACTGTTAACACATATAATAGAATCTTCTGCTATCTTTTTGATATCAATCACCTTTACAAAAAGGTAAATATGTCTATTAAAATTTTTATAATACGAGGTATAAGTACCTAGTCTTGGCCAGAGATGCTGAGACTGTGGGCATCTCAAATAAATGGGTGTAAAATATTTTAACAACTCATTTGGATATGAAAGAGCTCTCTGTAAATTGGTTGCCGCCATTGCTAATTATTATCATTAAACATACTCGTGTGTTAATTTTAAAAGAATGTTTGGAGAAGTTAAAGCGAAACGCAACTGATTTTTGGCATCAATTCATACGTGATTAATTGTTTCATGTTTTATTTTTAAAAGGAACTATTTTGTGTGTGGCAGTAAATGAACAGCAAATTCTAAAAATTTCATGTATAATGCAGAAAAATTAATGGTAGTCCTCAACAACATATAAAAGTTCCATAAAATCCTAATATACAGGGTGCCCTGGCTAAGATGTTACATACTTCGAGGCAAGGTGAGGTACATCTAGACGACTCTGAATCACATAGGAATGACGAATCGGAAACGCCTTCCTTACTCAGTAGACATTGACAGAGAGCTGTTTTTTTATTAATTCAGATTTCTTTATTGGCACTATTTCTCTGAAATGGTAAAATTCCCCTTCATTTTGCCTTACTTAATATGCCATTGAATAAGGCAAATTTTACAACAGTCGACTCTCGTTAATTCGAATCTTCGCTTAATTCGAACTAAACATGAAGTCCCGAAATTTTCAATGGCAGAACAACATTAAAAAATTTCATTAATTCGAATTTTCTCTCGACTTTTTCGTTTAATTCGAACTAACAAGAATTCCGATTTTTTATTTTTATTTTCTTTCTCACGGATTTCAGATCATTTGAATAATTTTCTTTCTTTGATTTTCGCGAAAATGGTTCCGAACGAGTATACATATAATCTCGTGCATTTGATATCCACTTTCTTAGTGCCCCGTCTGTCCATCAGTGACGCTTTAAATTTTTCTTCCTTCGTGCTTGTTCCTAATCCCTTAATTAGTTTATGTATTTATGTCTTTTAATTTAATATTAAGTCATATTCTAATGATAACAGACAAAATGAATAAAAAAGACACTATAAAATTAATTCCTTTGTAATAGTACCATATTAAACATGTTCTCATTTCATATTTTCCATAATTCGAACATTTCTTGTGGTCCCGACGTGTTCGAATTAACGAGAGCCGACTGTATATCAAAAAACTGGTGCAAATCAAGAAATCTGAATTTTAAAAAAGTAGCCTGTTGGCAATACTGAACATTGAAAACACTGGAGCATATAAATCTGACTTTTTGCCCTGGCAGAGCTGCTAGTGGACTACTTTTTATAATTCCTATTTCTTGATTCGCACCACTATTTTGAATTGATGAAATTTCCTTTGTTTAATGACATATTGATTAAGTTAAAAGCAAAGAGAATTTAACCATCTGAAAAAAGTGATACCAATCAAGAAATAGAAATTAAAAATGTATACCGACTGGTTACAAAGATTCAGTGCTCGCTCTACCGCGTCTGAAAGATGTTTTGAACCCGGCATTATTTTGTGATCCCGAGTCTTCTAGGTGTAACCTACCTCCTCTTGAAGTTTGTAACATCTTAGCTAGGACACCCTGTAATTATAGGAGTTGTAGAACGGACAGAGAGTAAGACAAGCCAAATTTATAAACACTTTTCAACTATGTTGAATGTACAAAAAAGAATAGAAATAATAACTTTTGGAATTTCTTGATTCTGCAGAGAATACATGATTTGTTTCTACTGTATTTTTTCATCATACAATCAAAAGGCTCCAGAAATTTTGAAATAGCTGTATATTAATTGCTCTTATATTTATTAAAGAAGGATATTTCATTTTAAATATTGCCCATGGATGATAATGATCATTGTAACTTTCTTTATAGTTTAAAACATATTTCTGCATTATGCTAAAAATCTACAAATTATAAATCTTGAATTATAGTATTTACTTCCTCGTAAAATAATTCAGATTTATTATATCACTATATATCAGAAAAGGAAAAATACACATTCCTTCATCTGAAGTATGAGAAAGCATTTCAAACTTTTGTTATTTACAATGCATGCATAAATAGCAAAAAGCACAAATGGCAAAAACCTGTTTTCGAAATAGCACAAAATGGTCTGTATTTTTTTCTATTATTTTCTATTCTTAGCTCAGCCAAAAGTTTCAGAGAATTTACTTCCTTTTTCTAGAATATGGGACGAAAATATAAATTTATGCGATCTCTATTAACAGTGATAGTAGAGTTGCATTTGTTTAGATTATTTATTCACAAGTGATTTGATTTCAGATCATAGTTCTCAACCTCCCGAATTTTTAGACGACAGTAAATGCTGGCAAAGACATTTGTTTTATTTATCCAAGAAAATGTAAGCTTGTAAAAATCAAATATTTCTATATAAAAGTATTGGTGTTATAAAAATCACGAGTTTGGCAACTATGCTACTTTCTTTTTTCTTTTTTTAGCAGTTTAATATACCACTTCTGCGTTTAACATGTCTCACATCATTTCTTTTAAAAAATTTCTCGTTTAAAACATGTTTATCCTTGTTTAAATTAACTCTAATTTTACAGAAAATAAGTCAAAAGTTAACAACTATGTGTAAACAATGAGTGTCAAACTGCGGCCTGCCTATACCACTATTTTTATAAGGAAGTAACCGACTTGTTGAATCACAGAGATTTGAGGATTAGATAAGGCAATGATTATTATAAAACTTTAGTGGTACATGGTGCGCTACAGTTTGACAATCTTTTTATAAACAATCTACACAACTCAGTAAAACTACGATTTGAGAAATTTTTGTCCATACCTGATCATTAAAGACAAAATATTCATAAAGATTGACAAAAGCATTAGACGACATCATGAAAAGACCAAAACACTTATACTCTAATTCCAAAAGTCTCCTTTAAGGACCATTCACATAGCACTAACTTCTTGCGGTCAGGCGTCGCTATTTTTGATCTTTCGTGTCGGCGCTTTGATGTATAAATTGCTTTTTCAGTGAACTTTTTTGAACTTCAAGAGAGAAATCGAACTCGATATCAGTTGACAACTTTACGACTGAAGATGGGGTAGATAAAACTTTCCCTTCCTTTGTCAATTTGGTAGGGTCAGTCCCTCAAAAATCATTTAAAGAGGTTTCACCTTTGTTCCGTACGGAAACAAAGATAGGTTTATTGCTCTTTTAGTGTAATAAAAAGTAGTGCTGTTCGCTCGCAGCCATACACTATTCCAACTCGCTCCCTATATTGTAACTTTTCTTATCGGTTATGGTCCGTTTTGTTAGTACATTTAAAAACTCCACTGTAGGTCTTCAGACAATAGAGTTATAAATAAAGTAGAGGAGACATGTAGTGTGTTGTCTAGTAGTTGTGAGTGAAATAACTGATGAGATTGTCACAAGACGAGGGCCGTGTTTCAGTCGGAAAAGTAATTTCTGATTACCACCGGTGAAAACATCCACCAGTAAGCTTGAATAGAAAATTTCTTCTTATTTAAAGGCTTTATTGATGGGCAATTTTTGTCCCAAATATGATTAAAATTTTCAATTTCTTGTTTTTAGTGTCACTTTGCTCACATATGATAATATTTCAGTTGACATTGACAGTTCATATTTCAGTTGTCCAAAAAAGCTTTTTGCAAATTTTTTATTGAAATTTTTCCATTAATGAATTGTTTCAATAAGGAGAAATTTTCTACAAAATTTTATAGGTGGAAATTTACCGTGGCGGTAATGAATCTGCTCGAAAGTTTTCATAGTTGAAGCTTTACTATAGTAAAAATGTATCAGTTCCTATTTCTGAATAGCTCCATGCTTCATACCGATGCAAGTGTGACGAACAAGGTGCAGTGCCGCATGCACATTTTTCCTGCGCACTAACAATCCAGCTAAGAAATTTTCAAAATTCTCTTTAAAAATGTCTAACTGATATCCTTACCCGCCCAGTTCTTAAGATGAAACTAGAAAATACATAAATGAACTTTTAAAATGCCTCTCTAATTTAATCAAGAAAATGCGTCTGTTATATTATGTTTCCCCGTTTCTTGTCGTCATTTGAGCTCCACTTTCACAAATAATTTGATGGAGTTTCTCCTGACGCTTCTAGAAGTCCCCACCACCTGCGTAATTTTTTTTCCGAGCACCTTCGTTGTTCCAAGCCCAAGCTCGCACTCTGATTGGTTGTTGCTCTCGGCACTGTTTTCATGTAACTTGGCGATAATCATACTTGGCGTAGCGATAGATGCTTCCGTCGAGAGTTTGATTTCCTTCCGAACAGAGTACAAAGTAACTTTTCTCTTGCAGCATTGGATTGGATGGAACGTGTCTTACTGAAAGCTGTAATCTTTAAAAATATTTACACACAAGAGCACAAGACCACGAGGATAAGAATGAAGGAAGAATGAGAATAAGTAGGTTAGGTTTTAGGTTTACTCGTTCACTTACGAGTGAAGTATTAATAAGTGGAAATTTTTCCAGAGAGAAAATTCGCCTTGAATACAATATTTCAAAAATTATTTTAATTGCTTATAGGCGTTAATACCAACCTAGTAAAAAAGATTCCATGCCGGGAGTCGAACCCGGGCCAAGTATTTTTCGCCAAGTATGGTTATCGCCAAGATATGTGAAAACAGTACCGAGAGCAACAACCAATCAGAGTGCGAGCTTGGGCTTGGAATGACGAAGGTGCTCGGAAAAAAAAATTCGCCTACCACCTATTGATGAACGGAACTATTAAGAAAGAGGAACTTACGTATCAATAAAATAGTGAAGCTTCAACAGCAAGCGCTCCCGCATGGCGTTCATAACTAACACCTTAAACTTAAACCAATAAATTTATGCAGAAGATTTCTACTTAATTAAATGCTTCGTTAAACCCTTGCGGCACGGTGGTATATCTATGAAACCACTTAATTTTAATTCCAAAATCCCACATTCGCGCCGGAATTTTGGTACAAATATTTACGGTTTATTGAATGCGTGAGATATAACTTTTTCTAATTTACAAATAAAGTTGTTTTCGAATTCCGGTGTCCGTTATTAATTTCAACACTTAACCCCTTAACTGAAAGCGATTGCAAATTTCTGTAATAGCCCAAGAGTCGTTAGTACAAAAACCTGTATTATCGAGCACAAGAAAAAAAAGCTTTATTTTATGAAAGAGTTGTAATAGAGTAATCTGATGATCCATGTCTCCCGGAAGTGAAGTGGCATATAAGCCAAAAATTATTACCACTAGTAGATCACCCATAGGTTCATCATTGGGTTTTCCTGCTCCCAGTTTTCCTTATTTTAATATCTTTGTTTAATATCTTTGTTATCTTTGATTGTATGGCAAACACAATGTTAAAACTACGAATAAACCACTAGTGGTATTAATTTTTGGCTTATGCACCACTTCCTTTCCGGCAGTAGACATAGATCATTAGATTCCCCTTATTACTATTCTTCCATAAAATAGAAGTATTTTTATTGTGTTCGATAACATAACTTTTTATGCTGTCGACTCTTGGACTATAAAGCCGTAACCAGAACCTTGCTCACGTCAGCAGAGCTGCCAACTAGTACGCCTGTTTAAATCATATAAACACGTTTGGAACCACAATTTTAATTTAGTAAAATGTATGCCGAATTTATTCAATCCTTATGTATTACATTACATAAGGTCAATAATTTGTTAAAATTTCTGTTTCTAATCTGTTTATTTGACTTTAAATAGGCGTAGTAGTTGGCAGCCGTGCGTCAGGGATATCCGTGGCAGGCCTGGCCAAGATAGTTTGAGAACATATACTTTATTTATTTATTTACTATAAGCGTATAAATTTTAAAGGTTCATAATGTATATTGTATCATTCCTTCATGTGAAGGAATGATGCTTATGTGAGATAATTGCTCTATTATTTTTAAAAACTTGTAAAAAAGATGTTTTCGTTGAGCATTTATTGCTTCGTATGAATATAAAAATGTATTTTTAACAAAATCGTTGTATAAATTAATGTTTATTATGCAAGAGATTAAGAGGGGAAAAAGTTAGAAAGAAATCAAAAAGGTCTTCAAAAATGTATGATTCGGTGTAAACCATTTTTTTAAGAGTTAAGTGCATATTTCGCGCAAAAAAATAAGTTAAATAAATAAGTTTAAAAACCTTTAATAAAAATTCTGTGTAAGGTTTTTTTAATAAGTATTTTCCGGCACATTTAATGTTAGAAATCTAATAATCATAGATTTTTAGGTGCGTTCGTAATTATGTAAATATGTAGCACCTATTGTTGTCGCTCAGTCCCTCCGTCTGTCCGTCTGTCTGTCTGTCTGTCCGTCCGCATATAAGAACGCAAAAACTATCCAACCGAATCGTTTGAAATTTAAAATATATAATTATTACATAATTTTGTCTAGTCATTTCAAATTTTATGAAAATCGGATGGATAGATCAATTACAGGGACAATCAAAAGGATTCCGTTATACGTCAATGCGGAAAAAAGTTTCAAATGCATTTTAATCGTTTGAAATTTAAAATGAATATTTATTACATACCTTTGTCGAGTCATTTCAAATGTTATGAAAATCGGATTCATAGATCAGTTACAGGGACAATCAAAAGTATTCCGTTACATTACAATCAATGGGAAAAAAGTTTCAAATGCATTTTAATCGTTTGAAATTTAAAACGTTTAATTATTACATAATTTTGTCGAGTCATTTCAAATGTTATGAAAATCGGATGCATAGATCAATTACAGGGACAATCAAAAGTATTCCGTTACATTACAATCAATGGGAAAAAAGTTTCAAATGCATTTTAATCGTTTGAAATTTAAAAAGTTTAATTATTACATAATTTTGTCGAGTCATTTCAAATGTTATGAAAATCGGATGCATAGATCAATTACAGGGACAATCAAAAGTATTCCGTTACATTACGATCAATGGGAAAAAATGTTTCAAATGCATTTTAATGGTGTTACACTCATTTGAACATAATATAATTGACATGAATCTATGATGTATGTACTAAAATCTACATTCTGTACAATCTGGGATGCAGAGAATATTTATTATTAAATTACAGGGCCACACACATGTACTCCATTAAATAATGTTATACGGGGAAACATTGTTTGGGGCGTGTTTTAATTATATTAAACTACTTCATATTTTATGAATAAGATATACGTTAATGAAGTATAAGAAAATTTACTCCCTGCATATTTACAGGAACACAAAGATTTCGACCACTGTACTGTATCCAAAGTACGCTCTACTATATCAGCAAGATCTAAATATTTTAAAACTTATAGTACGAACGCACCTCATTTGGTACGCTTCACGTGCAATTTCCAACTTGTTTTAATACTAAGACCGACGGCTTTTTAAATTTTTTCCTACTTTTTTTTTTCTTTTTTTTTTAGTCAATAAGTATATTTTTCGCTACCTTGTTAGAAAAAATTAGAAGCTTCTGTCAGAATTTTTCTTCATCACTATGATGAAAATGCTTTATTTGCGTTGTGAAGCCTCTAGTAGATTTTGGTAGCGAAAAGCGGTGAGGCTACTTCCGAGGCTTATGATCATGAACTACTCTGCTTTAGTAATCTAATTGTAATTTATTTACATTTTAAGTACATCTGTAAACAGATTATTCAATCATAGTATTTTAATCACAACATAAAGTTCATTAGTCCAGTTTGGGAATTAATCAGGAGGTGGCAGCCAGCTTAACCTGATGCATACAGTCTGTGCATTCTCCGCAGACTTTTCAGAGTCTCGCATCTTCCGAGCACCACGCAACCCTGTCCTCTACGCTCTTCTCTCCAAGGCAACAAGTCAAGTCCCTCTCTCTCACCCTTCTCCCTCTTTTATCCTCCTCTTGAGAGCACCTGTGCATTCCACTCTTCTTTGCGCACTGCACCCCTCTTTCTCCGTTCGTGGGAAGATCTTACCTCTTTAGGTACTTGAAAGCTGTGCTTCGGGTGGTCGAACGATAGTCAATTTGACACCCCGTTATCCCAAAGGGATGCGCTAATTGATACATCTATTTCGATGGGTTGTCGAGCTATCATCACATTTGACACGCCGTTGTATCAAAGGGATGCGCTAATTGCTATATATTTCGATTGCCACTTAGTAGTGACAGTGCCACCTACGGTGTTGCTTTCAGTTCTCTCTGTGTGAGGCGGGAAGTGTTACAACTACCCCCCCCCCTCCTCAAGTGAATATTTTGGCTGCAATTATGATCATGAACTACTCTGCTTTAGTAATCTAATTGTAATTTATTTACATTTTAAGTACATCTGTAAACAGATTATTCAATCATAGTATTTTAATCACAACATAAAGTTCATTAGTCCAGTTTGGGAATTAATCAAGAGGTGGCAGCCAGCTTAACCTGATGCATACAGTCTGCGCATTCTCCGCAGACTTTTCAGAGTCTCGCATCTTCCGAGCACCACGCAACCCTGTGCTCTACGCTCTTCTCTCCAAGGCAACAAGTCAAGTCCCTCTCTCTCACCCTTCTCCCTCTTTTATCCTCCTCTTGAGAGCACCTGTGCATTCCACTCTTCTTTGCGCACTGCACCCCTCTTTCTCCGTTCGTGGGAAGATCTTACCTCTTTCGGTACTTGAAAGCTGTGCTCCGGGTGGTCGAACGATAGTCAATTTGACACCCCGTTATCCCAAAGGGATGCGCTAATTGATACATCTATTTCAATGGGTGGTCGAGCTATCATCACATTTGACACGCCGTTGTATCAAAGGGATGCGCTAATTGCTATATATTTCGATTGCCACTTAGTAGTGACAGTGCCACCTACGGTGTTGCTTTCAGTTCTCTCTGTGTGAGGCGGGAACAGGGCCTGATTATCAACGGGGCACTCTCCCACCAGAAAAAGTAAATAGAAATTTTTTCCTTATTCATGATAGTAATTTTGACTGAAAAGGGCGTTTAAACAAGGCGAAAATTTCTATGTAATTTTACTGGGGAGAGAGTGCCCCGTTAGTAATCAGGCTCTGGGCGGGAAGTGTTACAGCGTAGAATAACCCTAATGGGTTAATTGTGTTTCTTTGGCTTGAGAAAACAACGGAAGGGTCTATCTATGTAATATGAAATTCAAGGATCGTATAGCATTAGGATGTTTCATTTTCATCGAGAACACATTCCGGCTCTTATTACATTTGGAAATTCCTTTCTTGGAAAATGAGAAGAAAAATGAAATTGTGAGGTCGTAACTAAGAGAGTTTTTTCTTTCCTATATTTTTCAAAAATTAAAACCATCAAACTGTCTAATTAAAAAAAATTTAGAAATTATCAACATTTTATTACGAACCCCGTTATATCGAACCCGGTTTATAACGAACTCCCGGATATAACGAACGAAAATTTTGGTCCCGCCGTTTTCCTATTATATTTAATGCTATTTTATCCTTTTATAGAGAACCTCCGGAATCTTAAAAATCGGTTATAACGAACTTTTTTTCTAGTCAACCATGTTTTTTTTTTTTTCTCTTTTTACTTTTCCGTCCGAAAAATAGTTTTCGACTCTAATTTTGTAAGAAAATGCATGCCGGCTAGTAAAACATGGTGCAAATTAATGATAAGTCTTTTTATTAAAGAGTAGTAAGACCTGCATTCTTTCTCTTTTATGGTAGCCATTCTGCAGGTGTGATCACGCCCACCCTTCAGTTATTTTCCATTACTTCTGTCATAGCAATACAGAATGCATTTAAGCTAACTTATTTAACTAATGTATTCCTTAAATTGTTTTGCACATTTAACCTAACATTTATCCGAAGTAGGGGTGGTCTCGAATGTTTAGATAATCGGTGCTTTAACGTATTGCTATTTGTCTTCCTTTTTAGTTAATTTATTTAGTATTGGGCCAGTTTAATATAATCAATTTTAGTCAATTTAAATGATTAATGATCATATCTAAAAGAATTTAAGATTTTTTTTCTTAATACATCATTATTGAACATATAGGTATCAGGTATTTAGATACATATTTTGTAAACACTAACATCTTTTAACGGACCATATATACCATCGGACCATCGGATATAACGAATCACCGGATATAGCGAACAAAAACTTCGGTACCTTGAAGTTCGTTATAACGGGGTTCAACACTAATAAATTGTTAAACATATATGAAAGACAGTTATAATTTAATAAGACGAAAACGTAATGAAAGACATAAACATTTGTAAAGATAAAACATAGACACCCCATAAAAATAGGTAAGCTCTAAATATAATTTAATTTCCTTTGCAGCTTTTAAAACATACAATAAAAGGATATGTATCTCTTGAGACTAGCTTGTGTAAAAAAAAAATGCTATAAAAAATACTCAGATAAAAGAAAACTCTTTTATACGATACAGGAAATTTATGATGTCAAAGGAGATAAAAGCAACATAATAATACCTGCCGAAGAAGTAACGTCTTTTTTTTATTTAGACGTTTAATGCTTAGAAAAAATGAAAGTTTCTCAAAAAATATATTTCTATTGGTTAACCCGTTTGCACATGCGCGCGTTTCTATTACGGCTAATTCCATGAAAACTTATCATGTCTGTCACATACAATGCTTTTTGGCTACCAGTAATTTAAAAGAGAAAAATGTGACTTATTTTATCGGAGAGGTCTCATCAGTTGAATAGGGTGAAGCAAACTTTTCGAAAATAACAGTGGCCAACAAGCATAGCGATTTTTAGCTGTGTGACAGACATGACACGTTTTCATGGAAATGACCTTACGTTAGTACAAGTGTACTTCTCCATTTTGTCACCTATTATACATTTGTCTAAATGTGTATTTAAAACAAATAGACTGCTACGTGTTGTAAAAAGTACCAGTTCAATTTTTTTTAAAACAATTATGCTTTTCATATTTACTTTAAAATTTGTATCAATTTGTGTAAAAATTACGTTTTTTTTTTCAATATATTCAAACAATTTGTTTCGCGTTTCTATTACGTTAGTACAAGTGCACTTTTCCATTTTGTCACCTATTATATATTTGGCTAAATGTGTATTAAAAACAAATCTACTGCTACGTGTTGTAAAAAGTTTCAGTTCAATTTTAAAAAAAAAAAACAATTATGCTTTTCATATTTACTTTAAAATTTGTATCAATTTGTGTAAAAAATCACGTTTTTTTTTCAATATATTCAAACAATTTGTTTTACATTTTAAAGGATGAATTATTTCACTAAATTAACATTAATTACATTTGATAATTTTATTGTTGCTAACTATAGAAGGAGCTTTTATGATAGACTTTTACTAAAATTATTTCAATTTATCAACCTTTAGGAACCTTTAGGAAATGACCATATCGAAATGAAACGGCTCTTCAAGCGTGGGACATTTTAGTTCCACGTAAATATTAAAGTTAGTAAATATTAAAACGGGTTACATACAATTTAACTGTCTGATGCCGATCTCTATACTGTACAAGTTACATTTTTATATTGATGCTGTCAAACTATATGGCTCGTGACACACATTGATACTTATTCTCGTTAAAACTATTTTCGTTGAAAATGGGTCATATTTTATCGTTTTTGCTCATATTTTATCGGTTTTGCTCCTTATCTTCAGAACGGCAAGCCCGAATTTTTTTTTTATCGGCCCGGCCCGTATGGTCCGTCCAATTTTTTTGCCGGCACGATCTGGCCCGTTGAAAAAACTATTGTAATTCTGCGGCCCAGCTCCGCCCGTTAGAAAATTCGAAACGATTCCGCCTGCCCGAGCCCGTATAGACCTCTAAATCACATAAACATCTTGCCAACCTCCCATTTTTTAAAATTAAACAAAATAGTCTGGAAACCAGAGATTTTATTTAGTTAATGAAATCATATATTTTCATTTAACTACCATGTAGAAACAAATAACATTTAATTGAATAAATGCTCTGATTGAAAGTACGTTTTTTGGTTTAAAAAAAGCGGGAGGTTCGAAGCTACATACAGTGCTCAGCAAAAGTTTAGACAATGAACGATTACGTTTCTATATTCCGAAGTATGCCCCGAATTTTTGTAATTCATCTGTCATACATTACTTGTGACTTATCCTTTATTCACAAACAATAAACTTAAAATTTTACCTTTTACATAATATGTAATGACAAAAAAAAACGAAATCAACATTGTGGCGAAAGTATAGACAATTTGCATATTTACAGAAAAATAACAACAAATTAAAAACGAGTTCCACTCAGTTTGTCTGCAATTAGTGCAAGAATGTGACTTTTCATCGAAGAAACTAAATGCTCAGTCACTTGGGGCTCTATTTTGCACCAAACATGTTCAACAGCAGCTTGAAGCTTATTAACAGAAAAATACAGCAAAACTTTGCATAAAACTTACGACATATAATGTTTCAAGAATTTTCGATTGGGTCCAGATCAGAGCTATACACTGGCCACTTGAGATCAGTAGTATTTTCAAAGTTAAACAAAATTCTTCTTTGGTGTACAACATGAATAGACGCATTATCTTGCTAAAATCCATACTTTGGACCTGCTAAAAGTTCCCCAAATGATTAAAAATTAATCTCCTATGTATGTACGTAGTCTTGTGTTGCTTGGCAACCATTGAATAACTCCAGAGATACTTGAGCATTAAAGCAAAGTGAGGACAAAATCATTAAATTGTCGCCTCTTTGTTTTCGACTTAAGAAAGTCTCAATCTCAACGCAAGTCGTGCCAATAGCATGTCCACCCGTTTGGGCCATTCATCCACTTTTTTTCGTTACTGAATATCATGGCGTACCATTTGGGTCCATGTGACGTATGTTTGCAAGTTCATTGCATTCTCTCGAATTTGTTGCGAGATTTTAAAGCTGATTGTTTTATCATTTTCAGGTAAATTCATTTACCTGTTTCTGTAATTCATCTACGAATCATGTCCATCCAAACAGAAAGTCCTGATTTACTTTTAATGTGATTAGCAATCATCAATTGTGTAAATGTCAGTTTATGGATGCTTTTGTCATCTCATTTTCTGGTCACACAAGGTCTTTTAGATTTATGTTTTGTTTTGAAGGAGTCATCCTTAGACTATACTGCATAGACAGACCACTTTGTTAGTTTCGATGCTGCTGAAATTTCTGTAACAATCTTCTCTTTGCATTTCAGCTTTCCTACTTCAATTACCTCATCTAACTGAATATTTTTAGCTCGAGGCATCTTCACAAACTGATGCTATATCAAGGTATACTTAAATACTTCAGACATGTGACACCATAACTTAGAAATTTGCATTTTTTTCCATGATCAGTTGGCAAAAAATCAAAAAAGTATCTAAACTTTTGCAATATGCAAATTTTAATTTTTTGAGTTAAATTAAATATTATCTTATATTATAACTATTATTTTTATCCTACATCGTTAAAAATATATTTAAAAATAAGTATAGCCGTTTGTAAAACGCAAATGTTCGTATTTTTTATTTAAAGATTAAAAAAACACCAGTGTCTAAACTTTTGCTGAGTACTTTATAAAGATTGATTTAACTACGGGAATGGACGGATGATTATATTCATTTCGAAATACATTTAATTCAAAGAAATCACTATTGCAGGTTTTCTATCAAATAATGCGGAGAGTAAGGTTTTAGCATGGATTATTTTTCAAACTCGGGTATCAATAAATTAAAAAAAAAAAAAAAAAATAGTGAACTTCCACATACGTCTCCCAAACGCAGACAAAGGGTTAATTTATAATCGATTGCATTTGATGAGGAAAATTCCTTTCAATCATTTTTATTTCTAAATAAATTATGAAATGCCCTTCTAACTTTTCTAAAGAATAAACTGATATTGTAAGAGCATTAATTACTTTTCAGAAAAATCGAAAAACCCGTAACACATTATTAATAATGTTGCGATTTAAGTTTTAAAATTAATTTTATCATAAATTACATTTCAGGCTGATACTGTTAGCAGTTTACAAGTTTTAATAAATTCTATACTTTTGATTAATTGTTTAAAACACATTATATTTTTCAGTAAAATTTCCGTAAGAAAGTAATTATATGTGACAGTTTCATAAAACTTCTTAAAAGTAATTATGGAGGCAGATATTAAATATGTATGCTTATTTTTAAGCAACAGAGTTGTTTATTGCATTCAATTGCGGAAAGAACGTCTTGTTGTTTGTGATAAAAACATCGTGATTATATAAAAACAGGAAAGGCTAAATCATGCCTCAAGCATAGAATATGAAGAACTTTCCAACACATTTAAAATAATGTAACAAAAACTGTACAGTTTAAAAAATTAAAATATTAAATATAATTCTATCATATGGAAAAGTACAACAACGCATTTCGAAACCGAATTTTAGCTGTTCCCATCTACAATGGGGAAGTTCTCCTATTTTTTTAGCCGCCCTGTATATGATATAGAGATTATCTATTAATAAAATGCATTCCAAAATTTTGTTCATTTAAAAGATACATATATTTGAGAAAATTCCCCATTTGCAGTTTCATCTAATAAGGAGAATGGTATGCGAATACGCTTGACAGCTCTGTAAATGAGGTATAGAATTTATATATAAAGACTAATATGCAAAAACTAATTAAATTCAAAAGCACATACCGAATTTTAAAACGTAATCTCCAGCAATTGTTATACAAAAGCGATACACTGTAACAGATTTCTTTTGTCTGTCCCTGTAAATTAATAAAAATGCTATGAATGATCTGTTTAAACATGATCGCAGTGAATATCAGTGATTTATATCAGTTTCAATGCATTTGAAATAGCGTAATGTCATTAAATATACTCTCCAAACGATATTATCTCCTATACCATATTGCAATCGAATTCTTTTGAGTGTCCCTGTAAATCAACCATTAATCTTACATGCTTCATATGCAAAACTAAACATGCTTTGTTGACCCTAAATAAGCTTTATCAATTGCATGAAAATCCGAGTATACATTTACGGGAGTTAGAGCGTGGAGAGACAGACAGACTTATTCCTTTCCGGCACAGTGGGTCAATTTCTGTCCCACTTAAGTTTAATTCTTTATTTCCACATAGGCAACATAATTTTGAAAAAAATTTTGACTTTATTAGGGGGATTCTATACAATGTTTCGGTTAAAAGTGAAAAAAATATCGATTCTCTAATGTTTTACTAAAATTATTCTTTATTATTCCTAATACATTCTGATAATTTTTTGTAATGATCAGACTATTATGAATACATTTTGTTATCTGCGATGTCCATAAAAAAATTTCCCGCTTCAACGATAAAATTTGTTTAATTTAGACTCTTTACAAAAGATTATACATCATATTGGAAATAAGCGCAGCAAGTTTTTCTCATAAATATTCATTGTGTTCACCTATAGTTTATAAGCTCACATCAAACCTAAAATCCGATTCGTCCCAAACTTCGGTTAACAAGTCTGGAATAGTGAAAGACCTAATCTCTTTGATTCTGCGTTTTAACCGTGTCAAATCACTTGGCTGTGATAAAACGTTGCCACGATCCGAAAAGGAAAATAATCGTATGGTTCGGTTTCTAAATCTTCAGCCCAGCAATAACGTTTTAGGCTGCATAGTCGCCATTTTGCGTATGTGACACTGCAAGCGAGTCAAAAACAAAGCAGGTAATTTCCATGAAAACGTGTCATGCTTGTCACACAGCTAAAAATCGCTATGCTTGTTGGCCTCTGTTATTTTCGAAAAGTTTGCTTCACCCTATTCAACTGATGAGATTTCTCCAATAAAATAAGTCACATTTTTCTCTTTTAAATTACTGGTAGCCAAAAAGCATTGTATGTGACAGACATGATAAGTTTTCATGGAATTAGTCAGCAGTATGCGCTTTACTAAAAGTATTTTAGTTTTTCTTTATTTATGATTATGAAACTACATTCCAGAACAGTTGCATTTTATGCTATTAAAATTTATATCTACTACAGAGCTGCCAAGTCTCCGGCTTTTTGGATACCAGAATTTTAATACAGAAAATGTTGTTTTATTTAATTGGAACATTTCGGTGATTTAAAATAGTAATATTTTCTGTAAAATAATGTTGGTGTGCAAAAAGCCGGAGACTTGGCAACTCTGCTACTATACTCTTTCAGAGGCAACCTGCACGTTGATTGTCCGAAATAATGTCACCACACTTTGACCTAAGTTCCTGCAACATGTGCTCTAATGAAATTTTCTGATGAAACTTTTTCTGAGTCAGACGCCCCTCGGAACTTTTAATTTGTAACCCTCATAAAAACAGTGTATTTTTGCAATTTAGAAGGATTTGTGAATGTGTACTAAGAAAGGCTACCTCCAGTTAATCAGAAATCTCTCAGTTTTTGGCTGTCCTCGTACTAGAATGTCTCGAATAATCAAACAACTGCATCGAAACCAAATAACTTCTAGCAAAAAGTCAAATTATGGGCAAAAATTGCTTGTGAATATTTGAGGTTCAAGGTGTCATATACACGTTGTTTGCAGCAGCAAAAAAAGCTACAACTAGAGATATTTAGTCTCTGATATAATGGGGGTGACGGTAAAAATTGCGCAAGCTTTTACTACTTATTTTAAAATGTTATTTTTATCATAATAAGACGCAATTATAGTGAACTAAAATAAGTATTTTGTAAAGAATGCGGTGAAAAAAATAGCTATTATTCATTTACAGGGCCACTCGAAATAATTCCATTACATAATGATAAAGGGGGATATGTGTGCGACATGTTTTAATTATATTAAATTATTTTATGGATAATAAAACTGATATAAGTTCCTGAGGCTTTATATAAGTTATACGGTATAAATGTATAATACGAAGTTCATAGCATTTGCAGGGACACACAGAAGATTTCAAATAGTATATTCTTTCTGAAGTACTGTATATGTATCTGATGAAGGCTGGTGGAGGATTAAATGCATTGCAATTATGATATGCGCTTTTAAGTTTCACTAAGTATAAGCCTATTACATGGTGCGTATGAATGCTGTAATTCATATACAGGGCTACACAAAATAGCTCGAAACTTTACTGAATATGAGCGTAAATTACTTAAAGATGGTTTTAAATAAAGTGCATTTTTTACGCTGAGCTGCATTCAGTTTACAAAGAAATGTTTGTCGAATGTAGGTAAAATGATATACAAGGCAACGCAAAGAATAGGATTCATGGAACCTTAGAATGATAATTTCTGAGAATGTGATTTCAGTAATTTTAAGTGTTTTTATTTATAATAAATTTTATCTAAATACTGGCGTGTAATAGAGATGCTAGGTAAACTACAGGGCTGAACAAATGTATTCAAGTTCGTTTTAATTTATTAGTATAAATTGCTGAAGCAGAAATTTCAACCTGCTTGGTATTTTCTTGCTAAACTAAATTTCCTCATTATATAGTATATATATCAACCAACGGATCAAGTACAGGGCTGTTCAAACGTATTCGAATGCATATTTGGAATGCATATTCGAATTGCATACAGTAACTTTGCTTCCCTTAATAACGAAGTTTTCTTGAAGATTTCAAGAAGTGCTGGAAATTGTTTCATAATCTATGCATAACGCATGATTTTTCTTTCTTGGTTTAATCAGTGTAGAATTCATCCGATTTCGTCCTTGTAAAGTCTTCGACATTTCCCTGGGTCATAGAAATGTATATCTGTAAGTCGGTATTAACACTATAAAAGATTCAAATCATGTTGCGATAAATCTTGCAATTTATATAATAAAGATAATTCGAATTCACACCAAAAAATTTTTTAACTTATATTTTTGTTTATTTTATTCAAGATGTTCAGCTTCGCTAATTAAAAGTGACTATTCAAACATTTACAGGAGAAATTAAAATTTCTTAACAATAGTTTTATAAATTACGCAAAAATGATTCAAAAAATTGAATACTGTTACATATATTTGTTGATATCAGTGCCAGAGAAAACAAGATATAAATACTGAGTAGCAAGTAGTCCTAGTATTTTGACAGCTAAGTTTATTTAATCTATCGAAAAAATATACATATAAATATGGAATTATTTTATTAAATATTTTAGAACATTCGGATAATTTTAGAAATAATAAGTACTTATCAATCTTACCGCATTTTAAACCAGTGGCTCTGAGAGGAAACACAGGAGGTAAAAGTTTCCGGGCTCTGAAAGAAAGAGAAATAGTCACTTCTGTAACTTTTATAAAATTTTATGAAAAGAAAAAGTTTTGAACTGTATAATTTAAATCCAACTTTTGTGATAAATAGGAACGAAATAAAGAGTATAAATAAAAATATATGAAAACAGTAGCTCAAAACAACAAATTTATATACTAAGAATGTATTTATTAAAAATACAATACATTGCTCAATGGTGCACAAAACAAGAATTTTAATATGAACTTGTACAATTAAAATAAAATAAAAATATTAACGTTTCGCGCCGTCTTCTGCGGTCGTCTTCAGGAAAATATGATAATGGAAGGACTAAGTTTGCTTCCAGATCGAGAGATAATATTTCTAATAAATTAAAATCGAAACGAATTAAAAGTTTAAAAATGCTGCCACTTACACTTGAGTAAAAATTAAAATATTGCAAAGAGATAATTTTTTAAAGATTTTATGATGTTATGCCATTTTTTTGGTATATTGTAGGAGAAATTATCATTACAAGGTTTATTTTCTCGTGCAATGATTTCGACAGATTCTCTTATTTTACCTTCAACTGGGTTATTGCACTGAATTATTATTTTGGCCTCATCAAAGTTAATACGGCAACCCTTGTTCGCCAAGTAGAAGCGAGAAAGAGCAGTATTCTGTTTATATTGTTTAATATCTCTGCGATGCTCTTTAATTCTAATTAAAAGTTTGCGTGTTGTCATGCCGATGTAGACCTTTTTAACATTATTTGATAAAGTGACGGGGATTTCATAAATACCAGATTTTTGATCTATTGGAATTTTGTCGATCTTATCTGTAACGATGTCAGTGAGATATGGAGGTGCAATGGCGACAAGTTTTATGTTATATTTTTGTGCGACCTTTTTTACTTTTTCAAATATATAAGGGATATAATGAAATTTTCTGTAAACCACAAGTTTATCCTGTCGTTGGCCAGATGTGGGAGAAGTATTGTACTGTTGAACTATTTTATTTAAAAATTTTGCAGGAAAACCATGGTCAAAAGCTTTTTTCTGTATAAATTCAATTTCTTTATTTAATTTGTCATCCGCACAAATCATAAAAGCTATTTTAATAAATGACCTAAATGCAGATATTTTGTATTCGAAGGGCATGTTGGCTGAAAACGGGATGACTGTATTTTCCTTTATTGGTTTTCTATAGACTGAAAATTTTAAACTTGAATTGCATCTATTAATTTGAGCATCTAAAAATGGAAGGAAGGCGTTTTCTTCGACTTCAAGGGTGAACTTAATATTATTGCTTAATCTATTGACATCTTGCAGAAAAAAAAAATAATTCAGCCAAACTGTGGTTCCATAAGATGAAAACATCATCAACATAACGGTACCAACATTCGAGTTTCAAATTAAGCGTATTGAAATTTTGTTGTTCTAGTGGTCTTAACGCGAATTCAGCAAACAAACCGGATATTAGTGACCCCATCGGCGCACCATGCAACTGTCTCTAAATATTCTTATTAAAAACGAAAATGTTACTGAAAACTATTAGGTTTAGGCCAAATTTAAGGGAGGTTTTGATAGCTTGAGACATATTTGAATTTTTATCTATTATCATATTAATATATTCTATGACTTCGTGCATATTGATGGAAGGATATAATGCAACTACGTCTAAACTTGCCACAATGGTGTTTGTATTAACTGGAATTACTTTAACTTTATGAATAAAATCTCTTGTAGATAAAATTTCAAATTCTGATACAGGAAGTATCGACTTCAAGAAGATCACGAAAGCCTTTTCTAAAAAGTATATGGGTGCAATACAGCGGGAAACTATAGGTCTCAATGGTAAACTTGACTTATGATCTTTCAGTCTCCCAGTCAACATCGGAGTAACACCAGTGTGATTGATCTTAATAAGTGATTTCATACTATCTGGCCATTTTCCAGTGCGAACTAACTCTTCAACTGTACGGAAAATTTTCTTGTTTAAATCTTCCTGCAGAAGTTCACAGTCCATATCAGCAATGCACGCATTCATTTTATCAATGTAAGTTAATCTGTCCAAAACTGCTATTCTGTTTGATTTGTCTGTCTTGATAATAATAATACTGGGATTCTTTTTTAATTTCTTTAATGTCCTCAAAATTACGCTCTGTTCTTTATTCTATTTATACGAAATTTGTCTTACTAATCTGTACATTGCTGCCCGCTCTTCATCTCTATTAACAATCTTACTAACAATCTTTAATTTAAACTCTCTCTACATCTTTCCGGGATGACTCTAATGACGTTTTCACAATCAAAGTAAATTCCCCTATTACTACTCTTCCATGAAATAAGGATTTTCTCTTGTGCTCGATGACTTAGGATTTTGTGCGGTCAGCTCGTAGACTATTCCTTCTGTAGCCGCCCGGACATCGTCATGCACTGAAAGATGTATTGCGCCATAATGCCACCTAACAGGACGCTGGAAGAGATGATCTTGAGGTTTCCCTTTCTAAGCAAAGCCAGAGCTAAGAGATTATAAAATCCTTTTATTCGTAAGTTAATTCTATGATATTCCATGATCCGTGATGATTCTAGATTGTCATGACGTTTACTTCCTATTTTAGTTAATGTCCAATTATTTCCGCATTACTGGATTTAATAAATTCTATATTCATGCATTTAAGAAGTGCAACGGCTATTGCACTAAGATTTAGATATTTAAATAATAAGTAATAGTAAGAAAGCACCTCATTTGTCACATTTTACGTATAATTTCCGACTTATTTAATTCTTGTTATGCTCTTCTAATTCTTTTTTTACGTTCGTTAAGAAAGTTACTAAGCCGATTTATATTTTCCAGTAATTTGTTTTCTCAATTTACATCACTTTCTAAAGTAAGATCTTGATGATGATCTTGAGGTTTCTTTTTCTAAGCAAAGCCAGAGCTAAGAGATTATAAAATCCTTTTATTCGTAAGTTAATTCTATGATATTCCATGATACGTGATGATTCTAGATTGTAATGGCGTTTACTTCCTATTTTAGTTTATGTCCAATTATTCCCGTATTACTGGATGTAATAAATTCTATATTCATGCATTTAAGAAGTGCAACGGCTATTGCACTAAGATTTGAATATTTAAATAACAAGTTATAGTAAGAAAGCACCTCATTTGTCATATTTTACGTATAATTTCCGACTTATTTAATTCTTGTTATGCTCTTCTAATTAGTTTTTAGCTCACAGGCTATCATAGCCTGAGAGCTTATGTGACCGTCCATTCTGTATGTACGTTCGTGCGTAACACGATAACTCATGATAAAAATATCCGATCCACTTGAAATTTTGTATGTAGGTATATCCTGACAAGGCGCTTCCCTGATTAGTTTTTGGAGTTAATTCGATATGTATAAGAGGGGGAACGGGGGGCTCATGCCCCTCCCCTTAGTTGATATAAATGGGATTTTCATGCAGAATTAAGTTTTCGTTCAAAATTTACATTAGGATGATTCTGATGAGGCGATTTCGTGACTGTTATTAGATGTTCATTGAATAAGAATAAATAGGGGGAACGGGGGTTCTAATGCCCCCCCCCCCTTAATTTATATAAA
Organism: Maratus speculifer; assembly: GCA_964019185.1. Lineage (NCBI taxonomy): Eukaryota > Metazoa > Arthropoda > Arachnida > Araneae > Salticidae > Maratus > Maratus speculifer. The sequence goes on along the minus strand of OZ025301.1, from coordinate 160,644,878 downwards.
TGGGTTTTTCAAGCAGAATTTTCAGATTTCATTCAAATCTCTGAATAGTTTTGGAAGTTTAATGGTTAAGTATAAAAGAGGGGGATAACTCCTTTTAAATTATGTAAATGCTAAATGAGTTTTTATTAAGAATTATCTCATTTGCTCTGAATTTTGGATATAGATTTTTTATATGATAAAGCATGTCTTTGATAGTATAGGAGGTTCAATGATTAAGTATAAAAAAAGAGGAAAGAGGAGAGTTGTTTCCCCTTCTTAATTTTTTTTCGAACGGAATTAACCCTTGAAAATATAAGGCTTTAATGTACAATTAGTATTTGTAGCCTGTGAGCTCAATGCCATCAGTTTAACTGGGCAGTATTCTTTATTTAAGTTCATTAAAGATGTTACTAAGCCGATTTCTATTTTCCAGTAATTTGTTTTCTCAATTTACATCACTTTCTAAAGTTCAGCGAAATATTCTCACTTAATCATTCTTAAGATAATCCGATTCAATTTCAAAAATTCCTTTCAACTTTTTGTTCCCCACTAAGCCATGAAATTCTTATCAATGCTTTTCTTAGTTAAAAGAAGGAACAATGCATAATATCTGCCTGGGGAAATACAAAGATCGGAAAATATTAAACCGGAGATGTTGAAATTTTTGTTATTATAAATGCTGCTTTTTATAAATTATATTTTCCATAAAAAAGAATAACTGAACTTCCTGTATTAATATATTTCTAAAACTTAGTGGAATATGCATATTTGATTCGCTGATTAATTTTAAAATCCAAAGTATTTTCCAACATATTGATATGAGTAGCAACATTTTTATTGCTGTTGTTCAGTATATTTTTGTTCAATTTAATTTTATTAAATTTCAGTTCTTCGAAACTTTTTTTGTGTGTTCGTAATTATATAAAAACGTCTTACCTATAGTGATCGTCTGGTCCGTCCATGAGTCTGTCCGTCTGCCCACATATAACAGAGCAAAAACTACCCAACCACCTAATAGTTTATAATTTAATATTTATCATAATTGCAGAAATTTTTCGAGACATTTCAAATTTTAGGAAAATCGAATTAAAATTTAAAATGATATTCATAAAAATTTTCTTCATTCTATTGAATACTACCATACGTAATTAGTTTTATGATACCCCATGACACGTAATGATTCTAGGTTGCATGATGACAACATCCTATTTTGGATGCAGTCCTATTATTTCTGTATTATTGAATGTAATATAAGGTATCCTGGGGTAATAACTCCACGTTAAGGTTCTACCAATTTTCACGGCTTAGTTTTAGATTGTATTTTTTCAAACAAATATAGGATTTGATACAGCAACTCATTGACTATCTATATAAAAAAAAATAATTTAACAGACATGTATCCATAAAATGTAATGGTGTGATTTCTTGACCAATGCTATTTGGTGTTATTACCCACCTATATGGGTAATAACGCCATGCAAACAAAACTATAAAATAAGATGGAATAATGGCATGTAGATTGCCCGATTCTAAAAATACAAACTCTACAGCTCTAGAAATTGACAAACTGCATTCTAAGCTATTGAAAATGTTCGTTTTTTTGTGAAAGTGTAAGAAAAATAAAGGTGTGGTGTGTGTGTGTGGGGGGGGGGGATAAGACAAAAGAATATCAGATTCTAAGCTTTTTTTGCTTAAAAAGGACCGTTTGAATAGAATTATTAGAAACATTGCACGGTTTTAATTGTGTTTATTTGAATCAGTATTTAGGATGTAGTTCGGCCACTGTTGGGAATCAACCGGGGTATTTATGCCAAGGATTGGCGTTACTACCCCGGAACACTTATTGCGCAGTACATTTTAAACTACAAATTATCTCGATAAGATATCCTAAATTTTCTACAACATTTTGAAAATACATGAAATGCACTACAAATTTATGTAATAAACAAAGTATTTCCGTATAAAAAAAAAATAGTCTTCACATCACAAAATGTCTATCGCAAATTTTAGTTCAAGCTTTAATTTTAGTTGCTTCTAAAAGCAATAAGATCTACAAATAGAACAATTTAACTTTAAGCTATTTTTTGCGATTTATATGACTCAAAACCCTCCTGCGCAGAGAACATGGGTGTCATTTACCCGATTATTTCATAATTATGTATAATATTAGCACTTGGCGTTATTACCCCGACTGGCGTTACACCAGAACACCTTATATAATCGTTATAAATTCTGTATCCATGCATTTAAGCATATTAGTGCAACAGTAATTGCACTAAGATCTGAATATTAGAAACTACCGTATTTGACGTACGTTTTTCGACTGGTTTAATTCTTGTTATATGCTTGGGTCATTCCATGAGATGCTGTAACGTGAGTTATCAAGATTATAACTGCGAAATTGTTGTCCACCGTTATTTTCAAAAACTTTTCTTGGCTTTATTCAATTAATGAGGTATACCCATAGCTGCCAACTTTCAACTAATCTTCCGTAATACAGTCGACTCTCGTTAATTCGAAATCGGATAATTCGAATCTTCGCTTAATTCGAACTAAACATGAAGTCCCGAAATTTTCAATGGCAGAATAACGTTACATTTTTTTATTAATTCGAACTCGTTTTCTCTTGACATCGTTCAATTCGAATTAACGAGAATTCCGATTTTTCGTTTTTGATTTCTTTCTCACGGATTTCAGATAATTTGAATAACTTTTTTTCTTTGTTTTTTGTGAAAATTGTTCTGAACGAGTATACATATAATCTCATGCATTTGATATCTACTTTCTAAGTGCCCCATCTGTCCATCAGTGACGCTTCAAAATTTTCCTCGATTGTGCTTGTTTCTAATTTTTTAATTAGTTTTTGTATACATATTCTAATTTAATATTAAGTCATATTTTGATGATAACAGACATAATACATTTAAAAAACACTATAACATTAATTCCTTTGTAATAGTACCATATTAAGCATGTTCTCAATTCATACTTTCCATAATTTGAACTTCGGATAATTCGAACATTTCTTGTGGTCCCGATGAGTTCGAATTAACGAGAGTCGACTGTACCTGGATTAGTTTGATCCAGGTTAATGTCATTTCAAACAGAAAATATATTTCATGAATCTTTATTTATTTAAGATTGTTAATGGAGCATACTTAATTTCATTTCTTTGGAAAATTTCTGGTTCGAAACTCATTAAACCAGGGTCAAATTAACGCATGTATTAAGGATAATCTATGTCAGGTTCGCACCTATGTATACCCGACAAAATCAGTCTCACTTTTCAAAACGATAATATAGCTAGAAAAAATCGCAGTTGGTAACTCATGTTACAGGCATGCATGGAATTATCCCCTTATAATTTTTCTTATCTTGCTTAGTGAAATTACTAAGCTAAACTCAATTTTCTAGGAATAGCTTTTCTAAAGCTTATGTGATTTTTTAATGCTCAGCGTAATATTCTCACTTAATCATTCTCAAGATAATCCGATACAGTTACAAAAATTCTTTTGAGCCATTTTTTTTTTTTTTTTTTTTTTTTTTTTTTACTAAGCCATGAAATGATTTTCATGTTTTTCTTAGTAGAAAGAAGGAAATACTTGATTGGAGAAATAAAAAGAGCGGAAAATATTAAACCAGAAATGTAGAAATTTTATTTTTATAAATGCTGCTTGTTATAAATTATATTTTCAATAAGAAGAGTAACTATACTTTATTTATTAACCCTTGGCACTCCGTTGTTTTCGCTGAGGAGAGACATCATCTTTCCTTCCAAAATTTGTTTTTGGCACCAGTAATGAAGGAAAATAAAATTTTTCTTATTTAATCAGATTTTTTTTTTTAAATTCTCTACTTCAAGGAAAGTTCTTTTTAAAATGTGGTGCTAATCTAAAAAAAATTGTGTAAGAGGCACCGGAGTCCGAAGGGTTAATATGTTTATGAAACTTACAAGGAAAGTCTCCATACGGGCATATTCAGAAAACTCTGAAAAAATTACAGAATGTTCTTCTCATATAGTTATATATGTTTATAAAAAAAAAATTCGGCGGAACCTCTTTATAACGTTCGTAAAAAATAATAAAAATTTCGTTTATTTGGCGATTTATCTCCGGTTGGCGAAAAAACGAAATTTTGAAAAATACACTTTTACGCTTCGAATACTTTTTAAAGTACGTTCAATTTATTTAAATAAGTTTAGTTTAAGTAATTTTAGTTTTGCATTTTTACTTTACTTTAAGTGTAATTTTGTCATATACGTTTATATGTACTTATAACAAAATGAAATTAATATATTTTATCATTTAAAACGCAATTTAAATTGATTAAAATTGTTCCAAATTGAAAAATACACTGTTAAATATCTGCTGCATTTTGTTGCAACGCACTCCCTTGCTTGTATAGAAAACGGCCGTGAAATGGAGCTTTCTCATTGGTTGGAATAGAGATATTATATACAAGCGGTGGAGTGCGTTGCAACAAAATGCAGCAGATTTTTAACAGTGTATGACACGGTCAATTCACCGTATTATGGAGCATTATCATTGGTCAGAAGAGAGATATTCTATAAAAGGAGTGACGTTGCAGTAAATGCTGCAGATTTTTAACAGTGAAGTCAATTAAAATCAATTTTCAGATTCCTTAAAATCGTCTGCTTTTGGCGAGGAAATGCACTGCTCGCCAAATCCCGCGTCGCTTTCAGCTTTTTACGCCAATTATTCCAAACTATTTTATTTTTTTTACATATCTAATAATGTGATTCCGCCGCTTATTTTCATTGATCCTTTATTACCTACATGAGTAGTTTAATTCGTATTTTTTTCAAAAAATTCTGAGTATGCCCCCAATGGAGACCTTCCTTGTTAGTGTAACACATTTTATGCGCTGATTAATTCAAAATACAAACCATTGCCTGTGCAAAGCTGCCTCAGTCATTCTTTTTAATCCTAACTAGCACTACTTTCACTAGTCAGAAGCATGGAACATTGACTTTGAAAAAAATTGCGAGAACAATGTATTTAAAAATTTAGATCCGAAAAATACTGGTAGCAACAGAATATAAAACTAGCCGCTTGTGACAGTCATGCAAAGTGTTAGGTTTTTATAATTCATTTTCCTTGATTTGCACTACTTTTCTGAAATGGTAAAATTCGTTTTATCTAAGGGGGTCCTTGACACATTCAAAAATAATTTTTACATATTGCGATAAAATTTTGAATTTTTTTGTGATGCTTAACTATATTATTAGTAAAAGAAATCACGTGATAAAACATATGTGTGTATATATATATACAGGGTGTCCAGCAAATAACACCCTGATTTTAAAATTAAATTTCTCAAAAACAAAGACCGACAGAACTATGCGGTAAACGGTTTGTTTATTAGGTAAGCTGTAAAAATCTTATACAGAAGTTTCGAACGGTGAATATTTTGAAAAGATTGTGTTCTGATTGCAAAGAATTCTTTGATTTGACATTTTTCTTGTTTTAGATTACTTGCAGAGATAGAGTTTTTCGGCTTACAGTGCTATATTTTAACGATTTTTCGAACTAAATTTCTTGAATTTCGAAATTTTAAAAATTTAATTCCAAAAATCTTTAAACCTCTTGCAATTTAAGCCGAAAAACTCATTCTCCGCAAACAATCTAAAACAAGAAAAATGTCAAATGAAACAATTCTTTGCAATCAGAACACATTTTTTTCCAAAGATTCACCATTCGAAACTTCTATATAAGATTTTTACAGCTTACCTAATAAACAAACCGTTTACCGCATAGTTCTGTCGATCTTCGTTTTTGAGAAATTTAATTTTAAAATCAGGGTGTTATTTGCTGGACACCCTGTATATGTTAAACATTTAAACGTTATTAAAAACGTGGGGTAGATTAAAATCGTCAAACTTAAATCGTAAATGAAATTATTTTTGTAGATTTTCAATTTTTTATATAAATAAACTGAAATATATATTCTTTAATTTAGATTTAGCATTTTTAAGAATATTATTTAAATAAAAATTTAAAATATTTAATGCAATAACTAATGTAATAATTTGAAAATAAATGATGTTATTTTTCTTTAAAAAATCATATTGTTAAAACTAAATATATATTTTTTTCAAATTTGTTGAATCAAGATAGAAGTAAAACAATTTAAAAACACATGTTCCAAGCTTGAACCATTTACCTTAAATGGTTCTTGAGTTATAACATTTTAAATCGTAAGAATGGTGAAAAAAAACTATCATCAGCTAAAACGCATTTAAATAAAAATTTAAACTATTTAATGCAATAACTAATGTAATAATTTGAAAATAAATGATGTTATTTTACTGTTAAAAATCATATTGTTAAAACTAAATATATATTTTTTTCAAATTTGTTGAATCAAGATAAAAGTAAAACAATTTAAAAACACATGTTCCAAGTTTGAACCATTTACCTTAAATGGTTCTTGAGTTATAACATTTTAAATCGTAAGAATGGTGAAAAAAAACTATCATCAGCTAAAACGCATTTAAATAAAAATTTAAACTATTTAATGCAATAACTAATGTAATAATTTGAAAATAAATGATGTTATTTTACTATTAAAAATCATATTGTTAAAACTAAATATATATTTTTTTTCAAATTTGTTGAATCAAGATAGAAGTAAAACAATTTAAAAACACATGTTCCAAGTTTGAACCATTTACCTTAAATGGTTCTTGAGTTATAACATTTTAAATCGTAAGAAAGGTGAAATAACTATCATCAGCTAAAACGCATTTAAATAAAAATTTAAAATATTTAATGCAATAATTAATGTAATAATTTGAAAATAAATGATGTTATTTTTCTTTAAAAAATCATATTGTTAAAACTAAATATATATTTTTTTCAAATTTGTTGAATCAAGATAGAAATAAAGCAATTTAAAAACACATGTTCCAAGTTTGAACCATTTACCTTAAATTGTTCTTGAGTTATAACATTTTAAATCGTAAGAAAGGTGAAATAACTATCATCAGCTAAAACGCATTTAAATAAAAATTTAAAATATTTAATGCAATAATTAATGTAATAATTTGAAAATAAATGATGTTATTTTTCTTTAAAAAATCATATTGTTAAAACTAAATATATATTTTTTTCAAATTTGTTGAATCAAGATAGAAATAAAGCAATTTAAAAACACATGTTCCAAGTTTGAACCATTTACCTTAAATTGTTCTTGAGTTATAACATTTTAAATCGTAAGAAAGGTGAAAAAACTATCATCAGCTAAAACGCATTTAAATAAAAATTTAAAATATTTAATGCAATAACTAATGTAATAATTTGAAAAAAAAATGATGTTATTTTTCTTTAAAAAATCATGTTGTTAAAACTAAATATATATTTTTTTCAAATTTGTTGAATCAAGATAGAAATAAAGCAATTTAAAAACACATGTTCCAAGTTTGAACCATTTACCTTAAATGGTTCTTGAGTTATAACATTTTAAATCGTAAGAATGGTGAAAAAACTATCATCAGCTAAAACGCATTTAAATAAAAATTTAAAATATTTAATGCAATAACTAATGTAATAATTTGAAAATAAATGATGTTATTTTTCTTTAAAAAATCATATTTTTAAAACTAAATATATATTTTTTTCAAATTTGTTGAATCAAGATATAAGTAAAACAATTTAAAAACACATGTTCCAAGTTTGAACCATTTACCTTAAATGGTTCTTGAGTTATAACAATTTAAATCGTAAGAATGATGAAAAAAAACTATCATCAGGTAAAACGCATTTAAAAAAATTGTTTCCATAGTAACCATAACTTGAAAGCTAGATTTTGAAAATAAACCAAAACATAAAATCAATATTTTCTATTCTAATTAAGATAAAAAAAAATTGATTTAAACGTTATTTTAAGAAGAAATAGCAAAACATTTTAATGCAGTAAAAAATATTAAAACATTTGAAGATTTTTGTGTCTCCGACGCACCTTAATGATACATTAATTCAAGCGAAAAAAAGACAAATTGAACCATTTCAAAAGAGTGATGCTAATAAAGAAATATGAATTAAAAAAATAGCTCATTGGCAACACTAATTCAGACAGAATGAAATAGGACACATTTAAAAAAAAATGCTTGAAAGTTACATTAAAATCATTAAAAAAAAACTTGAGATCCAATTTTCAAACAAATTATTTTTTAAGTACATTCCTCTATCTTCTATTAGACAATCTCAGATTGAAATAGTTCGATGTTATGAAGTTAGGAAAAATAATTGCAGTAAAAAACGATGTACATTGGTCAGTTGACCAGGTGTTGCTACCATCTATATGTCGTCAGAGTTTTGCTTTACAATAAAAACTTTGGATTTCAAAATGCCGTTTTCAAAATATAACCCGGCCCCACCAGTGGCCGAGAGGTTCGGACCGCTCAACTGGTAGACGGCAGGTGCTGGGTTCGAACCCAATCGCGGCTGTCGGCCTAACCGTTCGGAGTTTTCGTGGTTTTCTTCGAACCTTGCGTAAATACGGGTTAGGTTCCCTTAGAAAGACCCCCACGAAGGGCATTCCCCCCTGGTCCTATATCCCTAGCGCAGATAATCGGACGTCAAAAATCAATCAATCAATCAATCAATCAAAATATAACCCATACACTTTAATTCTCATGCATGCATCTACTTGTTCCTTAAATGAAGAGGGAAAGTTGTAGAATAAGATATTTTGCATAGTAAACACTAAAAGTTCTTGCTTTTTTGCAGCATCTATAATGATAATAGAAATTTATGCAGACACAAACGGCCAGAATATAAATAACCCTTGATAGCTCCATACAAATGCAAATTCGCCCAGAGAAATCTTATATATTTCTTTTTTTATTCAAATTTTCTTCGAAACAGAAAACTGTCTTTGAGATTTTTTGCTGAAGTATTAGTATTATTTTACGCATATGTTTATAATAAACAACACAGAAAATAACAGAAGATGAATGTAAATAGTACAATTTTTTAAAATTAATTTTCCCATTTTTATTTATTTTTTATTTTTTTACAGTTATAAATAATCATTAAATGTAAAAGAAATTTGAAGTCAAAGTTATTTTACATAATTCAGAAAATCTATAATAGTTTTTGGTCAAATATATATTTAGAAATACTGTCCAAAATCTATATGACACCTGTAAAAATATAAGAAAAAATTCTCATAACGGTGATATACAAAACAAGACTTTTGATAGTGACGACCACCACGAAATTTTGATTTTTCACTACGGTCACTCACACAAAATGCAGTGTTAACCCCTTAACTGGTTAATCCTTTTCCGTTCAATAAACTGATAACAGCGGATTCGCACCCCTATTATTTAAATGAAATATTCGTAAAATTTAGTCTAAACATTTTTGCCTTTCAATAGTATGAAAATTTTCTTTAATATAATAGTGGTGTCAAAAAGCTTTAAATGATGAAATAAGCAAATTCTTCTTGCCCGAACGCCGTTCGGGCAAACCAGTTAAGGGGTGAACACTATAAAAGCCGCAATGTTACCGAACATTATGGTTCTTTTATTCAAAATTTTTGATTCCACACCAAAAAACTTTTAATAATTAGTTACATTTAAATTACCGTATTTACTCGTGTATAGGGTGCACGCGTGTATAAGGCGCACCCCTACTTTACAAGTAAAAATGTCGATTTCTCAAAATCTCGTATATAGCGCACACCATAAATTTGATACGCTAATGAAGAATAACCAAATAAATTTCAGTTAAAAAAAAAAAAAAAAAAAAGTCGTAACAAACATTAGACCAGACCAGAAAACAAGACGAAAATGCATTTTTAGACTTCGGATTGTAAGAGAATGACGGGAAAGAGGAATGAGTGACGGTAAAGGGAATTGCTAATTAGCGTTTAGATAATGTCATTAGCTCTGTTGTATAAAAAACTTCAAGGAGTGAAATAAATATGCAGTAATACTTCAATTAAGTAAAATTTTTCGAGTTTTAATATCGCACAGTTCTACCACTAAATTTTAAGAATATTTTCGAAGCGTTTCACTGCAGAAAAATATCTTAATACCTGTGAAAGAAGGTGGGGATTACAAATGTTGTGGATTAAATATAAATGTAAATTTTCTGATTTTTAATAGTGGTGCCAGAGTCCTTGGAAATTCCAAGGAGTGTGCGAATCTTGGCCTTATACACGAGTAAATACGGTATTCACGAAATATTCATTTTTGTGCACTATTAATAAAACTTAAATTAATAAAACTAAAATTTAATAAAACTTTCTGGTACAAAGACAGATTTTCTGAATTAATAATTTCTGGAACTTGTCCTGTCATGAGAATTAAAGGGGGTAAAATTACAAAGAAATTGTTACAATACATTTTTTTATTTTTTTTTCTGCTGTTATCATTAAAATATAACTTTATATTAAATTAAAAGATATAAACACATAAACTAATTAAGAGATTAGGAACAAGCACAATGAAAAAGGGTAAAGGCGATGGACAGGCGGGGCATCAACCCCTTGGGGACGAGCGACACGTATACGTGCCGTAAAAAGGCTTAAAAACTCTTGTTTGTTCCCACTAGTAAAAATTTCCTTATTTAATTAGAAAAATTTCTCGATTTAATAAAGCACAAATTTTTGATTGTAAAAGCCGGTGACAAAACATTCGTTACGAAGGGGTTATAAAAGCGGATATCAAATGCATGAGACGTTTCTAATTCAGAACAATTCTGATTGAATGGGTCGTTTGGAAATTTGTGTCCGTTTGGAAAAGTTAATTCGTACCGAAAAATTCTATCTTTTTATTATTAGATGCTGATTCCAAATTCTAATGTTCAGCAATTATTGGAAAGAGTACTCTGGCGCGAATAAATTTTCACAAAGGGACACGACTTTCCGAACAACCCAATATTTCAAAGATCTAGAGTCCGCGAGAAAGTAAGGCAAAATGATACATCGGAATTGTGGTTAGTTCGAAATAAACGAAGTCAAGAGAAAATGAGTTTTAATAAATGGAAATTTTCAACTTTATTCTGCCTTGAAAATTTTGAGACTTCATGTTTAGTTCGAATTAAGCGAAAATTCGATTTATCCGGTTTTGATTTAACGAGAGGCGACTGTATTAGAAATAAAATCATTTTTAACATTTTTCAACTAAGTTAGAAAGTGTTTATAATACTGGTTTGTCAATCCGTTTTCCTCGCTTTAACCCCTATAAATATGCTCGGATTATCCTGAAATTATGGGACGTTATTGACGTCTACCCGAGCACGAGCCCTTTTTCAAATGAAGTTTCTAGCACGATTAGTTCATTTACAGGGACAGTCAACAGTGTACCGTTACATTACTTCCTGTGTTAAAAAATCGTTTCAAATGCATTTTAAAGATATTACACTCTGTCAAACATAATAAAACTGATTTACATGTACGAAGTGCACTAAAACATGTATTCTGTAAAATATCTGGTTAAAAAACTAGTTATTATTCATCCACAGGGCCACACAAAATAATTCGATCACATAATGATAAAAGGGTGGAATTGTGTGTGACATATTTCAGTTATAAACTATTTTACGGATAATAAAATTGATATACGTCGTTGAGGCAGCATATGAGCTATATGGTATAATCATGCATAATACGAAGTGCATAGGGTTTACAGGGACACACAAAAGATTTCAAATAGTATATTCAATCAGAAGTACTGTATATGTATCCAATGATGGATGAATAAGAGGCAATTTTAAATATGATGGGCATTTTTATGTTTCACTAAATGTATGAATATTATAGTCTGTTTTACATAATTCTTAATCTTTAATCATCGGGTTTTTAAAGCAGAAATTTTTGCCTAATTGAATCTCGAAATTACTCGGATTAAATGTAGCAAAATATACAATAAAAATTTACTGGTGAGAATAATCAAGGATTCTGAAATCTTTATGCGGCATGTATACCGGTCGCCCGTATCCTAGGGCTTAACCCCCTTCGGGACGAGCACTTTTTACGGAATTTTTAATCTTATGGGCGTGTTCAGCAATGTCACCGGTAAGTAACCGGTAAGATTGATTAGTTACCAATGCGTTCAGTGCTATAACCGGTAAGCAACCAACGTCGTTCAGCACAAGTGACCGATGTGACCGGTAAGTGACCGAACTAACCGAGGAAATATCTTGGTTAATTGGGTCACGTGATCGGTTACATGTTATTTTGTTAAAAATAAATGGCAACTTCAAATCAACAGGCGGTAAATTTGGTTTCGTTTCCTGTTGTTCGATGTTAAAATGGAATATAGAAGGCGCTACATGACATAACTAACCAATGCGTCCAGGGAATCAGTCAATTGGTTAGCTACCGGTTACATTGGTCACTTTAATAGGTTCGCTGAACACGCCCTACATTACAGGTTTTAAGGAACGCAAAATTTTGCCTAATATCCGAAAAATTTACAATATAATTTTACTGGTGAAAATAATCAAAGCAGTGTTGGGTATGAACGCGCTCACTGAACGAAAACTCACGAGTTCGCTCACTATTTGTGAACTTTGAACTGAACTTCGCTCACTATTTTATAAACGAGCGTGAACTGAACAGAAACTCAAAAAATAGACGAGTTTGAACGAAATTTACGTTCAAATTTACGTTCAATTTTTTCATAATTTCTTCAAAATTTTTCCCGACCTTAGTGCATTTTTTCCCGCTTTCAAATGCCATTTAGAGGCCTACATGAGCCTCAGGACGGGTTAAGTCTGGATATCACTTCTCTGGGTAGTATCCCAGTCTTACTTCTTCTGCAGACTCGGGTCGTGCCGAACCGGACCTGGGCTGTATACAATTTTGCCGGAAATAGATATATACAGTAAACTCTCTGTACAAGGTGGACTGTGTAAGGCGGAAATATGTCAAAATCGGAATGATTTTCAACTTCCTGCCAATCCGCAGACAGAGTAGAATTTGTCTAAGACGGAATATTGTCTTCTACGGAAAATTTTCAAGATACCGATAGATTCCGCTATAACCATAGTTTATTCTAATTTTAAATTACCATGATTCAACAATTAAACTTTTCTTTAAAGAATAGTTCATATACAATGCTGGGGGATGGGGGAAACAGTATTATAAAAGGTGCTACATCTGTATATGACGAAATCCTGTCTTAAAAGAAACAATTTCTAGATCGGTGCAAAATGGATAGAATAATCCGTGTAAAAAAATCATAACACATTTGTAAAAGACGGCGAATTTCTTAATAAAGAATCTGTCTACAATGAATTTTTCTAAGTGTTTTTTTTTTAAAGATTCACCAGTATAGAAATTTTTATATTTTTAAGCCTCCAATCCGCGGAAATGTGTTAATGTTATTAATATACGGCACTTCTGCATAAATGGAGATTATATACAGACTAAGGTAAGTTTTTTTGGCCAGAACTCTTCCGTAAGGGTAAATATCAATGTCCTGTAGAAATGTACTCGGGGTCGGGCCGGGTTCGGTGCGAAATTTCAACTTTTTTTCCGGGCCGTGCCAAGCTCGGGCCTTGTTTTTAGCTATTATATCGGGCTGGGTCGGGCCTTGTTTTTACCTATTACATCGGGCCGGGTCGAGCCTTGATTTTAGCTATTATATCGGGCCGGGTCGGGCCGCTAAATTTTCTCTAGGAGCCGGGCTGGGCTCGGACCGAAATTTTTATTTTAATATCGGGCCGGACATTTTTTTCTATGGATCGGGCCTGGAAATTTCCGTCCGTGCGTATCTCTATTTTACATATCGAATAATCAAATGATTAGTTCACAAAATTTTGTAAATTTGGACAATAATATCCAAACATAAAAAAAAAGTGAACTTTTTAGTGAACTTCGTTCACTTTTACAAGTGAGTTTGATTTAAACGAGTTCGTTTGAAAATTTTTCAGTTTGAACGTGAACTTAAATCACTTTTCAGAAATTGAACGTGAGTTTGAGTTAGTTCGTTTATTTTGTGAACGTGCCCAACACTGAATCAAAGCCTCTGAGTATCTTATGCACGCAGCATTTATACCGGTCGTTCATCTTCAAGGGCTTGATCCCTTGAGGAGAGGTAGAATATATTTTATCCCACCTAATTTAAACGAGATTCTCATCAGAGACTTTTAACGAAATTTTATATTTTCAATTTTGTTGGCGATTTGCTGAAAAATTGCCATTTCCTATTTCAAAACAAAATTCTTCGATTATTCCGGTGACAATTCAATAATACAGATACATTATTGCTTGCCCTTCAAGGGGGTTAAACTCTGGAAATAAGAATGAAAAGAACTGAAAATTAGGAAACTTCAACTCAAACCGCTTTTGCAGAGGTTGATTACGACTGGGACAAACTTCCACTAATAAATTTAAATAGAAGAATTCGCTTTATTTAAATGCCTTATTCGTGTTGAATTTCAGTCATAAATTATGCCAAAACAGATATTCATTTTCACTGGTTAAAGTCTACTTCTGTGGCAGCCTTTCACTACGTTTTCGCCATATTTTGACTACACAAAATAACCTCATGTCTATGTCAGTGAAAATATTACAATACCTGTGCAAACTGCTCTTAGTAAAATCAAGTTGAAATTTTCACAACATTTGTGAAAGGAACGTTGTAGAAATAAACGCACTTAACTTAGATGGAATTTTCTATTTACATATACTGGTAAAAGTTTAACCTTGCTGCAATCTGATACCTTTATATGAAAATAAAATCTTGTGACAATTATCTCTATTACTTAACTTGCAGTTGATAAATAATGCACTATATGTCTCCTCTATTTCTAAGGTTTCGTTTACCTGACAAAATCCTATTCGTCTATGTCCTCTGTGTGTCCGTCCGTCAAAGAGTCCGTACATAAAACTATATAAATCAGACACTTAAAATTTTGTGTTCTTACAGCTGAATAACTCATGTCACACGACAAATCTTAAAAAATTGAAAAAGTCTATTATTTTCATTTAGTTAATTTTTTCAATGTCATGCATTCATTTTTAAGTTTTAAATTTAAAAAAAAAGAACAAGTTAACAATGTTTTTGTATAGCTATCATAGCTTGGAGTTAAAACATCTCGCTAGTAAACAGGAAGTTTTTGGTTCAAACCCCGATGCCGGAGCTTACAATTTTCGTATTAAGATAGATTTAATAACAAGAAATTTTGCATTTTAAGCCAGTTTAAGTGTTTATATTATTAAGATTACGTTCATCTGACATTCATTATGTTTTGTGGAATTCAATTTTCTTTCTATTTTAAAAACTTCTGAGATTTATCAATAATTCGACTTTTTAATTTAATTTTAAGCAATTTTTTTCGTTTTTTTAAATTTAAAATTTTATTTATTGCTTCGTTAATTTATTTTTTTCTTTTTTCCAGTATATTTGGAATTTTGGATTTCATATAAATAATTTCATAAGAAATTTTTTTATTTAATAAAATTAAATAATTTCCCCTTAGAATTATTTTAGAATTAAATTTATTGGTGCTACGGTCCATGTTAAAATTTAATAATTATAAATTAACAAATTAGATTTATTAATTAAAGGATAAGTTGATTTGAAAGCAGGGTTCGATTTAAGCGGTATCGCATCGCAATTTGCGATTCAAATTTAACTAAAATGCGATCCAAGAAATGCATTAAATCGCAATCATTGCGATGCATATTTCTCACACCCTTTGTTATGTCATGTACACTTAAAGTTAAAATTTAAAGATGTTTTCACACGACATACGTTTTTTCACTCTCCCCAAGTGTTTATTTATAATGGAAGTACAGCGAGACGCCACTGCTGGGCGCAGTTTTCTCAGTAAACACATGATTTGTTCCCGCCCTGACGCTTTGATTGATTACTGAATCACTGTTATTCGCTAATCACGGCGTTTGCTCATAGAAGTTTGACGTGCGTGTTGTAATGGTTCCAAAATGAACACTCACTTTTACGATCCTTTTACTTTATTTATGAATCGAAATAGACAGCTATACTACTATACTATTACTTGCTATACAAAAGTGTCTAATTGCTATTCAAAACTGACTTTGTACAGCAGTTACCGCTATGCAACTTTCTTTTTCTAAATCGACCCCTATTTGAAAGAAATATTAAATGAAACCCTCTGTGCGATCTGCAATTATACTTACCTACCTCTTTAATTAAAATTCCCACCTCAATCGATACAGTATTTTTACCATTATTGCAATAAAGTTGTATGAAACATTCTTTTATAGCAAGATTCATTTTTTATACGCTTAGTTTACTGCATCATTATGTTCCTATTTAGAAGACATCCTAGTTTTGGGGACACTGAAACTGGCAGCATTACTATGAAATGACTAAGCATTTCCTTTTTTTCTGTTTTTTACCAAACAAATATTTTTTTCAAGTTACAGTCTCAAAAATTTACAATATTATACTAAAGTGCACAGTATAAAATATAAACTATGAATGGGTGCATATTAAGGAGGATGCGATGATGCAAGTATACAGGGGAACTCGCATTTCACAATTAAGTGTTATATGAGTATACACTCATATAACCCTAACTCATGTAACATATTGTTACATGAGCACATTTAAGCATCGTAAAGTTTGCATCTGAAAGTTCCCAAACAAGAACATCTATAAAATAAAGAAAAAGACCCTAACTGTATAATTTATGGTTCACCAACATAAAACTGGAAGTACAAAAGTTTCTCACTACTCAGCAAACATCAATGAGAAAAGTGACTGTAACTTCTTCAGACATAAATTGCATACTATGAATAATCCGCTGAAATGGAAATTCTCTATTGGGTGAACCGCATGCATTTACTTTTTCCCCGAGATTCTCAGAATGATAATGCTGTTTTTAGGTTTCATACTTAGAATAAAAATAAAAGTAAGTATAGTTTTACAAAAACAAAAATATATTCTTTCTAAGCATTTTTTTTTTCATCGTAAAAATCATGACTAATTTTATGACTGCAAATCATATAATTAAAAAAATATGACTTACAATAAATGATTTTTTTACAGATCCCGTTTCTTTAAAATTTAGCGCCTTTATTTATGCTTGATCGAAAGCGCGAGATAGTGAAGTTATTTAAATATTATATTTTTTGCCCTGTTTCTTATTTAACCATCCTACCCTGTTCAAATTTTACTCAATCTTGATTAAAAACATTTCAGACCAGAATTGTTATTTAAAACATTTTAATATACTTAATTGACTTATTTATCTGAATCTGTTATTTAACTTTCTTTATGAAAAAAGTTCTGGTTCGAATCGCATAAAACAAATTACAGTTATGGGTCGAATAGACCCATTCAAGGTAGGAAGGTTAAGACTCGGCAAAAAGCAAGAAACAAAATCATTAATTTAATCATATAGTATTCAGGATTTCGGGTATCAGAATAGATAAATTTTATTCCCAGCTTTCATCAACACTGATTTGAATGATAATTTTGGCAAAATGGTCAACTATAGTCAAAGTAAATTAATTTATAGCGATTTAGTTGTCGCCGACAAATTTTGTAATACGTAACCAAATACCGCAAATTTAGGCTAGAATCTGACGCAAGCAGATACACTGTAAAAAGAAAAAAAAGGGTAAATTTTTTGAGGAGCAATGGGATCTATATTATACCCTTACCAAAACTTAATCAAGATTCTTACCAGAAACTTTTACATATATATATTACTTTTCAAGCTTTGGTGGGATAAAAATAAGAGATAAAGGATTGAAAATTGCTTTTCCATATTTTGAAATATGATATTTAAAAAATTCCGGTGTCAGTTCAATAATACAGCCATGCAATTACTCGATCCTGCAAGTCTTAATCAATTCCGGCACAGAAAAATTATATTAGTAAAGTGATGTCATGATTGACTAACACCGGAATTTACTAAAGACTTTTTTAGAAATTAAAAACACAGTACTTCAATACATCATTGTAAAACATTTTTTTAAAAATATCATTGTTTTATTTTATTTGGCCGTTTATGAGTATGGAATTAAAATTAGGTGGTTGCCAACGAGGAAAACGTGCGAAGGAAACTGCTAAAATACGGAAATTGTGCTGGCAATCGACATTGCCGCTCGTACTAACAGGATTTTTTTTTAACTAAATATTTTCGCTTGCTTTTTTTCTTTGTATTTATTTATTTATTTATTTTGTAAAAAAAGCATCTGACTGTTTAACGCGAAACTTGCAAGAAATAAAAAAGAATAAAAAGAATATTGCCCAGTTAAACTGATGGCATTGAGCTTACAGGCTACGCATACTAATTGTATATTACAGCCTTATATTTTCAAGGGTTAATTCCGCTCGAAAAACCAATTAAGCAGGGGGGAGGGGGGGGCATCAGCCACCTCCATTTTTCCGTTTTATACTTAATCATTGAACTGCTTAAAATAATCAGAGATATGATTTATCATATAACAAATCTGCATGAATAATTTTAATCAAGGAGGCTCCTCATCAGAATAGTCCTGTATCTTAATTTTGAACAAAAAATGATAATTCTGCATGAAAACCCCATTTACATGTATTAAGGGGAGGGGCACGAGCCCCCCGTTCCCCCTCTTTATACTTATCCAATGACAACCTAATACTAATCACGGAAGTGCCTCATCAGAATGATCCTACATCTAAATTTTGAATGAAAACTGATAATTCTGCATGAAAAACCCATTGATATAAATTAAGAGGAGGGGCATTAGCCCCCGTTCCCCCTCTTATACATAACAAATGAACTCCAAAAACTAATCAGGGAAGCGCCTTATAAGAATATACATATATCCAAAATGAATGGAATGAATTGGATATTTTTATCATGAGTTATCGCGTTACGCACGTACAGAACGGACGGGCACATAAGCTCCCAGCCTGAGAGCTAAAAATAATAATGCATAATGTACATATCAAAACCTATATGCATAAATGCTCGATAATGTAAATAACGCTTGTCATAAAAAAGAAAATTCATAAAGCTCCTATTTTTCAGGTGCATAAATAATGTGGTAAGATCTCAATGATAAAAAAATACGCAAATATAACTAATTCAGCAATATTCTTATGTAAAGCTGCATACATTTATTTTTTTCGGATGTACTTAGAAGTATATTCCGTTTTGTAGATTTTATATTAAGAGTAATAAAAGAAGAATATTCGGAATCAGTTTTCATGCATCTTTAGAACAATAAAAAGAATATTTATTTTGATTAAGACTAACTACTGATATATTGATGTTATAAGTTTCTCATTCTTCTTTATTTATATAAAGACAAATTCATAGTAAGCTAATTATTAACAAACTATGAAAAATTCGGTAAATGCACGTCAAACGCAACACATTAGGTACGTTCGTGCTTTAACGAAGTTTTTTAAACGTACAGTACTTCGGATATAGTACAGTAGTCGAAATCTTTTTTGTGTCCCTCTAAATACCATATGCTTCCTATTATAATTAACTTGTAGAATTTAATTCTTTAAGAATTAACTTGTACTAAATCTCAGCAACGTAAACCGATTTCATAAAATGTAAAATAGTTTAACATAATTAAAACGTATCTCAAATAATGTTTCCCCATATACCATTATGTAATAACATACTTTTGTGTGGCCCTATAAATAAATGAAAAACATTCTTTGCACCACAGATCGTACCGAATGTATATTTAAGTGCATTTAAGTTATTCGCAGATGCATATGAATTTTATTATGTTCGAAAGAGTGTAACATCATTAAAGTGCACGTAAAACATTTTTTCCCATTGACCGTAATGTAACGGAATACTTTTGATTGTGCCTGTAAGTGAACTATGCCTCCAATTTTCATAAAATTGCTCGTATTAGCTCGAAAAAATTATCTAATAATTATATATTTTAAATTTCAAACGATTCAATTAGTTAGGCGTCACTTTTGGCGACTAATTTTGGTCGCCAAAAGTGACGCCAACTTGGCGATATCTTTATTATTTCGCCAATCTGCCGTAGACATACACTGAAAACAATGGACAAGTTTGCTTGATAACAGAGACAATGTAATAAAAACTAATATTAGTAAAGGAATGGAGCTTAAAAGATTATTTACATTATTTTACAGTACAAACACTAACTATTTACAAAATTCGTAACAATATTTTTAAAGTGACATCATTTATGGGCATCCGCTAACGCATTTGAAAGCGCTTTTTTTTTTGCTATTACAATTAATAACCGTAAAAACATCCATTTTCTGTTTTTATTTTAGTTTTAATTTTTGTTTATTTATTTATTTATTTATTTCTGCCTACCAGTATGTGAAATATTGATTTTTGTGTATATTACCTAATAAACTGAATCTTAATTCAATGAAACGATTAGCACAGTTGAAAATTTGCATTCAGTAATTTCCGTGAGTAAACGAATATGTACTTGAGAAGTTTTGTGCAACCTATAGGTGCAGAATGCCAAAACAATTTAAGAGCCAATGTCTCCTAAACCCAAATTTTCCAGTTGCCACCAGCGCTTAATTTGTATGAAAAATTTAGAAATAACGCGAAACAACTGAGAAACAACAGGAATTTCGTTAAACTATCGAAAAATAAAAGCTAATTTTATCAAAAAATTGCCAAAAATGCGGCAAATTTTGTCAAAGAATAGCTGAAAATGTGATTTTCGTCAAATTATTGCGAAAAAAACTTGATTTTGATCATAAAATTGCTAAAAAGTATGCGATTTTTCTTAAAGAATCGCTGAAAAGTACGCGATTTTTGTTAAAGAATCGCGAAAAAAGTACGCAATTTTCGTGAGTGCATCTGGAAAAAATTGGGATTCTCGTCAGAGGATTGCAGAAAAAATGCAATTTTCATCAATTAAGAAGGAGAAAAAATTCAAAATTCGCCAAAAGATGGCGACTTAGACACCAAAAATTAGCCGCTAAATCAAACAAATTAGTCGCCAAGTGGTGACGGGCGACTATGTATCACCAGCTATTGCAGACCCCTATATGTAATTCATAGAATTTATCCACATTAAGTAATGTTTTCAAAAATAGTTTCTTTTAAAAATACATACCACAACTCGAAATGCACTTCCTGTAATTATTGTTCATAAACTTCAATAATTCAATTTGATTGCTGCAAATGATAATAGAACTTTTGCCCATGCTAGCAAAAATGCTACGGAAATCTTTTAAGTATCTCTGTAAACTAATCGTAAATGCCACTTCATCTTCGATACCGAGCATGCAATAGCGATACCAAAGAACATCTATCATTTTAATGACAATCGGACTATATTTAAGTGAGTTAGACGGCAGGCAGACACAAAAACAAAATTCCTACACACTTTTCAACTTTTTTTGAAAGTGTTAGAATGTAAAAATTGTATATTAAAGAAATTCAGTGCATAAACAAGAGTTATTGTATATGTTTCAAACAAACTCCAGAAAGACTATGTTTATTAAAATATCTAGTTATAGAAATATCCATAGATAATTTATCTATCTTGCGTCATGTGATAGCGAGTTTGTATAAAATTCAATTTTACTTCATAAATAGAATAGAAGTTCAAAATTCGGACCCCGTTAATCCGGATCGCCGGATATTCCGGATTGATTTGGTCATTTTTTTTTCAGGTTTAAGAAGCGATTGGCTAATTTCCATAACATTAATTTGTTTCATCATCATATTCTGAATTTAGAAAAAACTTTTTCTGAAATCATTTCGGAAGAATTAAGCAAAGTAAACATTTTTACTGTCTGTAATTATTCAATAAGTTTACTATAAAGGTGATTTCTGTAAGTATGTTTTATTTTATTCCATTTTTTTCTTATTCTCCGGATAATCCGGATTGGGCCTGGTCCCAGTTAATCCGAATTATCGGGGTTCTACTGTACTCCCATTGTCTCTTTTGTTAATGGTTTGGGGATGAGAAGCACATATAGTGCCGCAAGAAGGCTTAAGAATCCTTGTTTATCCTCACCAGTAAAATTAAGACAAAAAATTTGCCTTATTTAATCGAAGCATTTTCTCGATTTAATAAGGCACAAATTTCTGTTTTTAAAAGCCGGTGACAAAACATTAAAAATATCGTAAAAAGGTTTTCGTCGCGAAGGAGTTAAATATATATGTTTCGGAAAATAATTTTCGTTATAGGTTTCTGTTGACTTTTGTATGGAAATACACTATGAAGAATTTTTTCTCGAAACTCTAGTATTCAAAAGACAGACTTCTGAATGTGTGTCCGAACGTTTAGAACCAAATAAAAAAATAGGCATGTTCAAAAAAAGAAACATAGTGATCATAAAAATGTAGCAATAAACAGAGAAAAAAACATGTTCCTCGCAAGAAACAAAAAGCGAACACAGACGTTCAGCAATAAAGAACGAAATAAGAAATGTTCATGAAAGAAAAAACATAGAACAAAGCTAACAGTTCAGCAACAAACAGAAAATCAGGCATTTTCGACGAAAGAAACATACTACAACAACAACATTTTCGTACGTCAACAAACACATGCATGTTAGAGAAAGCAGTAACCAGAAAAACTTTTCCTATCCATATTTTTATTTAACCACTTAACTCACCAGTATTTATGAAAAAAACCTTTCAAATAATGTCTATTTTTATCATGTCTTTTAAAGTTTTTAATCTTTTACCACCGGTTTTTTAAAACAGAAAATTTTACCTAATTAAATAAGAAATAGTCTCGCATTAAACAATGGAAAACTTACAATAACAAATTATTGGTAAAAATAACAAATCATGATTGCAATATGGATGCATGTACCACGTACGGGCAAATTATGATTGGCACGTTTGCAGTATGACGTACGGACAAATCATGGATACGAGTGACCCAGCGCCGTAGCTAGAAGTGAACAATAGTGGGGGCTCAAGAGATTGTAGGGGGGGGGGGGGCTCATAATTCTTTTTTCTCTCGCTCTGACGCAAAAAGATAAATGAATGCATATTCACATCGTAGGTACTATGATTCTTATTAAACAGTTATAATAACATTTTATGCTTATAAAAGTATATGATGATGAAAAATTTGAGTATATAACTGGTGCAACATTAAACATTATGTTAGCTTCATATGTACAAAAAGGATGAGGAAGTGTTGAAACACTTATTTTAGATAAAATTTAGTAACTCTGCAAAACTATAAAAGGGTCTCAAAACTAAATTAGATTTTTGAGCAGAATTTCATTTGGATTTTTGGAACAGAAATTCATTTAGTGGCCTTGGAATCTTTTTCAGGGGGGGGGGCTCAAAA
This sequence comes from Maratus speculifer, assembly GCA_964019185.1. NCBI lineage: Eukaryota > Metazoa > Arthropoda > Arachnida > Araneae > Salticidae > Maratus > Maratus speculifer. Next base: position 160,621,652 of record OZ025301.1, on the reverse strand, counting down.
TATTTTGGGGGGGGGGCTGAGCCGCCCATAGCGTCCCCTTAGCTACGGCCCTGGGTTGACCCCTTCAAGGGAGGTGGTCTTTTTTGTGGACCACTTAATCTTAAATTCAAAATAGCACACTGGTTCTAGAATTTAGAATTAAAAATTTTACTTTTTTTAAATAGGGGAAGTAAAGCGATTTCTTACTCTCAAATAAATTTAGTAGTAAATTCCGGTATCATTCAATTATTTCAGTATTTCACAAATAAAAGTGCATTGTACTTGAAAGGGTTAAAGCTTGAATTGCTAAAACCATAGTTGCCAACTCTTCTGATTTTTTAGCCGAAAAAAATCTAATAGGAATTTTTTGGCGTATCGGCAGATTATGGCGATTTGAAATGGTAAAATTTGCTATAAAAATTTTCCGGGCCAAAAAAGCGGAAGATGTTGGCAGCTATGCTAAAAGTCATAAAATTACATCTAAAAACATATAAATACCTATTATTCATATCTCGCCTTCATCCCACAAAAAGCGACATTACCAAGATCTATAATGATAAAAAAAAAAAAAAGTGTTAAGAAAAAAAATGTAATCTAACAAATTACAATGACTATTTGGAAAACAATATTTTCAATGATTATAATTTTAGACTTAATAATGATTTCTATATTTAAAAAAAACAATAATAACATCATTTTTATGATGATCAAATCGTAGTTTACATAATAGTAGAGTCATATTATTATGCCTGGACATTTACAGTCACGTTAATATTCCTGGGCCAATCATAAATATTAACCTTCCTACCCTGTTCAAATTTTACTCAATCTTGATAAAAACATTTGACACCAGAATTGCTATTCAAAACACTTTAATATATTTAATTGACTGAATCTGTAATTTAACTTTCTTTATGAAAAAATTCTGGTTCGAATCGTATAAAACAAATTATAGTTATGGGTCGATTAGACCCATTCAGGGTAGGAAGGTTAAATGAAATTTCAGTATAACAATTTTCGGTACTGTAATTTTTTTAATTTCTTAACATCGCATATTTTCAATTTTTACACCGTCGTATACAGAAAAAAATTACTTTTAAATGCAACTCGTATATAAATTTTATTGACATATTAATGTAGTTTGTAGTTTTTAACATTTTTTTTTTTGTCATCGTGGCAAGAGAAGTATTTCATTCCTAGCCCTCTAAGTGTTTGGAACGTAATATTCCGTTCACTAAGCTCCAGGTTTCACTGCAATACAAGCAATATTTAAGATAAGTTAATTCTATAGATTTAATGAATTTTCAATGCATTTTGGAATTATTAATATTCTCAAGGACTAAATTCATATTTTAATTACGTTTTTAGGTGCGTTCGTAATTATGTAAATACGTAGTACCTATTGTTGTCACTCAGTCCGTCCGTCCGTCCGTCTGTCTGTCCGTCTGTCTGTCCTTCTGTCTGTCTGTCTGTCCGTCCGCATATAACAACGCAAAAACTACTCAACCGAATCGTTTGAAATTTAAAATACATAATTATTACATAATTTTGTGAAGTCATTTCAAATGTTATGAAAATCGGATGCATTGATCCATTACAGGGACAATCTAAAGCAGCGGTGCACAACCTTTGGCCCGCGGGCCACAAAGATACCACTATTTTTATGCAGAATATTTTTCCTTATAGTTATGACGAAATCTTTGCTACTAAATAAAACAAACGACTCTTTTCAAATATTCTGGTGGGAAACAATTTTCTGGCAAAAAGGTTGTGCATCACTGATCTAAAGTATTCCGTTACATTACGGTCAATGGGGAAAAAAGTTTCAAATGCATTTTAATGGTGTTACACTCATTTGAATATAACAGAATTGACATAAATCTATGAAATATGTACTAAAAAATACATTTTGTACAATCTGTGATGCAAAGAATATTTATTATTAAATTACAGGGCCACACAAATGTATTCCACTAAATAATGTTATACGGGGAAACATTGTTTGGGGGGCGTTTTAATTATATTAAACTATTACACATTTTATGAATAAGATATACGTTAATGAAGTATAATAAAAATTACTCCCTGCATATTTACAGGAACACAAAGATTTCGACCGCTATACTGTATCCAAAGTACGCTCTACTATATCAGCAAGATCTGAATATTTTAAAACTTCGTTATCAACGAACGCACCTCATTTGCTATGCTTTACGTGCAATTTCCAACTTGTTTATTATAATCTGGAAAGAATAATATTTTTTTGAGCATTTAAAACAAACTACGGAAAAAACAACATTACAATTTTACCCATTTACAAGACGCTCAGAGTCAGAGGGCTAGACATTAAGTATGGAGAATTCAGAAAATGAATTAAATGAAAAATAGAAGTATTCCATTTTTGGACATTGAACATAGACCAATCACAAAACAGATAAAACGAGTTAGATAAAGTTGAGGAATTTAACTAAAGAGAACATTCAGATATACTTCAAAGATTTCCCAATTCTCTACCGGGGACAAAAACTATTTTCCAAATAGTTAAAAATATTGAGAGTAATAAACAAAATTCACGAGATCATTTATACAATGAAAGCAGACTTCGTACGTTTCAAAGATCTTTTAGCATCTGTTACTAGAACTTTAGTCCACAAGAGGTTAAAGCAGTTGTAAAACATTAAATATTACATTACCTGCATTCATTTATTTTTAAAATGCAAAATTAGCAACAATTTAATTTTTGTTTCTTCAAAAATTTGTGTTCTTCAAGAATATTATTTGTATACAATTGTAAGCATTTTATTCTACAGCCATATTGTTTATTTTTACTGTTGCCAGTTTTAATGAAAAGAAAATATTTGAATCTAAAACATTAATTCGATAACTCGGAATATATTTCAAAACATTTTTAAACTTAATTTATAAAAATTATGAAAAAAAGTTGATCAAAGTTGACACTTGTATGGGATTGCCCACAGAGTACGGAACAGAGAATCGACTTTCATATACTGTAATGGCAACTTGTTTAACATGGGATTACGCATAGACAGTAGCGATACGAGCGGATGACTCTGAAACTACGATCATAACATAAGAGAGGTTGCTAATTCGGCGAAACATCGCTTCCTTGGCGACAAATGATATAGGAAAAAAGAAAAAAAAATACAGCGACGGCTTGCTGCTTCTTGTTTTGAAATTTATGAAAGAATTATTTTAATATTTATATAACTTTGACGTATTAGTCTTTCAAACAATGCATGTGTCTCTTCTTAACATAACGACCTAATAATTTAAACTTGAAAATTCAAGAACAATAACAGTAATAATTACGAATCAATATAAGCGCGGAAATCTAAGATCAAATAGCATAAGCACGTGTGCAAAGATAATCAAATCAGCATTCAGAAAGAAGTGCCAAGCCAGAATATGGTTACAGTTAAACAGAAATCAAGAGGATAAAAATCGCCAACGCGATGGTTTAGTTTTTAAGTCATCCACTGAGGGCGTTCTTTTCAAGCCGAGTTGAGGCTCTGTCTGTACTCTGTGGGATTGCCCTTCTGGAAAGAAGACTGCTTGCTTCGTTACAATCAGCTTTCGGAAAAATCTAATTTGCAACTGTAATTTTCTCTTTATGAATTTTCCGACATTTTTCAATCCTATAAGACAAATAAAGTACGGAAAAGTAATGCTCCTAATTTTAATTTATATTTCAGAAAAAAAAGTTAATTTAAGGATGGTAGTTGCTTTTTCGACAAATTAATTTAAATCTCTAAATAGCACATCTACACCTGAATTATGGATGAATTATTTCCCTTTTTTTATAAGTATATAGAGAAAAACTTTTTATTTATGTTCAGATAAATTATGTTGTAGATTTTGGTATAAGTCTATCATTTCAGTTATTTTCGAGTAGAAGTACGATGCAAGTGAAAGGGTTTGAGGTAAATTTGGAATTTTTCTGCGTTATAAAAATAATAATAAAGAAAAAAGAAGAAAGAAAAGAAAAAAAGAAGAGAAAAGTAAAAGAAAAAGAATAATAAAAAAAGAAGAAAAAAAGAAAAGAAAGAATTAAATAAAAATAGAACGAAACCGAGGAGTTGTCTTAAATCCAAGAATATATACATACACAGCTATTTATTTTCAAATACAATTATTTCCGAAAAAAAGATTTTCGCCTAATCTTGCTTTTTCAGAGGCAAAATATCTCTGTTCGTATATTACAAATTGATTGTATGACGTCAACAGGTACAAGCTCTCCTTATTTGAAAATAAGCAACGGCTCTTTTTCACATACTACTTCAAAAAAGGAAAATGATCAATCAAAAATTCTGGTGTCTATGTCTCATTCAAAAATGAACCACTCTCATGATGGGGTGAAGGTTCCCACTCGCCCGCTTATTGAAAACGAGTAATTCTTTTGAAAGAAATTTGTAGTAGGTTTCTGCAACAATTCAAAGAAAAGCGGTACTTTTAGCATGTTTCTACAAGCTTTAACCCTTTAACTTTCTTTAACCCTTTCTCGTCTTGTGTACTATTAGTAGTACATGTCTTTTAATGAAGTATTATTTTGTTTTAAGAAATACTTTTGCTACTACTTACCGATAGTAATGTTGATATATGTCTATGAATTTAGTACATGACTTCATTTATGTTTAGACAATCTATATTATAAAGGCCAAACGTATATGTGCGTAACGCATACGTCATTTTGTGAATGGCAACACTTTCAAACTTTAAATGAAATTTCCGTATTGCAATTTTTGCTACTATAAATTTTTAAACTTCTGCATATCGCACATTTTTAATTCTTACACCATCGTGTAGGGCAGTGTTGCCAGGTAGGCTACTTTTTTTAAATTCAGATTCGTGATTGACACCACTTTTTTGAAATAGTAAAATGCAGCTTACTTAATTACATAAAATCAATAATAATCAACGAGAAATTAAGGAAAGTTTTACCGCTTTAAAAAAAGCGGTGACAATCGAGAAATCTGAAGTTTAAAAAAGTAGCCCACTGGCAACACTGGTGTAGGGAAAAAAAATGTACTTTTCAATGAAATTTATTTGAAAGCTGTATCTTAATTTGTTTTTGAAATATTCATTTTTTTTGTAGTTTTTAATACCGCTTTTCTAAACGTGGCAACGGGAGTACTCCATTTGAATTAAATCAAAGGAAAAAAGGGAAGAAATTAGTAACTGCATCTTTATGTTGTCATTTTCTCATTAAAAGGGAAAAAATTAAAATTTACATATCTTCTGTTATAAAACCCGGTGAATTTTGATTTCATTTACAAAATTTGATTTACATGTAAAAAAATATCAAAAGTTTAATATCTGTTTCAGCTAATAGCAATGAAACTTCAAATTTTGAATCAAAATGATCAAAATAAAATGCCAATTTTTTCTGAAAAGGTGAATACAGATACGAAATGTATATTTGTAAATTTTGATAAGATGAAAATAATGCCGGATTTAGATTTCACAGGAAAAATTTCTATGATTAAGTGAAAGTTGAACAAATTTTGCTTTTTTTCATTTTGGAATACTAGCATAAGAAATAAGAACCTAAATTGATAACTTTATCATAATAACATTATTATTTTTGGTACTACTTGGGTAACCCGTTGACCAATTTCGCCAAATTATACAAATTGCCTAACTATTAGCCAAATTATGCATGTTGACATAATTTTTATTTTAAATAACTAAAAAACAAATAATTAGAAGAATATTAATAAAAATACAAAGTCGAAATAAAAATCGCTTAATAACGTTTAAAACACGTGTATCGTATTTAATGTAATTTAATGTGACAATCACGCTCATCCATTATTGGCTTTAATCTTATACTTTGGCGGTAATTTTTTGGTCGATGGGATATCCAAGTAGTACTATTATTTTTCGCTGCTTACATGCATGATTCAAGTTTAATTTTAACAATTTCTACAACTGAATTTTATAGAAATAGTTTTTTGTTGGCTTTAGGTTGAATATCATTTGTTTAAGAGTTAGACTTACCAATATAAAATGCATTTTTTACTATAACTAATTTTGTAGGTTTATTAAAAATCAATGAAAGAGTTCCTTTATAAGCATTTTATTTCGTCGAAATTCGACGGGTTCTACCTTGTTAGCAATAATAATAATAATAAATGTTTACTCAATTCCCTTTGCGCCGTTTACGATTCTTTTATTTTAAACACATATTTCACTCTGTAAATTTAAAATAAAAGTTACTTTCCTGAAAGAATCCTATGTAATAAAGTTAAAAAAGTATTAAAAATTAAATTATTGTTTAAATCTTGTTGTAACATAATATTCTCTAAACATCTCTAAAAACTCTTCCTTAGTCATATGAATATGAATTGAATAGTATTCAAAACAACGACATTTGTTATCTTTCAAACAGTGAAATGTTCGTTAAACACTAATTAATCTATTTGGATTGCTAGCATTAATGTTATTAACATAAAAGTAATTCTTTCTAAAACGCGAAAAAAAAAATAGGATCCGAAAGGGTTAAATAAAAGTTATGTTCAAAAAGCGCACCAAGTTGAAGTCCTGTGGGGTTAATTGAACATTCTTGTTATTACATAAGTGCCAACCTGACATAGATTATCCGCAATATGTGCGTTAATTTGACCCTGGTTTAATGAGTTTCGAACCAGAAATTTTTCAAAGAAATGAAATTAAGTATGTTCCACTAACAATCTTGAAATTAAATAAATGAAGATTCATGAATTATATTTTCTTGTTTGAAATGACGTTAACCTGGAACAAACTAATCCAAGTATTACGGAAGATTAGTTGAATGTTGGCAGCTATGTTATTAATTCTTTGCAATCGTGGCGAAATTTTTTTTCCAAGTACCTCCGTCGTTTTCAAGTTCAAGCTCGCACTCTGATTGGTTGTTGCTCTCGGCATTGTTTTAACGTAACTTGGCGATAACCATACTTGGCGAAAAATACTTCGCTCGTAAGTGAACGAGTAAACCTAAAACCTAACCTACTCATTCTTATTCTTCCTTCATTCTTATCCTCGTGGTCTTGTGCTCTTGTGTGTAAAAACTTTTAAAGAGTACAGCTTTCAGTAAGACACGTTCCATCCAATCCAATGCTGCAAGAGAAAAGTTACTTTGTACTCGGTTCGGAAGGAATCAAACTCGACGGAAGCATCTATCGCTACGCCAAGTATGATTATCGCCAAGTTACATGAAAACAGTGCCGAGAACAACAACCAATCAGAGTGCGAGCTTGGGCTTGGAACGACGAAGGTGCTTGGAAAAAAATTACGCGCATTCGTGAGGTGATTCTGGCGACTACTAGTTTTCAGCGTAAATGGGTGCTCCAAATGCTCATGACACCAGTATTTTAAACTAATTTTCTTCGCGTTACCTAGTGGCCGAATAAACTGACGAAAAAACTATAATATATGAGTGATGTCCAAGCATTTGACGTCCCAATTTATGAGGGGTACCTGACAACACTAATAGTGAATGAGAGTCACCTCTGGAGTGCAAAGAATTAAAAATGTAGAGATTTCGGAAATAATAACGCTATAAAAATATAAATATAAATCCTAAATTAATACTTTATTTTTGACAGTATTTTAAATAATGTACACTTTAAAGAATTGAAAAATTGTAGAATACAAAACAGACAAACTGAAAATATATCTCCATGGTTTTTTATTTTTATAATTTTTAAGGCGGCATGCATAAAAACACTTACCTTGTACTTTCTCGATTTTACAGTTCCACACAAGAATTTCCGAGAATAGAATATTAATAATTTTGTATATATGGAAGCAGTTTTATGAAATCAAACCGCATTCTTTCCTATATGAAAGCCGATAAATTGAATAATATAAACAGTGCTTGAAAGTTTTTTAAATGTCTCCTACGAAAAATATATATTTCATACTTCTGGAGCACGTATATTTGTATACATGCAATAATGTAGTCCAACGATGTGAGATATGCATCTAGTGAAATAAAAAATACAACATAGATCCTCTGCTGCATTAATAATGAAGATAAAACCTATGCAACTACAAATTACTCAGAAAATGCAAATTGCAATTACTGCTAAAAATACTATGCATATTTTTAGTTTTCTTTGGATTTTAACATTATTTTTTGCTGTATGGTTGCCTTTGGCGTTTTTTAGTATCCAAAAATTCCGAATTCATACGCAATGTATTAACCTTCTCATTGATTATCCCGCGATTTCAGCGGGAATGCATCATTCTCCATGATTCTTCGTTACGATAAAAAATAACTGGTGGGAACACCAGTTATTTTTTATCGCAAATTTCGCTTGTTTAATCAAAGCATTTTCCTGAATGAATTAAACAAAAATTATTAATTTGAAAACCAGATGACAAAAAATTAAAAATTTTGTAAATGCGCATTTTTTGATAATACAATTAATCGGTGAAAGGATTAAAGAGTATTTAACTTAATTAATGACAAATATATAGTGATTACTCAAGATATAAATTCCTTTTTCTAAATTTCAAGTATGAAATAGAAAATTTCTCAATAAAAAGTGAGGCCAAACTGGTAATCCTATTATGGAAAATTTTAAGCTGAAAGTGTAAATGAATAGTACTTTTCATTTATGAATATTTAGACAAAATTATACGACAAGCATAGATTATAAAACATTTCTCAACAACTACAGAATACGTTAGCAAAATTATATTATTTAACCTTTTCCAACACAGACAAATTCTCTTCGTGAAATGAGAGATTATTGACTGACATCGGAATTTACAAACGACATTTTTAGAAATTAAGAACTGTTTAATTTAAACTTTCATCGTAATTCTTTTATTATTGAAATATTCTTGGTGCCGTTTGCTTTTAAAATTAGATGTGGAACCACTGTGCCTTAAAGGATTAAGGCAGAGCTGCCAAGTCTCTCGTTTTTTGATCAGCAGTATTATTTTAGAGCAAATGTTGTTATTTTAAAGTATCAAAATGTTCTAATAAAAGAGAAAAACCCTTTCTGCATTAAAATATTGGTATCCAAAAAACCGGAAACTTGACAGTTCTAGGTAAGATAAAAAAAAATGTAATTAAACAGCTTGAAAAACGTATAACCCATTTGAAAGATTTTACCGCCCCCCCCTTTTTTCTTTTAAAAAAAGATTATAAGTAGCGGCAAAGGTACTCCAATTATTTTGTGTAATTGTGTATATAATTTGTAGATTTGTATGGATTTTAAATAATATGCTAAAATAATATTTAGTAAAACAACGAACAGTACAGTTTAAAATTTACCTTCTGTAATTTCTACTAGTAGAGGAAATCGAACATAGAATATTTTTTATAGTCCTCTAAATTACAGATTTCTATACACACAACATAATAAGCTGAAATTTAATTCAGGCAAAAATATATGCTTAAAATAACTGAAATTGCATTTACAGAAATTACTATTTATAGAGGAGTCCACGCATCTAGTTTTTTCCATAGCCCTGTATACCATGTTATTTATATACTACAAACATCGCTTAGAGTACTAAATAATTTTGAGCTTGAAAATGCATAGCTCAAATTAAATCCAAAAGATTTTTAATCAAAATATGCTCACTCTCAGGAATTCTTTTGTATAGCCCTGTATATGGCCGATAGAATTTGTTCACATCAAGATGTATCCAAAAATTATTTAAATATAACTTAAAATGCACTTTCAGCAATCATACCTAATAGACAGCGCTTGGGATACAGTATGGTATCTAAAATCTTTTAAGTCTCTCTGTAAATGAATGGTAAATGCAATGCGCATATTATTATAGTGCAAGCAACTACTCTTGCAGTAAATTTCAATTGTGTATATAATATTCATTATGTTTGAAATTAAGTCACATCATTGAAATACGCTGTGTTCATTTTCCAATTTTTTAATCTATTCTTTCACAATGCTAAGGATTTTCTTTTATATTATTTGAAGAATTAAGTTTAAAACGTAAAGACTTTGTATTGTTGTTAGCGCAGATTTGGTACAACTTACAAGGAAGGTCTCCATACGGGCATACTATGAAAAATCTGAAAAAATTACAGAATGTTCTTCTTATATAGTTATATATGTTTATAAAAAAATTTCGGCGGAACCTCCTTAAAACGTCCGTAAAAAAATAATAAAAATTTCGTTTATTTGGCGATTTATCTCCAGTTCGCGAAAAAACGAAATTTTGAAAAATACGCTTTTACGCTTCGAATACGTTTTAAAGAAAAAACTTTCTATGTTCAATTTATTTAAATAAGTTTAGTTTAAGTAATTTTAGTTTTCCATTTTTACTTTCCTTTAGTGTAATTTTGTCATATACGTCTATATGTACTTATAACAAAATGAAATTAATATATTTTAGCATTTAAAACACAATTTAAATTGATTAAAATTGTTCCAAATTGAAAAATACACTGTTAAAAATCTGCTGCATTTTGTTGCAACGCACTCCCTTGCTTGTATAGAAGACGGTTACTTGGCCGTGAAATGGAGCTTTTTCATTGGTTGGAATAGAGATATTATATACAAGCGGTTGAGTGCGTTGCAGCAAAATGCAGCAGATTTTTAACAGAGTTGCACAAGATACAACACCGCTAAAAATCTGTACCATTTTCTGCAGCGTCACTCCACTGCTTTTATAGAAAATGGTCAATTCACCGCGCTATGGAGCATTCTCATTGGTCAGAAGAGAGATATTCTATAAAAGTAGTGGAGTGACGTTGCAGTAAATGCTGCAGATTTTTAACAGTGAAGTCAATTGAAATCAATTTTCAGATGCGTTAAAATCGTCTGCTTTTGGCGAGGAAATGCACTGCTCGCTTTCAGCTTTTCACGCCAATTATTCCAAACTATTTTATTTTTTTACATATCTAATAATGTAATTCCGCCGCTAATTTTCACTGATCCTTTATTACCTACATGAGTAGTTTAATTCGTATTTTTTTTCAAAAAATTCTGAGTATGCCCCCAATGGAGACCTTCCTTGTTAGTTTGTTCATTTTTAGAAGAAATGCTCTGAACATTGTTTAACAATCCATTCTATAGTTTGCCAGTCTAAATACATTTTTTTTACACAATTCTGTTTATTTAGATAAAGGGCTAAAAGAGTACATTAAATTTAAAAATTTACTTTCACTTTTATTATATTTTTTTCAGTTTTAAAAACTAAAAAATTTTGAAGAAAACTTTTATCCCATTCTTTTTTATTATACAGAAAAAAATAGCGCTTAAATTTAAAAGAATGAAAATTAATCCAAACAAGTTGGAAAATGCACGTCAAACATTTCAAATAAGGGGCGCTTGTTCTATAACAAAGTTTTAAAGTATTGAGATCTTCGAGTAATAGTATACAGTACATCGGATACAGTATACTGGCCAAAATCTTTTTTGTTTCCCTGTAAATACTATCTGCGTTTTATTATACATGAAGTAACTTGTAGTAAACTTCAGAAACGTATATGACTTTCATAACATGCGATATAGTTAAACAGTATTAAAATATGCTTCAAATACTGTTTTTCTTATACTATTCTGTAATGGAATACTTTTGTGTGGTCCTGTAAATGAATAACGAATTCTCTACACCACATAGATTGTGTTTGTTTGTTTGTATTTATGTCGGCCAATTATCTACGCTATGGGATATAGGCCCTATGGGGTGGGATGCCCTCCATGGGGGTCTTTCTAAGGGAACCTAACCCGTATTTTCGCAAGGTTCGAAGAAAACCACTGAAAACTTCGAACGGTTAGGCCGACGGTCGCGATTGGGTTCGAACCCAGCACCTACCGGCTACCAGTTTTTGTAGGTCAGAACCTCGCGGCCACTAGTGGGGCCATAGATTGTGCAAAATGGGTTTTTAATGTATACGTCATTCATGCATATTAATTCTATTATATTCGTAAAAAGTAATTCTATCTTCACTGCAAATAAAATGATGTATTACATGAAAAAATTCTACCTGTCTGTTAAACCTTTTTAGGTGCTTCGTAATGACGTAGGTGCTTCGTAATACGTAGCACCTTTAGTTGTCGTTCAATCCGTCCGACACCGTGCGTCTATACGCATATAACAGAGCAAAAACTACTCATCCAAATCGTTTGAAATTATAAAATATATAATTGTTGCATAATTTTGTCGAGTCATTTCAAATTTTATGAAAATCGGATGCATAGTTTAATAACAGTGACAATCAAAAGCATTGCGTTACATTACGGTCAATAGTAAAAAATAGCTGAAAGTGAATTTTAATGATATTTTATTCTTTTGAAAATAATAAAATTGATATGCACCTGTAATGTATACATTTAAAAATGTATTCTGTGCAATCTGTGATGCAAAGAATATGTTTTATTCATTTACAGGGATGCATAAAACTATTCAATTACACAATGGTATAGGGGAAACACCATTTGGAACGTGTTTTAACACTATTAAACTATTTCACATATAATGAAATTGGTATACGTTACTGAGGCTCACTTCTTAAATAATAGAAAGCAGATAGTATTTACAGGAAAATAAAAAAGATTTCGGCCACTATACTGTATCCGATGCACTGTATACTATTACACAAAGATCTGAATACTTTAAAATTTTGTTATAGTACATACGCATCCTATTTACTACGTTTGACGTGCATTTTCCAACTTGTTTGAATTAATTTCGATCTTTTTAAATTCAAGTTATATATTGCTTCTGTATAATAAAAATGACAGCAATTAAAACTTTTCTTCAAGTATTTTAGCATTTAAAACTAAAAAAATATAATAAAATTAAAAGTAATTCTTAAACTTTTAATGTTCTCTTTTAACACTTTAGCTAAATAAACATACTTGGTTCCGAATTAAGTAAAAAATATGTTTTTAGAGTGATAATGGATCGTTAAACAATGTCTTTCAGAACATTTCTTCTCAAAATAAACAATCTAAGATTTTCTAAACCTGTGTTAGGAACGATACGAAGTCTTTTACGCTTCAAACAATTCTCTAAGGATATATAAAGGAGAATATTGTTACATTACATAAAAAAATACTACTTGTCTCTTAAATCTTTTTTTATTATTATTTTTTATTTTTTAAGGAGACGCATAACCTTGGAATTGGTCAAATTATCGATTTCTATTTTTTAATATTAACTGAAAGTTTATTTAATTGTGAATATTTTGATATCTTATTTTTACCTTTACGACTATTGTATCGCCAGATATTGTAAATTTTGTTAATAGATCCAGTGCAATGTCCCTTACAACTGAAAACTTTAAAATGATTTCTCTCCATGTTCATATTTTTATAACTTGCTTTCTGATAAATACAAAGGCTTTTTTGCTATTGGGATAGAAGTTTGATTTTTTTTTTTTTTTTTTTTTTTTTTTTTTTTTTTTTTTTTATTCCCTATGTGGTATTCAACAGTTTTGTCCATGGGTTTAACATTCATGTCTATAGTTTTTTTTTTTTATATTTAAATTGAGAGTTTGTAGAATTTCTTTTATTTTTTTATATATACACGAGAGGAAAAAAATCATATTGAATATAAAATCCCATACATCTAAAAATCCATACAATTTTATACAAAATCATCGTACTTAAAATCGGAAAAGATGATCCTATCTGTGTGCCTATCTCGAAAATTCTTATCACGCCTTTTCAGAAAATAACAGAATTCTTCAAAAATGTTTAAGACTGTCACGACAAGCAAAAAAAACATAAACATTCTCTCAAAAAATCTATTTCCTGCTTTTTTCTTGGATAAAAAAAATTGATGCCAACTTTTTTTCCCTAAATTTTTACCTCATCTCATAAGATGAAAAATTTAAAAGAAAAGTAAATAAAAAACAGCTTCGCTGCTAATAGCAACGAGTCGCGTTTGATAAATAAAATATCACAGTGACAAATTTGCAAAAGCTCTGAATAAAATAAATGTGAACTTATCAATTCCTAACAATTGCGTCTCATTTTACCGTACGGAAATGCATAGCGCCTTTCAAAACCGGATTTCTCCTCTTCTCATCTACAATCGGAAAATTATCCGAATTTTTTTGCAGCACTGTATATGATATTGAGATTTGCATTTATACAGTATACTAAGTATATCTGGAAAAAAAGTCGAAGGCAAAATATTGGTAATTATAAAAGTAATAGAGGGATTTTAAAATAGTTATTATTTTTTTAATTTAATTTCAGTAAAACAGGGGTTTTACAAGAAAAAATTATTGTGTTTAGTTATTAGTATTAAGTATTTTTTTTACCATGCATATTACAGTATTATTCTAAATTGAAGATATTGTTTCAAAGGCATTGTGTCTTCTTAACCCTTTCGGGTCTGGTGTACTATTAATAGTACATGTCTTTAAATGGAGTATTATTTTGTTTTAAGAAGTATTTTAGTTACTATTTACATATGGTAATGTTAGTATATGTCTATGCATTTACTATATGACTTCATTTATGTTTAGGCACTTGGTAATAATAATAATTATTATTTTTGATTAATTCTCTTTGCGCCGTTTGCGATTCATTCATTTTAAACATAAATTTCGCTCATTAAATTTAAAATTAATATTACTTTCCTGAAACAATCCTGTGTAATAAAACGCAAAAAGTAGTAGAATTTCGCAATATAAGTTAAATCTTGTTGTAATACAATATTTTCTAAATATCTCCAAAACCTCTTCCTTAACCTATTGTCATATGAATATGAATTGAATAGTACGAAAAACAACAACATTCATTATCTTTAATACAATGATATATTCATTAAACACTAATTAGCCTATATGGATGGCTTGTGTGAATGTTATTAACGTAAAAACATTTTTTTCTAAAAACTGGAAAAAATCGGATTCGAAAGGGTTAAATTCATGCTCTATTTTTCTGTATAGTAAAAATAAAGGGATTAAAAGTTTTGTTCTGAGTTTTTCAGCATTTAAAATTTTAAAAAATATATAATAAAGAGTAAGTCTTAAACTTTTAATGTACTCTTTTAACACTTTATCTAAATAAACAGACTTGGTTCTGAATTACGTAAAAAATGTTTTTACAGTAATAATGGATCGTTAAACAATTTCTTACAGAACATTTCTTCTCAAAATAAACAAACTAAGATTTTCTGAACCTGCTTTAGCAAAAATAAGAAGCCTTTTACTTTTCAAACTTAATTCTTTAAAGATATATAAAAGAGAATCCTTAGTTTTATGAAAAATTCGAAAAAAAAAAGGTGTAAAAGCAAAAATAGTATTTTACATAAAAGAAAAAAATCATTCGTCAAGCATAGATTATGAAGCACTTTCCATCACATTCAGAATAATGTAACAAAATTGCGCCGTTTAACAAAAATTAAATATTGATGTTTCGTATGCAATCAAAACTTAATAATTCGGTTCAAAGTACTCTATAAATTATACTTAGATTTTCTTTTTAATAAATTTATTTTATACTTAGAATAATAGTATGACTGGGACGTATGAATAAATATTGAATTGAAAGTATTTACATACATACAAAATATAAATTCATTTTACCTTGGAAATTTCGGATCATCGTACTTAAAATCGGAAAAGATGATCCTATACATTTATCTGTGTGCCTATCTCAAAAATTCTTATCATGGCTTTTCAGAAAATAACAGAATTCTTCAAAAATGTTTAAGACTGTCGCGACAAGCAAAAAACATAAGCATTCTTTCAAAAAAAATTTATTTCGTGCTTTTTTCTTCGATAAAAATATTGATGCCAACTTTTTTTCCCTAAATTTTTACCTCATCTCATAAGATGAAAAAATTTAAAAGAAAAGTAAATAATAAAAAAAGAATACTGCCCAGTTAAACTGATGGCATTGAGCTCACAGGCTACGCATACTAATTGTACATTACAGCCTTATGTTTTCAAGGGTTAATTCCGTTCGAAAAAGAAATTAAGAAGGCGAAACAGCTCTCCCCTTTCCCCTTTTTTATACTTAATCATTGAACCTGTTAAACTATCAAGGACATGCTTTATCATAAAAAATCTATATCCAAAATTTAGAGCAAATCGGATAATTCTTAATAAAAACCTATTTAGCATTTCTATAATTTAAGAGGAGTTATCCCACTCTTTTATACTTAACCATTAAACTTCCAAAACTATTCAGAGATTTGAACGAAATCTGACAATTCTGCTTCAAAAACTCATTTATATAAATTAAGGGGAGGGGCATTAGAACCCCCCTTCCCCCTGTTTATACTTATTCAATGAACACCTAATAGCAGTCACGGAATCGCCTCATCAGAATGATCCTATATCTAAATTTTGAACGAAAACTTAATTCTGCATGAAAAACCCACTTATTTCTATTAAGGGGAGGGGCATGAGCCCCACGTTCCCCCTCTTATACATATCGAATGAACTCCAAAAACTAATCAGGGAAGCGCCTTGTCAGGATATACCTGTATACAAAATTTCAAGTGGATCGGATATTTTTATCATGAGTTATCGCGTTACGTACGAACATACATACAGAACGGGCGGGCACATAAGCTCTCAGGCTATGATAGCCTGTGAGCTAAAAAACAGCTTCGCTGCTATAGCAACGAGTCGCGCTTGATAAATAAAATATCACAGTGACAAATTTGCAAAAGCTCTGAATAAAATAAATGTGAATTTATCAATTCCTAACAATTGCGTCCCATTTTACCGTACGGAAATGCATAGCGCCTTTCAAAACCAGATTTCTGCTTTTCTCATCTACAATCGGAAAATTATCCGAATTTTTTTGAAGCACTGTATGTGATATTGAGATTTGCATCTATTAAAATCATACATCTCAAAATCTAGTTCATTTAAGAGATGCATACATTTCAGAAAATTCCACTTTAGAAATTTCGTCTAATAAGGAGAACGGATGAGAAAACTTTTGTGCAGCCTTGTATATGGGTTGTAAAATTTATATGTAAGGAGTAATATGCAAAAAAATCTAATTAAATTTAAAAATGTATAACGAATTTTAAACTTTACTGTCCAATAATTTTGACGAATAGACAGTACTGTAGTCGATTTTTTTTTCTGCGTCATTTTAAATGAATAAAAAATGCTATGAATGCACTATTTTAACGTGATCGTAGTGAAATTCAGTTAATTATATCATATATTTCATAGTATTTGAAATAGCAAAATGTCATTAAAATATTCTCCAAATGATTTTTTTTTATACTATAATGTAATCGAATTTTTAGTGTGTTTGTGTAAATGAACCGTTTATCGTACATACTTCATATGCAATACCAAACATGCTTTGATTACTGTAAATAGCTTTATGAATTGCATGAAAATTCAAGTATATTTACGGGACTTAGAGTGTTGGACAGACGGACAGACAAGCCGAATGAATAAGCACTTTTCAACTTTGTTGGAAAGTGCTAAAAATCACTTGTTTTGTAAGCATCCAATTTTCGCCTCGAAGATCACGCTGAAATTTTTAAGCGTAATTCATGATTTGTTCGGAAATTTTCCATTACGATAACATTAATTCGGAGTGGACACCAAATACGAATGTGAAAAAAATTTTATAGTTTTAAATTTGGTACAAAGAAAAAAAATTAAATTTGTATAATTTTTCCTCAGTTTCATTTTTTAGGACAGAGTTGGACCGCTGTTATTATTGATTGTATGAATTTTATATTATTGTGTAAATTATTAGCAGCTATGTCTTTTTTCCTGAGAAATTATCTTTTGCATAGCTGCCAACTTTTACACATTTTTGCTACCACTAAAATTGTACAGAGATTTACCATTTGTTTATAAGATTTCGACGATTAAGGGGACGGTGGAAGTTAAAAATTTATTTTATTCATTTTTATCATAGCAATATGAAATTTTGTGCATATATACATTTCACCAAAAGCATATAGAATACCTTCAAAAAAATTCCAACCTTATTAAAATTTGTAATTTTTTTACAAAAATTTAAATTTTTAAACGAAATTTTAAAATGTTCCTCGTGTCTTAATTTTTGAAATATTTTCTTGCTTTTGCATTTTTATCACTTAAAACTATATCATAAACAAATTTGTGTAAGATTTTTTAAATGTCTTCAATAGTTAATAATTTACAGATTTTTTTCTAATTTCCTTATCGATTTTCATCAGAATTTTGCCTTTTAATAAGTAAAAAATAAAATTTGACTATCTTAATGAAGACGAATTTTAAAAAGCTTACACGATTTCTTTTTAAATAATATCAGGATACTTCCTTATCAATTTTATAAATATTGATCAAAAATTAAGACGCAAGGAGCAATTCAAAAATCTAAAAACGCTGAAAAATTAGTTTTGAGAAAAACAGATTTAAAGTATATAAATACATTTATCATTTTTTATTTACTCCTTAAAACCTTTATAGATGATATTTTAATAAGAAAAAACTGTTTAGGTACTATTATACCCTAGAAATAGACCTTTTTTCTGACGATTTTGCTACAGTTGATTTTGCTCAAATAAAGGTCCACTGTCCCCTTAAATAAGACAATATTTACTATAACATTTTTGAGGTAGGAAAAATGCGTAAAAGTTGGCAGTTATGCCCTTGGCATCTCGTTGCAGGAAATAAAATTTTTCGCTCAGGCAGTGTTGCTAATGGGCTGGGTTTTTTATTTTTTTTTTTTTTTTTTTTAATTATTATTCAGATTTATTTGATTAACACCATTTTTTTTAAATGCAAAACATATTTTATTCAATCACACATTAATTTAAGCGAAAACAAGGAAAGTTTTGCATTTCCAAAAAAGTAGTGCAACCAAAATATATAAATTAAGTAACTTACTTCAGCACTGAGCTCATGCAAGCAAACAAAATGTACTTGAAGTACATTTCTGACTTGACTATCGACCTCTGAAAAAAAAAATAACTTCAATATGTGCTAATAAATTGAAAACGAACTCCACATATTTTTCATAATTGCTCTAAGAAAATGATTGCTCGACCTCAGATGCTCACAGGATTTTCAAAAAAGCAACAATTTTTCATAAAATCGCTGATTCATCTTTATAAGAATAATTTTTATAACACGATCGCGTTATAAAAATTATTCTAATATGATTTCGTATGCAGCGTTTTCTGCAGTTCCATATATTGATTTTCTATTTGTTCTGTTGAGCTGATCCACAGTATCAGACCAGATTGTGCGATCGTTAAGGTTAGATGGATAAAATAGTACTCGAGTTTAAAGATAGAAATGCAACGATTATAAATGCGCAAATAAAGTATGAGAAAGTAGCAAATAGCTATTTCGAATCTACTATCGAGATTCTTCATCAGTACAAAACTCAGCGAGCTAAAAAAATAGCAAAATTGAGCAAAGAGACAGAGAGACGCTACTTATCTAGTACCCCTTATTTTCCAAGTATTTGGAAATCTTTAATTTAATACTTTTTTTTTCACTCGCTTTTTAGTTTTTGTTTTGCTTGCTCTCCGATAGATGTCGCTACTTGTCCACCCAGTTCTTTTGGCTGATTTCTTCTCATTGGTTGCTTTTCTTTAGGCGGGATTGTTCCCATAGCGGGTATATAAGCCTGCGTCTCTCTGTCGCTTTGCTCAATTTTGCTATTTTTTAGCTCGCTGAGTTTTGCACTGATGAAGAATCTCGATAGTAGATTCGAAATAGCTATTTGCTACTTTCTCATACTTTATTTGTGCATTTATAATCGTTAGTTTTCTATCTTTAAACATTTGTGCACAAAGGCTTTATTTGCTATTTTAATAGTACTCGAGTGTTCGTCCGGGATGGCTCAGTTAGAAGAGCATTGGCGGCTTCAGTCAGTACACTCTCGGTTTGAACCCTGGCCCGGACCTTTTTCACCCACTTGGGAAGTTTACATCTGTTATGATTAATCTTTACCCTGATCTAAATGGGCTCTGATTAGAAACCTCTGTACTTTTAGCTTTACTGCAATAAAACATCTAAATTAAATACAAAAGAAGTAGCATAATACATTTAAATTAAAGATTCCCTCTTATTTTGCTCTTTAAAATTTCAAGTGCAAATTTACTGTACAGTAAACGTCACTGAAAATAAAAAGTCGGAAATTGCACGGCAAACGTATCAAATGAAGTATGTTCATACGATAACGAAGTTTTAAAAATACTCAGATCTTGCTATAATAATATACAGCACTTCGGATATAATATAGAAGCCGAAATCTTTTGTGTGTCTCTGTAAATATTATCTGCTTTCTATTACACAGGAAGTATCTTGTAATAAACCTCAACAACGTATATCTATTTTTAAAAAAGTGAAATAGCTTAACATAATTAAAACACCGACCGAAAAACCTGTCCCTTTATACCATTATGTATCGACCCTGTAAATTAATAATAAATATGCTTTGCGCCAGAGATTGTACAAAATATATATTTTAGTACACACTTCATAGATTCATATCAATTTTATTATGTTCGGAAGAATGTGATAAAAAGCACTTGAAATTATTTTTTCCCATTTTCCCGTATGTTACAGAATACTTTTGATTGCCCCTGTAATTAATCGATATATCCGAGATTCATGAAATTTGAAATGACTCGACAAAATTATGCACCAATTATATATTTTAAATTTCAAACAATTCGGACGGGACGTTTTTGCTCTGTTGTATGCGGTCATATAGCCGGACGGACTGAACGATGACTATAGGAACTACGTTTTTACATAATTACGTACGCACCTAAATAAATATAGTTAAAGACCTATTAGCACTGAACAAAGAATAAGTAAAATGTCAGTAAAAAAATTGCCTTTATTCCATTCTTTTAACATCTTTGAATAAACAGATTTGGTACAAAAAATAAGAAGATTTATCGTAAGAAAATTTAACATTGGTATGATCGTTAAACATTTTTCTTTCAGAACAGTCAAATAAACAAAGTAGGCTGTTTCAAAATCCCCTTTAGCAACGATACGAAGTGCCCTGAATTTCAAAATAAAATCCTTGAATTTTAATAGGTAAATCCTTAGCTGTGTCAAAGAATAAAGAAGAAAATTGGAAAATTCAAGGTGACTAAAGCAAAAGCGTCAAGAAATTTATAATAATGAGAAAAAAAATATTTTGTGCACAAAATTCTTTGTTTTAAGGAATTTAAAGATAAATAATTTTGATAATAATTTTATTTGAATGAAAGCCATATAAAAAGGTGGTTTCATAAGTATCAAAAGATTCATGGGATATAATGTGTTTTGGAACCAGAAATGAGAAAGTATTTGTCACTATATCTGAATGCAGATTTTTTTTTTCATTAAATAAAACAAAAATTATTTTACATAAATACTGGTAGAAAGTTCTTGGAATTTTTTGAAGGTGTAAAAACACAGAAAACCAATAAAAAATCAGAAAGTGGAATTGGAATTGTATCAAGGTTGACACGGGTCAGGAAATTTTCGGATCAGAAAATTCTGCAGTACCAGTATTGTTTTACAGAAATTCTTTATTTAAATAGGGTGAAATTTCACTTTTGTCCCGCATTTGTTTTTCTATATAAAAAAAAAAATAGTCGCATTACACCTGGAAAAATCAGTGAAACGTAGCAGTCCTGAATATTCTCCTGAAATTATTTTAAAGAAAAAATATGTTACTAATGATGTCTAAAGAATATTAATTTCTTCTCAGTAAGTTCATTTTTTTAACAAATCGAGCATGTCATGAATAACTATGTTGCAATTCTTTTTTTTAATAAAATATGCCATAATCATTCATCATATCCTTCGAATAGAAAACGTTCACTTCTACAGGGCTTCCAAATGGTCCGCCAAATGGTCCGCCAACTGAACATCAGAATTTTCTTGGAGAAATTTTCCTTTTAGATCTTTCTTGCAAATTGCCAAGAAAGCACCTTTGGAAGTTAATTCTAGCGCAAATTCTGTACACTGTAAAAAAAGGGTCGATCTACTAAAAAAAAAAAAAAAAAAAAAATAGTGATCCTTGTAATTACTAAAAAAATTTTAGTAATCTTACTCAGTTACAAGAAAATCTGTAAGAGTTACTAGAAAAAAGCTAGCAATGAATAAGTTAATAGTTTTATATTTTTAACAGCTATTACTAAAACTCGCTTGGTGTGGCCGTGATAGCCTAGTGGTCATAGCACAGAGCTCCAGACTGAAAGGCCTCGGTTTCGAAGCTCGACGCCACCAAAGACGTACCAAGTATTCGTAAAGTAAAGGGGTTATGAAATCAAAATTGCGCAGGTGGCAATGTTTGATGCTGCCATCTATTGAGGCGTTGCGGGAAATCTACCGCTGAAAAAATTGCGTTTTGACTAGCTACCGTGAGTAATGGTTACTAAAAATAATTTTGGAGCTGTTACTAAAATTTACTGGCTGGCTCATACTAAAAAGTTTTAAGTTAGTTCTGAAAAAAATTCTTTTGTTCAGTTTACAAAAAAAAGGTTTGTTTCACTTGCAAAAAAAAAAAAAAAAAAAAAAAAAAAAGTTTGGAATGGTTACTAAAAAATTCTGTGAAATACAAATTTACTAAAAAAATTTTAGTAACCTCATGATTTTTTTTTTTTACAGTGTAGAAACATATCGTGAAATATTCTGTTAAAAAATATTGATGTTCAGTTCACGGACCAGTTGGGAGCCCTGCTTCTATATTGTAAGATAAATAATAAACATTAATAAAACTTATCAACAAATAAATTTGTTTCCAATTAAGCTGTTTAATAAACTGATATTTTTTCTATTAAAAGTCACTGGTAAAAAAACAAGATGTATTTAAAGAATGATTAACACTGAACGTTGAATAAATAAAATGTCAGTAAAAAAACTATGCACTTATTCCATGCTTTTAACAACTTATTTGAATAAACAAAAAAGATGTTACACAGACAAAAATAAAAGAAATATTTATCATAAGAAAATTCAAGGGTGGTAATTGATCGTTAAACATTTTCTTTCAGAACAGTCCTTCCGAAAATAAACCAAATAAGCTGTTTTAAAATCCCCTTTAGCAAAGATACGAAGTGTTTTGAATTTCAAAATAAAATCCTTGAAGTTAGATAGGTAAATCCTTAGCTGCATCAAAGAAAACTAAGAAAAGTTACTAAATTCAAAACGTCCAGAAATGTATAATAATATGAGGTAAAATAATAATTTGTGAACAAAATTGCTTGTTTTAAGAAATTTAAAAATAACTATTTCGATTGTAATTTTGATTGAATGGCATGTGTATAAAACCAGTAAAAAACACAAGTAGGGATTGAAATTGAATTTTCCTGAAGGTATTTTACAGAAAAAATATTTTAGTAATAATGCCTAAAAAAATATTAATTCTTCTTTCGGTAAGTGTATATTTTTACGTACATTTCAATCGTATATTTCATGAATGTCTATGTTTTAATGTTTATCGGTTTTTTAAAAGTAGGTATGCCATAATCATTTACTATATCGTATAAACAGAAACTGTTTACCTCTATATTATTAGATATATCATAGACATTAATAAACTTACAAAAAAAGGAATTTGTATACAAAATTTTTTCCCATTAAAAAATAAATAAATGTGACATTGTTTTCTAATGTTAAAATTTTAATTTGTTTTGTTACAAAATTTAAACCACTATTTAGAGTTGTAGTCCCTGTGCACAGGGTATTTCAGACCAGTTTCAAAATTTCAAATGCAAGTTTTCTGTGGAGTAAAAGTCACTGGTAAAAACAAAGATATATTTAGAGACAAATTATCATTGAACACTGAATAAATAAAATGTTAGTAAAAAAATGCACTTATTTTGTATAAACAGACTTAGTACAGAAATAAGAAAAAGATTTATCGTCAGAAAGTTTAAGAGTAGTAGTTGATCGTTAAACATTTTCTTTCAAAACAGTCCTTCCCAAAATAAACAAAATTACAATAAACAAAATAAACAAAATAAAATCACCTTTAGTAAAGTTACGAAGCGTTTTGAATTTCAAAATAAAATCCTTAGTAAATCCTTAGCTGCGTCAAAGAAAATTAAAAAATTGAAAGTTACTAAATTCAAAGCGCCCGGAAATTTATAATAATAAAAGGAAAAATAATAATTTGTGAACAAAATTGATTGTCTTAAGAAATTTAAAAATAACTCTTTCGATTGTAATTTTAATTGAATGGCAGCTACATAAAACCAGTAAAAACACAAGAAGGGATTGCAATTGAATTTTCCTGTGTGTATTTTATAGAAAAAATATTTTAGTAATAAAGCCTGAAATAATATTAATTAGTCTTTCAGTAAGTTTATTAAGTTTCGCACACTCCTTGTAATTTCCAAGGACTCCGGCACCACTATTAAAAATAAGATAATTTATATTTAATTTTTAAACCACAACATTCGTAATCCCCACCTTCACTCACAGATTTTACGATATTTTTCTGCAGTGAACAACTTCGAATATATTCTTAAAATGTAGTGCAAACCCTGGTGTATATTTTTAACGCATCTTACGTTTCATGAATGTCTGTAATTTAATGTTTTTCGTTTTTTTTTTTTTTTTTTTTTTTTTTTTTTTTTTTTAATTAGGTATACCATAGTAATTTACTATTTCGTATAAACAGAAACTATTCACCTCTATATTATTAGATATACCATAGACATTAATAAACTTACAAAAAAAGAAATTTGTATACAACGTTGTTTCCCATTAAAAAGTAAATAAATGTGACATTGTTTTCTAATATTAAAATTTTAATTTGTTTTGTTACAAAATTTGAACCACTATTTAGAGTTATAGTCCCTGTGTACAGGGTGTTTCAGCCCAGTTTCAAAATTTCAAACGCAAGTTTTCTGTTGAGTAAAGGTTACTGGTAAAAACAAATATATATTTAGATACAAATTATTACTGAGCACTGAACAAATAAAATGTTAGTAAAAAAAAACTACGTCTTTATTCTGTGCTTTTAACATCTTATTTGAATAAACAGACTTAGTAATAAGAAAAAGTTAAATACAACATATCTGACGGAACAAAATTTTCGCCTTGCTTTTAACACATGCCAATACGTCGGGAAAGCACAAAGAACCTCCCTACCCCCCCCCCTAAAAAAAAGAATAAAAGAACATAAAGCATAAATAAAATTTAAATAGCCGCCAATCTACTGCTCTCTCTCGTTTAAATCTCAATCAGAATATCACAATAGATTTTGATCATACGAAAATAACATTCCCAACATCCAATTATTATTTATCCATAATAAGAGAATCCACAGAAATCCAATGGAAAAACAATCAAGTGTGTAATGATGTCCTATCTTATAATATACCGAGTTCATGGCTTAACATCCTGAAAATAAATCAATGTCAAATGGAGAAAATGACTTATTAAAATTTATGGTTCAACAGTTAAATATTTCTTTTTACCGTTCATCTAAAACACTACTAATTTAATCTTCAAGCCACGGTTCCCGTTCATTTTCAAAAGGAATTATGTATTTGTATAAATAAAGAAAATATTCTCTGGGGAAGAGCTTGATTAAAGACTTGAAAGTACTAAGATTTTTTTAAATAAAACTAACTATTAACATCTATATTTAATTATTTTAATCGCCTTTTAAATAATCCTGAACATTTTAAAGTTCATGATATATAAGAAAAAGATTTATCGTAAGAAAATTTAAAAGTGGTAATTGATAGTTAAACATTTTCTTTCAGAACAATCCTTCCTAAAATAAACAAAATAAGCTGTTTTAAAATCACCTTTAGCAAAATACGATGTGTTTTGAATTTCAAAATAAAATTTTGGAAGATAGAAAAAAAAAATCCTTAGCTGAGTCAAAGAATAAATAAGAAATGTGAAAAAAACCAAAGTTGTTAAATCCAAAGCGTAAAGAAATTTATAATAATGTGAAAGAAAAAATATTTTGCTCACAAAATTGTTTGTTTTAAGGAATTTAACCTCTTAAATGATCAATATTTTTGAAAAAAACTTTCAAATAATAACAACAGTCGAGTCTCTACATGACGAAATCCATCGTTCAGTCAAAAAATTCGTTATATAGAAAAATTCGTTGAATAGAGAACGGTAGAAAAAAAATTCAATTAATGTTTAAATTTTGAAACAGAATTGTTTTTGGGGTGTTGAATTAAGTTTTTGAAACATTTAACGGAATTTTTCCAGAATCTCAAACATTTTCTCCACTTTTAGGTAGCTTTCATTACAAAAAGTAAAAAGCTACCTATTGCAGCCGTCCGGAGGAAAGCACTTCCGGAAAATTTTGGTATATTTTCACCGATCATGACCCCCAGACCCCAAAACCACCCTCCGTTCAAATGTTGACATATATATATATATATATATATATAACCATATATATATATATATATATATCTGATTTTTGTCATGCGATAACTAACGTATTTATGAACCGATTTGAATGAAACTTGGTATGCACATAGTACATACAAATGTCTCGACCGAGTTCGTTGGTCAGCATCATCCGCCATTTTGTTTCAAAATGGCGGCCATTTTAAAAAATTTTAAAAATTTAAAATTTAAAATTAAATGCGAAAAAATTAAAAGTTGAAAAATATTTTTCTTTTACGTGTTAGAACTTAAAACAAAGATTCCAGAACACTTTTTATTTTGTCTATATCTTAAAAAATGATTGAGTTATAGCACTTTGAATTTTTCTTATGGCTGACATTTTGGAACGGTCTGATTTTTGTCATGCGATAACTAACGTATTTATGAACCGATTTGAATGAAACTTGGTATGTACATAGTACATACAAATGTCTCGACCGAGTTCGTTGGTCAGCATCATCCGCCATTTTGTTTCAAAATGGCGGCCATTTTAAATTTTTTAAAAAATTTAAAATTTAAAATTAAACGCAAAAAAATTAAAAGTTGAAAAATATTTTTCTTTTACGTGTTAGAACTTAAAACAAAGATTCCAGAACACTTTTTATTTTGTCTATATCTTAAAAAATGATTGAGTTATAGCACTTTGAATTTTTCTTATGGCTGACATTTTGAAACGGTCTGATTTTTGTCACGTGATAACACGCGTATTTATGAACCGATTTCAATGAAACTTGGTATGTACATAGTACATACAAATGTCTCGACCGAGTTCGTTGGTCAGCATCATCCGCCATTTTGTTTCAAAATGGCGGCCATTTTAAAATTTTTAAAAAATTTAAAATTTAAAATTAAATGCAAAAAAATTAAAAGTTGAAAAATATTTTTCTTTTACGTGTTAGAACTTAAAACAAAGATTCCAGAACACTTTTTATTTTGTTTATATCTTAAAAAATGATTGAGTTATGGCACTTTGAATTTTTCTTATTGCTGACATTTTGGAACGATCTGATATTTGTCACGTGATAACACGCGTATTTATGAACCGATTTCAATGAAAGTTGGTATGTACATAGTACATACAAATGTCTCGACCGAGTTCGTTGGTCAGCATCATCCGCCATTTTGTTTCAAAATGGCGGCCATTTAAATTTTTTTTAAAAATTTAAAATTTAAAATTAAATGCAAAAAAATCAAAATTTGAAAAATATTTTTCTTTTACGTGTTAGAACTTAAAACAACGATTCCAGAACACCTTTTATTTTGTCTATATCTTACAAAATGAATGAGTTATAGCACTTTGAATTTTTCTTATGGCTAACATTTTGAAACGGTTTGGTCTGAACGATCCACAATATCGTGGAATTTGGTGACTCTCTAAATCGCTTAAAATAAAACCAGATTGAATAAAAGATGACTAATTTCTAAAAATTCCTATTAATATTCAGTCTTGACAAAAACTAGTATTCAATCTTATAAAATCACTAATTTTATAAGATTATTTCCACTAATTTGAGATTAGTATTTTTGAACAATGTAACTTACTTTAAAATAAATAAATAAATATATAAGTATATGAAAGCTACCTCTTCCTCCCGGCATTGCCGGAAGGACTTTTTACTTTCTTCTATCTTTACAAGAAGAAAGTATTGGATTCATGAAAATTTTCGACTTCCGGTTTTCGACGGATTTATACGTTTTAGAAGGTCCTGAACATGTTTTGACTATTTTTAGAAAATGTCTGTCTGTGAGTCTGTCCGTCTGTCTGTCTGTCTGTCTGTCTGTCTGTCTGTCTGTATGTGACAAAAAATTTGTGGGCGCTCTATCTCAAGAACTAATGCTCGAAATTTAATAAAATTTTACATTCAGTTAGACCTTGATATGAATTAGTGCCTATTGGTTTTTGGTGAAAATTGGTCAGCAGGTGGCGTTGCTATACTACGTTTTTCATGATTTTCAAGATTGTTATATCTCAAGAACTAATGCACAGAATTTCACCAAACTTCAGATTCTGTGACCCTTTGATATACATAGGCGCTGATTAAGTTTTGGTGTAAATTGGCCAGCAGGTGGCGCTGCTATACCACGTTTTTCATGATTTTCATGATAGCTATATCTCAACAACTATCGCACAGAATTTCACCAAACTTTAAATTCTGCGATACCTTGAGATACATAGCCGCTGATAAGGTTTTGGTGTGAACTGCCCTATAGGTGGCGCTGCTATGCTACATTTTGCACGATTTTTGCGATAGCTATATCTCAAGAACTAATGCAGAGAACTTTATCAAATTTTAGATTCTGTTACACTAGAATATATAACATAATTAGACGCTGATTACATTTTAGTATTAACCTTGCAACAGGTAGTGCAGCTATGCTGCATTTTGCACGATTTTTCCGATAGCTATATCTCAACAACCAACGCACAGAATTTCATCAAACTTCAGATTTCGTTACAAAATGACATATAACATAATTACACGATGATTACGTTTTTTTGTAAATCCTTCAACTGATGGTGCTGCTGTGCTATATTTTACACGGTTTTTTTTAAACTAACTATATCTCAAAAACTAATGCACAGAATTTCATCAAACTTCAGATTCTTTTACACCTTAACATAATTAGACGCTTTTTTACGTTTTGGCATAAATTGTCCAATATATGGTGTTGCTGTGCTACGTTTTGCAAATTTTTTGTTAGAACTATATCTCAAGAACTAATGGACGAAATTCCATCAAATTTCAGATTCTCTTAGGTTTTGACATAAATAGATGCTTATTAGGTTTTAGTATAAATTACCCAACATGAGGCACTACTAAGCTCATTTTCTCAGAATATTAATGAAATTTTGCGTGTTAGGCTTTTCGAATACCAGAATCTCATTAGGCTAGGTCAAATGTTAGAGGAAATTCAATAGTATGTAACTTTGGGGTCACCACTTTTTTTTTTTAAATATTAAAATGTACTTATGAGATAGAAGAAAGTTTTGGGATTGACACATCCAACTAGTTTTTCTAGTGTTTTATTAATTATTATTAAAATTATTACTTTATCAGAGAGAATTATGCTTATTGTAGAAGCTATTTTATGCAGATGCAGTAAACGATAACACCAGAATAGATGACATTTAGTTACAATTCTTCATTCGAATGATCTCTCACAACAAAAAATTCTCCGAGTCGTGCAAATCGCTCCAGTAACAAGCATATGTTTCAATCTTTTTCAAGAACACATGTTCACCTTGGCTAAAACAAAGTCAAGTGTAAACATGCAAAAAGGATGTTTTTATTGGGTGGGGGGTGAATGCCTTTTTTTCGACATAAGAAATAAGGTAGAGCAATGTAGCTATGAAATATAAACCAGAAATCAACAAAAAACAAATTATTTTACAAATTAACTTAAGTGTTTTCTGAACAATTGAAAGAACATTTTTGAAAAAAAAATACGTTAAATGGGGATATGTATTTTGCTATATGGAGGTTATTTTTAATGTAATCATGAAAAAATAGACCGTTCCTACAAATCGTTAAATAGAGATATTCGTTGGATAGAGTTTCGTTATAGAGAGACTCTACTGTATTTCTTTCATGTCTTTTCAAGAATTTTTAATATTTTATTACCAGGTTTTCAAAACAGAATTTTTTGCCTAATTGGATCAGAAAAATGTTCGGATTAAATAATACAAAATTTAAAATAAAAAAATAACTGGTGAGAATAATAAAACAAGACTGAAATGTGGATGCCCGTATGTAATACGAGTAAATCGTGATTGGCAAAAACACGTTGCCCGTAAGACTTACGGACAAATCAAGAAAATGGTTAAGGATAACACTTTTGATAGTAATTTTACTTGAATGAAAGCTACGTGAAACCAGGTTCGTACGCATCGAGAGATTCGTAGGATATTGAGTGTTTGAGTTTCAGTTAACTTCGTAAAGTATTGGCATGGCCAACTAGATATATACGGCCCATCTATTTAAGATTAATGTATGAAGCTTCCGCCAGAGGACTTTGGTACCCTGCCCAAGTTATTCTGACCAATCGTGTAAACCCTAAATCAAAACAATGACCATGTACACAGAACAGAAATCAGATTATTCAATGCTAATTTGGGCAAAGTTTACGTTGCGTGGTCCAAAGAAATGGTTCAAGGTTTGAAGTTGAATCCAGCTTCACTTTTCGGTGGTTTTTAGCAAAATGCGTAGGCCGTTATATATCTAGTTGGCCATGGTATTGGTCATTAGATCTGAATATCATTTTTTTCATTAAATAAAGCGAATATTATCATACATAAATTTTAGTAATAGGTGCTTTAAAGTCCTTGAAACCTGAAAACCAATATAAAATCATAAAATGGAATTGAATCTATATCCTGCTGAATTTATTTTAAAGAAAAAAACATATATTAGTAATAATGTTTAACCCATTAGTACCTAGCGTCCCTTTTTAGGGACGGGACGCTTCAAAAGGTGCATTCAGCACTGTTTTTGACACTGGTAAAAAAGAAAAGCAATAATTATTTTATTTAAAAGATGCATTTTCGTGATTAATGAACTAAACTTAAATCTTCTAAAAATAGTGGTGCCAACCAAATAAAATTTACGCAAAAGATGCTGGGCACGAATGGGTTAAAAAAAGATTCCTTTTTCAGTAAGTGCACTTTTTAATAAACGGTGCATGTCATGAATAGTTATGCTTTAATGCTTTTTTTTTATATAAGATATGCCTTAACCCCTTCATAACGAGAGCCTTTAACAACATTTTAAATGATTCTTCGCCTGTTTTTAAAACAGAATTTTTTGCATTAATAAATCGAGAAAAAGCTCCGATTAAATAAGGCAAATTTTACAGTAAAATTTTACTGGTATGGATAAAAAAAAAAGCTCCGATTAAATAAGGCAAATTTTACAGTAAAATTTTAATGGTGTGGATAAAAAAGCCTTTTTGCGGTATGTA
The DNA here is from genome assembly GCA_964019185.1 of Maratus speculifer. Taxonomy (NCBI): domain Eukaryota; kingdom Metazoa; phylum Arthropoda; class Arachnida; order Araneae; family Salticidae; genus Maratus; species Maratus speculifer. Next base: position 160,590,409 of record OZ025301.1, on the reverse strand, counting down.
TATGTGTCGCAGATCCCTAAGGGCTAATCCCTTTCCGGCGCAGTATCCTCAAAAAGGGACACCTAATTTTAATTTTATTTACACCAAGAATATTTAATTAAAATTTATTTTTATAATAAACCTAAAACTAAACCAGTAACTATACGAGGTGTCAAAGCCTCTTAGAATTCCAAGCATCTTCATGTTATCTTATGGCGTCAACTAAATTGCTAGATTTGGTCTCTTTTTTAAGTCTGAATTTTCAAGTTCACACCAGAAATCCTGTATGGCTTTGTTTTTTTTAATTAAAAATCAGAAATTTCGTAAATAAATAAAATAAAAAAAATTCTTTCAAAATTTCTGATATGAATTCGAAGTTTTATATTAATGTAGAGGCCTAACTGGCAACCCAGAGCTCCAGGGGAAACACTAGGAAAGCGCGCGATCCTCTTGTCTCGGAGCATCTTTGACGCCTGAAAGGAAACGAAGCGAAGCATCAGTAACAGCCAATCAAAAGCTTTGAAATTTATATGATGACAAAGTCTTTTCTCGAATAACCAATGAAGTGTTTAGAAATATTTAAAAACGCAGGCAATTTTTTTCGCTTGCGATTTTTAGGTGTAATAGCACTTTTAGGTGTAATAGCACTCATACAGGGTGTCCAGCAAATAGCACCCTGATTTCAAAATTAAATTTCTGAAAAACATAGATTGATAGAATTATGCTGTGAACAGTTTGTTTATTAGGTAAGCTGTAAAAATCTTATACAGAAGTTTCGAACAATGAATATTTTTAAAATATTGTGTTCTGATTGCAAAGAATACTTTGATTTGACATTTTTCTTGTTTTAGATTGCTTGCTGAGAATGAGTTTTTCGGCTTATAGTGCCCTAGTTTAACGATATTTCGAACTAAATTTCTTGAATTTCGAAATTTTAAAAATTTAATTCCAAAAATCTTGAACTACGGCACTTTAAGCCAAAAAACTCATTCTCAGAAAGCAATCTAAAACAAGAAAAATGTCAAATCAAAGCATTATTTGCAATCAGAACACAATCTTTTCAAAATATTCATTGTTCGAAACTTTTGTATAAGATTTTTACGGCTTACTTAACCTGCTTACTTTACAGCTTACTCACCCTGTATTTTCTGATGAACTATATAACGCAGGTGTAAGCCAATTATTTCAAACAGATTTATTCCGCGCCGGAAAGGGATAACCCTTCATTATATTCTATGGACAGAAACTGTTTACCTCTCATTATAAGATATATAATAGACATTAATAAAACTTATTAAAAGATAAATTTGTATACAAGATTTTTTTAATTAACACTTTGGACTCAAGCGTCACTTACACAAATTTTATTCGGCTGACACCAATTTTTTAAAAGAAGTTATCTTCAAGTACACGTTTCCAAAATTATCCTATTAAATAAGTTATATTTTCTTTTTCCTATACTAGAATGCTGTGCTCCCTACAAACTACGCTCGCCAACCCCTGTTCAAGTACACCAGATTCTAAAAGCACGCGAATTTCGTCGGCCTTAAATAGATAGAATTATAATTTAGAAGCAAAGTAGAAAAAAAGAGTAATCTCCCTATAGATGGGTTTCCATTCATTGTCATGTGATTGGAGATTTTAAGACAAAAACAGCCGCTTGTAAGAGATATCATGTCTGTTGCCATGTATGTTGTCTTTGATTTTTAAAAAATATTAAAAATATTAAAATAAGCTAATGTAATATTAATAAACAGTTAAAACAAATTTTCCGCAATGCTATACGATGTCTAAAGTCCTGCAAAAGTTTAACCTTTTTTTGACAACATATTTGATTTTCTATCCTAGATCTCCGTGAGTAACTAAGGTTTGAAATGTCATGGGATCTACATGTTGTGAAATTTCATTGATAATAGTGGTCTCACAGCCATCTTCTTGTCTTGAATAAAATTTAAGATTCACATATGAAATACAATTATCTTTTTGATTCAGTTATGAAAGCAACTCCGAAGTTGTTGATTTGTTGTATCTTCACTTGTCATCAATTTTATAAGATATATTATTTAAAACATATTCTCGTCCATCAATTTTAGTTAATTTGTACAACATTCTATAATTTTCGGCGGATGGATTTATTTGTCTGAGAATTTCCCATAAATATATTGTTACAGAATTTGTAAATATGATAGTTAGTATTTTTACTTAAAAATAATGTTAAATAACCTTAGGTTTTCATTGGATGTCTTAGAGAACTTGTCGAAATATTAGAGATATCGCCAAATTGGCGTCACTTTTAAATGTTAATTTTGGTCGACAAATTTAGCGATATATCACCAAGTTGGAGACTATCTTGGCGATATTTGGCGACGGAACTGTGCCCCGTCCTTTGTGGTATCTATGAGAATTTTCATTGGTCTGTCGATTATCTATGCAGATTTTTCAAATCATTTCTTTTTTTTTTTTTTGTATATAAGAATTATACGAGATAAAAACAAGTTTTGCAAGAAGTGATAATATCACCGCAGCGAAGACAACAAATTGCAAAAGGTTAATAAGTAAATAAGTGTGACACTGGTTTCTAACGTAAAAATTTCAATTCGATTTGTTAATCAAGTTAATCCATTTAGATTTTTAATCCTTGTGTTCAGGATGTTTCAGCACACTTTTAAAATGTCAAACGCAAGTTTTATGTGCAGTGAATGTAAGGTTTCCGTACAGTACAAGTCACTGGTAAAAAAAGTACATTTAAAAATCGATTAACCCAGAACGTTGATTGAATAAAATGTCAGTAAAAAAACTATGCATTTATTCTGTGCTTTTAAAATCTTATCTGTATAAACAGACTTGGTACAGAAATAAGAAAAAAGATTTATCGCAAGAAAATTTAAGAGCTGTAATTGATCGTTAAACATTTTGTTTAAGAACAATCCTTCTCAAAATAAAGAAAATAAGCTGTTTTAAAATCACCTTAAGGGTGTTCTTAACTGCTCCGTTCAACAAGCGAAAAACGTTTTGACACATTTACAAATTCATTTTTTAACAGAAATAAATAAAATTGGAATGACTGACTATGGAAGTGATTTTGAATCGAACTTATTTTTCCATTTTATGATAATTAAATTACCTAGCCAGTTCTAAGCTATTTCGATGGCGTGAACACCCGTTTTTCTCCTGCTTTTTGACCGGTTTTTCTGCTTTCGTCGGGAAATGTGCTCAAAAGTGTCAGCTTTGAAGGCTTGTTATGAAAAAACTATTATGTTTTTAAAAAAACGGAAAATTGGGTGCAATTAGACAGTTTCTGAGTAACAACACCTGCTATTTACATGCATTTCCGAACAAAAATAAATTAAAGCATGTATCACAAAGTTGCCCTTTTTGATTTAAGAACACCCTTAAGCAAAGATAGAAGTGTTTTGAATTTCAAAATAAAATCTTTGAAGCTAGAAAAGGAAAAATCCTTAGCTGTGAAAAGAATATATTAGAAAACTGAAAAATCAAAGTTACTAAATTCAAAGCTAAGAAATTTATAATAATAGGAGAGAAAAAAAAATTGTTCACAAAAGTGTTTATCTTAAGGAATGATAACTTATTTGATAGTAATATTATTTTGATGAAGGTTTTATGAAACTAATTATTCGGTGAATCAAATTATACAAAATTATTTAATTATTGGGTTGTTTAGAAATTCGTGTCATCTGGGAAAATTAATTCGAACAAATTAATTCGAATAACTGGAGATCTGTAAGGACCGACATTTCTAGGCCTAGCCCTTCCCGATGTATAAGAAAAAACGGCCCGGTAGGGCTCCATATAATAACTAAAAACACGGCCCCAGTCCAGCCCGGGAATAACGATAACAGACAGCAGGCAATACTGTGCCTGTGAACTGACAAGTCAAGAAAGAGGAGTGGGAGACTGAGTTGTTTTTTTATTTCAAAAGATGCATTTTTTATTTCATTTTATGTACCAATATCGGACTTTCATGTATCCATAAACAGAACTTCATGTACCACAACTAGTACGGGTACCATCGTTTGAGAATCCCTGTTATAAGACATTTTATTAACACTAGAAAAACTATCAAGATTGAAAGATAATCACAATAAAAAACGAAATTCTTGTATCTGATTTTTTCCATGAACCTCTTCGGGATGAAAGTCTTTCACGGAATTTTTAATTTTTTATCACTGGTTTTGAAAAACAGAAATTTTTGCCAGTTGTATTATAATCGAGAAAATGCGCGGATTAAATAAGGCAAAATTTACAATAAATAAAAAAGAATATTGCCCAGTTAAACTGATGGCATTGAGCTCACAGGCTACGCATACTAATTGTACATTACAGCCTTGTATTTTCGTTAATTCCGTTCGAAAAAAAAAATTAAGAAGGGGAAACAGCTCTTCCCTTTCTCCTTTTTTATACTTAATCATTGAACCTCCTAAACTATCAAGTACATGCTTTATCATATTAAAAAACCCATATCCAAAATTCAGAGCAAATCGGATAATTCTTAATAAAAACCCATTTGGCATTTATATAATTTAAGAGAAGTTAGTCTCCTCTTTTATACTTAACCATTAAACTTCCAAAACTATTCAGAGATTTGAACGAAATCTGACAATTCTGATTGAAAAATAAATTTATACAAGTTAAGGGGAGGGGCATTAGAACCCCCGTTCCCCCTGTTTATACTTATTCAATGACCACCTAATAACAGCCACGGACTCGCCTCATCAGAATGATCCTATATCTAAATTTTGAACGAAAACTGTTAATTCTGCATGAAAATCCCGTTTATATCAATTAAGGAAGGGGCATGAGCCCCCCCTTCCCCCTGTTTATACTTATTCTATGAACACCTAATAACAGCCACAGAATCGCCTCATCAGAATGATCCTATATCTAAATTTTGAACGAAAACTGTTAATTCTGCATGAAAATCTCGTTTATATCAATTAAGGGGAGGGGCATGAGCCCCCCGTTCCCCCTCTTATACATATCGAATGAACTCCAAAAACTAATCAGGGAAGCGCCTTATCAGGATATACCTATATACAAAATTTCAAGTGGATCCGATATTTTTATCATGAGTTATCGCGTTACGCACTAACGAACATACGAACGTACATACAGAACGGACGGGCACATAAGCTCTCAGGCTATGATAGCCTGTGAGCTAAAAACTGATGAAGATTAATGAAGCATTCTGAGCACCTTACTCGGCATGCATACCGGTCGCTCGCTCCAACAAATTGGATGTAATATCTATTGTAATTTCTAATGTTAAAATTTCAGTTTGATTTATTTATCAATTTAAACTATTATTTTAAATTTTAGAACAGGAAGCGGCTGCACAGATGAGAAGATGGATGAAGTAATACGGATTAGACTGAAATCGATTAGCATACTTAGATCTATATATAAGAAGATGCATATTTCGAAATTTTACTTAAATACATATTTATGTTTCTATAGATTATTTTACTGTATTTGAAAGCACCAGACAGAAAACATATTTTGAATGTCTGGATACACGATGAGTTTATTAAGGCAAAGTTATTTTTGTTGTAAGAAGTTGGGGATTTTTATCAAAAGTTACTAATAAAACTATTTCTGTATTACGGGAAATGTGTATACGTATGCATATGCAGACTTGTGTAGATTTGAGTGTATACAAAAAGCTTTTATTCAATTTATGAAATTTAATACTTTTAAATATATAAATTTAGAAATTATTCCATTTTATTTTATATTCTATTTTCTATTTTCCAGCTATTTCCATTAGTTTTGATACTATTTCCGAAAGCATATCAAACAAATAAAATATTAAAACATATGACTACTGAACAGTATTTTCTGCACCGAACAATATCTCTATTACACTTGTCATTTTGCAATTAATATATGGAACATATTGGGTGTTACGGCGGGGAATATTAAAATCACTTATCACTTCAGTAATAAAAGAATATTGTTAGTCTATGTGCGTGTTTTTCGTGTATGTGTGTCTGTATGAGATGGCTTACAAAATCTACTGCACGTACAAGTTCCAAAATCTGGATGAAAATAGCCCAAAGCATTACATCCGAATTCAGAAGAAACTCAGATTTCTTATTGTTATAAATTAATCTGAGATATTATTTGAATCCCACAAATAAAAGAGTCAATCTACAAAAGCATCTTGCATTTTAGGACCACGTTCCGAAGTGCTGGAGTATAGATAAATCGAAGGCTATTTTTTTAGCTTTTTTTACAAAACGTGCACCGGCGACAAAACCTTTTAAAACTCGAACAAACTAAAAACATAGTCTTCCATTTAGTACTTTTTACTTTCAAATCAAGCAATTTACATGAAAAAATATGAATTTTATCACTTCCTAAAACTGTTTTCAGAAAGGTTCAAAGTTGTGCTTCCTGTTCTTTTAACTACCTTCCGCGGCAAAAGCACTTTGCTTAATTCTTAATCTTTCAACTCCGGATTTTCAAAACAAAAAATTTTGTCTGGTTGAATTGCAAAAATGCTCTGATTAAATAAGGTAAATTTTATAATAAAAAATAATTGAAGGATCAATGAAGGATTCTGAGCATCTTAAGTGGTACGTATACCAATCGAGTGTCCCCAAGGGACAAAGAGCGTATTCTTTGAATTTTCGCGATACGGAAAAGGGAAATCTATTCACGTAATTCGGATACATTCTTCTCTACAACAGTGCAGTTCCTTTCGAAAAATATTATTATTAACCCTTTCAAAAAATTGGTGAATGGAAGTATCTTCTTTTGATTTTAGGTATATTTAAGGCTATTACCATAAACCCAGCTGACATCGACAAGGTCAGATAGTAACAGATTAAAAAGTATTTTTAAAGGTAAGAAATAGTTTACAATGAAAGCCTAAAATATAAATTGAAAATTTTTTTAAGGATGTGCCTTTGTTAAAATTCGAACAGTTTTTGCCTATTTGATTTAGAAAGAATTCCTATAGTGAGAGAATATAATGGAAAAGTGACCAATTTATCGCTCTAGTAAAACTCTAAAAATCTGTCATATTTATCCTGCCCAAATCATGTTGGATTCGAGCTAGCAAACAGCTGTCCAATCTCTTTATTTTGAGACAATATAATAATCCCTGAGCTAAATGGACTCACGCATGCTTTCAGAATTCGGAATGTCAATGCAAAAGCTGCTCTAAATGCTCTGAATACAGGAATATTCTCGAAAGCTTTCTGAATTATAAAATTAAATAAACATATTTGCTTTCCCTTGTCGAAGATATTATATTACTTTATTCTTATGTTAGTAGCAATGAGGTTTTACTTTCTCCTATCTATACAACTAGAAGGCATTGGATTCGTGAAAATTTTCGACTGGAATGATTTTGACCAATTTAAAAATTAAATATCTCAAAGTAAATATTCGGTTTAAAAACTGTCTGTATCATCGAATTTATCAAAGATTTTTTTTATAGTATTATTTTTTTATTTGCGTGTGCATTAGTTTTCTTAATATTAACGGAGGAAGAACCCGACGGTCACAAAAAATGCGATGTCAGCGGCGTTGACAGCGTTAGTTCTTTCTGTTTATAGAATAGAAGGATTCGTCCAAACTTGATTAATTTAAATCATCCGGTGACAGTTCAGGGGCCAGTTTTTTTTTTTTTTTTCGTAATGAAATGTGCAACACTTAAAACATTTAATTTACTTGGGAATACGTTTTCTTTTGTTAATAAAAGTGTTTTTTAAATTAATTTTAATTAAGCCGCTGTAATCAGACTAAGTAGATTGCAATATTGTTTATATATGTTAAAAATTAAATGTTTGCAAACATTTTTTATTTTTGCGATAATTATTAAATGCAACCCCGAAAAGTACATTAGCCCCTTGACCTCCAGGCTTCATTTCGCGGATGAATGGTTGCATGTCAGACTATGCGGTTTTAAATATTAGCGCCAAAAACGCCCCTTTGACTAATGTGCTATTTTATTATAGACATATTGACATATCGCAGACCAATCCTGTTCAAATTTGCAACCATTACTTATATTGAACAATATACAGGGTGTAAGTCATGGTCAAAGATTAGTACAATGAGAGGTCATCCTGAATATCAATAGCTTAATCCTTTAAGGAGCAATGCATTTCTGACCAAAAATATCACTCAATAATCACTTCGTAATTTACGAACAAATTTATTTGATAATAAATAAAATCTTTTCTTCATGAATATTATGAGATCTAAATGTTAATTGCCAATTACTAGTGTTAATTGGCGATTTCGGCATTAAAATTAACCATTTGCATGCAAACGCCACCCCTTGAAAGGCTTAAGAACAGCTAAGTTTACCAAAAAACATTTTTCTATTGCAGTACTGAATGTTTAATAGTTTTACCGTTTAAATTTAACGAGAAGTTTTTTTAAGTAAACAACATAACAGTTATTGTTAGTAATATGTAATATTCTAATAAAACAACTTTTACAGGGAATTAAAAAAGTATCGTATTAAGAGAAAAATAAATAAAAGCGCAAATATATATATATATATATACATAAATACATCCTTTGTAAGTTTATAAATTCTGTTTATAGTCTTCCCAACTTTACTTAAACTGAATTACATAACAGATTTTTAAACTTTTTGGCTAAGAAAAATATTTAACTTTGGTATTAGAGATCCATTTTTAAAACGACATTGTTGTTTCAATATATTTCTTTGCGTCTTGGCAGACTTATATGAAAGTTTCAAATGTTCTTTAGAAACAAGTAAAAATATTGACATTTAATGTTTGTTACAGAAATATTGTGTATTTCTTTTATATTCTAAATGCAAAAATGTAATCAAACTTGTCAGTGTTTTATACTTATTTCAATATTGATAAAATTCATAAAGTTTGTTTTGTAATTTGTTTGTTTTGTAAATTATTTTCAATAAATTTGAAATTAATATTAGTTTACGGTATAAAAGTTTCTTGAATAAGTAATCAGAAAATTCTGTTTACTGTAAATATATCTCAAAAATTCATGTAAATTACAGAAATTTTTGCCACTCACATAAAAAAGTATAATCAGTTACTTCCTAAATACAGTTATTTTAAATTAACATTTATCATAACGGCCAAATTGAGAAATTTTCTCCAACCACTGCTTTTTAACAGAAAAAATACTTTAATTATTTATAGAAGACTGAATTTTAAATAGTATAGCTTTTTTTTTCAATTTAGAAATACGGTTAGAAAAAAAAAAGATAGAGCAGTTAAGCATTTATTAATTACGATAGATATTATGAGTAGGTAAATATTATTGGTAGTAAAACTACAATTGCTCATTAAATATTTTAACCGCTTGCCTGATTTACCCGTACATCATACGGGCAATGTGTTTTTTGTCATTCATAATTTGTGCGTCCCGCGTAGAGTGTGTATACTATTAGCTTTCTTGAGAAACAGCGCATATTCGTTGTTCCTTACAAAAATCCAGAAGGTATACTGTGCATACCCCCAATGCAATTCACTACATCCCTGCTGACTACTGCCAATGCAAACTTCCACCAGAAAAATTAAAAATCTGTTTCTGTCATTAATTCTGACGTAAATTTGGAATTATAAGGTGTTTAAATAAAAAGAAAATTTGAATCTAAATTTACTGGCGCATGTTTCCACCGGAGATAATCAACCTCTGTAAAAGTGACTACAGTTGAAGCTCTGCTATTTTCTTAAAGGTACTGTGGCGGTCAAAAGTTTCCGGCCAATTAGTTTCTTTGATTTATTTACCAGAAAGTTTCAACGAGAAAGAAGCACAATTGCTTCAAAAGTTAGGAATATGTGAATGACCTCAGATCGCGTGATCATTTTGATTGGATAATGGAGACATATCATGCAAAGGGGCAGAATTCAAAATTCGCTTGTACAAAAGTTCCCGGCCACTCATCATTCCTTAGTTTTTTTTTTTCTGTCGATAAAGTGTTTTTGATCTTGTTTCTGAAGGAATCAACGTGAATAGCATAATTTAAATTAAAAAAGGATAAGTTCAACAACTATTGTTCGCAAATGAGTGACTAGTTTGTCGTAAATGGCCAGACTCTTCGCTATAATGCGGCAAAGTTATCGATCGGCACAAAACGAATATGAACGATATTTTAAAAATATATGAAAATGGCATCCTGAGTTCTGGATGACGCCAAAAAATGACTATTCTTGAGTCCAGAATTATCAGGAGATAAGCAGTTGATGATCCGCATAAAAATGCCATTACAATATCCGGCGATTTACAGAATGAAAATATTGCTGAAATAAGTCGGTCTACCGTGTTAAGATGCTGATGTGATGGAAGACTTTATGAAAAAGTCAGTGTTAAAAAAATTTATAGGAAAAAAAATCAACGTACCAGAAAGGCGTTTTCCAAGGAACACAAAGTCTGGTCAAGTGAAAACTGAACAAAAATACTATTTTTCCATCAATGGAATTTTAAACTTTTTTCAGAGTGATGACAGACACTACGTCTAATGACCTAACAATAAAAGATATGATTCGACATGTGTTATTCCTACAATGAAGCATGATCGAGGATACATTATGCTGTGGGGAGTATTTTCTCCAAAAAGTGTCGTTCTGTTATTTGAAATCCGCGGCAAGATGAATGACGCATTGTATAAGGATATCTTGCAAGGTTATTTGCTGCCTTATTAGAGGGAAAATTGAGGCCTTAATCATTTGTTTTAACTTGTTAGTGACTTAAAAAATGTATGCAAGCTTGACAAGCAATGGTTTTCGCATTAAAAAATTGCGCTTTTGAAATGGCCAGCCGAAACACCCGACATGAATCCTATATAAAATCTTTAATAGGAAGCTGGCAAACGTGTGCGGAACTATAAATATTTTAACTCATCCGAAATTTCCAAAAATTACAAGAAGTGTGTAAAAAACGTATCATAGACGATCTCCAACCGTTAATTGTATCATTGTTACGTTGCTGCACCGCAGTACTTATTATTAAGGGTATGGTGATAAAATACTAAATGTAAATGTTTTTCATCGCTGTACTCTATTTTTTCTATTACAATACCAATTTTTTCGAAGCTTGCGAAGGTGGCCAGAAACTTTTGAGAACATGCGTTTTCCTTAGGGCTTAATTTTGTCAATTATATTTATTGATATTTATATGATATTCCATAAATAAGTTCCTAACTAATGCCAATAAAATGTCTAAGTATCATTTTGAGATTCTTCTTCATATGGATATACTTACAAATTAGCTAAAAAATTTTTGACGGTCGGAAACCTTTGACCGCCACTGTATTTTAGTTCTTCTTTATTATTAGCATCATGTTTATGAGCGATAAGTGCTGAAAAAATATTTTCAGATTTATCGGTATACTACTCTGTTATCCCATCGACCAATATCTCCAGATTATACAAATCGCCAAACTCATAGCCAAAATATACATATTGACATAATTTTTATTTTAAATAACGAAAAAACAAATAATTAGTAGAATATTAATAAAAATATGGTACTACTCTGTTATCCCGTCAACCAATTTCGCCAAATTATACAAATCGCCAAACTCATAGCCAAGTTATACATATTGACATAATTTTTATTTTAAATGACGAAAAAACAAATAATTAGTAAATATTAATAAAAATACAAATAAAAAGTCGAAATAAAAATCACTTAATGACATTTTAAACACCTGAATTGTAAATAATGACATTGAATGTGACATACTCAATCATCCATTATTGGCATTTAATCTTATAGTTTGGCGATAATTTTTTGGTCGACGGGATAACCTAGTAGTACCGATTTATCAAGCTATTTTAATCCCTTAACTGGTTTACCTGAATGCCGTTAAGGCAAGACGAATTTGCTTTTTGCATCATCTAAAGCAAACTATTACACCACTATTACTGTGACACCACTATTATTTTCAAGAAAGTTTTCATACTATTGAAAGGCAGAAATGTTTAGGTTAAATTTTACGAATGTTTTATTTAAATAATAGTGGTGTGATTCCGCTATTTTCAATTTATTGAACGGAAAAGAATTAACCAATTAAGGGATTAAATTTAACTTTTTTTCGCGTGTTATGTGATGTGATAAGTTCACTAAATTTTGTACAAGGTGGGCTAAAGAATTTATAAGCATTACTGCATGTGATTGTAATTCGTTTAAAGATGTTTTCATATGAATTACGAAATTTTCAGCAGCCATTTTAATAAAAAGCTACTTCTTGCTGAAGACTGGCTTCTTCGCTAATCGTAGCCACATATTATTCTCGAAGAAATGAAACATTAAAAGTTACTGGAAAAATTAATAGCTCGAAAAGCATTTGTCAGAAAATTGTTAGACAAACTGCATTAGAAATTTAAAAAATCGTATTTCTTTAATAAAAAAATTTCAAACAATTTTTCAAATATTGCATTTAAAAAAAATACCAAATTTCAGAATGAAGTATCACAGCAAAACCTTCACGCGTAAAAAGATAATGACAACGGCAATGTGAACATACAAAGCTATTTTACAACATGTTTTTACGCGTCAATGAAAACAATGTTTGACGATATATCACATCGACAAACTAACATAAAAGTACTTTTTTTTAGCATTAACGTAATAAACGAAGTCTTTCGTTTGTTTGATTCAAGTTTGTATTTTAAATTACTTGGGAAAAATTTATTAGATAAATTATTAATTCATTTTCTTCTTTTTAAACTTAAATTTAAACATCTCATAATTTAAAATTTTACACCATTCAGCAAATATGATGTACTTTCAAATGTAAAGTATTTGAAAACTCTGTTTGTCTTTACTGACTTTTTATGATTTTTGTAATATAGTAGTATAGTAGTATCTATATAATAAAGGCCAAACGTATCTGTGCGTAACGCATACGTCATTTTGCAAATGGCATCACTTTCACATGCGATTTCAGTTTTGCATTTTTCGCTACTGCAAATTTTATAATTCTAAACATTACATATTTCCGATTTTTACACCGTCGTACAGAGAAAAAAATGTACTTTTAAATTCAATTTGTTTGAAAGCTCTATCTCAATTTGTTTTTGAGATATTAATTTTTGTATAGTTTTTAGTCCTATTTTTTAATTGTGGCAACATAATCACTCCATTTTCTCTTAAAATAAAAAAAAATAGAAATTAAAATGCGTATACTTTGCAAAAAATATCGCCTGTTATGAAATTCCGTGATATGGTTTTATTTCGTTTTTATTCATCAATTAAATAACTTAAGTTTTGAGTTAATTAGATTTGAAAATTATTCAATTAAAATACCGTTTTTTCAAACATGGTGAATACGGATATGAGAAGTACGTCTTAAAATTTTGTGAAGATGAAAATGATGACGGGTTTTAATTTCGCGTGAAATTCTATGATTGTGTCAATTCGGAATAATTTTTTTTTTCATTCGCATTTATACCAAATATAAGAGACTCAATTGATAAATAGCTGATCTATATTATATTTTACTAATTAAGTTTGATTTTAAAGTTTAGTTTTAAAAATTTGGACAACTGAGTTTTATAGTACTTTGTAAATCTTGGCTTAAAATGATATTTGTTTGAGAGTTAGACTGATCAATATAAGATGCATTTTTTTACTGTAAGTAATTTTGTAGATTTATTATAAATAAATGAAGCAGTTCCTTCTTAGACATTTTCTTTCGTCGAATTTCGACGGGTTCCACCTCGTATTAATAATAGTATATGAATATTTTTATCAATTTTTTAAGATTTTAAGGAACCGCCATTCCTACTTATCATCTCAGGACCGGCGTTTACACTAGTATGTAATATATTGAGAAATATTTATAGAATGGAAATAAAATCATATGCAGGATTGCGCAAAGCACCGCTGTGGATTGAAACAACTCTAGAAACGGAAACAAAGAAACAAGATTCTTCGTGGTTTATGGCGAAAAAAGAAAAAGACCTGAATATGGGATGAATTGCTCTTGAGAGAATTCTGGTCATCTGCTTTTTCTTAAGCTAGTGGATAGTTTTGCACATCTAAACACCAAGAAAGATATTTTTTCCCGCACAAGTAATTGACGTTTATAATAATTAACCTTTTGCTAAAGTGGTTGACAATAAGAAACAAGTTGGAAATTGCACGTGAAGCGTAGCAAATGATGTGTATTCGTACGATAACGAAGTTTTAAAATGTCGCTCTCATATATTATTCTCATAAAATTGTAAATAGTTAATTACAATTAAAATGCGCAACAAACAATGTTAGCCCTATACAATTATGTAATGGTATACTTTTGTGTGGCCTTTTAAATCAATAACAAATGTTCTTTGCACCACAGATTATGCAAAATATCTTTATTATGTTCGAAAGAGTGCAACACCATTAAAATTCATTTGAAACATTTTTCCCATTGGCCGTAATATAACGGAATACTTTTGATTGTCCTGTAAGTGATCTATGCATCCGATTTTCATAAAATTTGAAATGACTCGACAAATGTATGTAATAATTATGTATTTTAAATTTCAAACGATTAAAATGCATTTGAAACTTCTTTCTCCGTTGACCGTAATGTAATGGATTACTTTTGATTGTCCCTGTAATTAATCTATGCATCCGATTTTTATAAAATTTGAAATGACTCGACAAAATTATGTAATAATTATATATTTTAAATTCCAAACGATTCGGTTGGGTAGTTTTTGCGTTGTTAATTGCGGACGGACGGACTGAACGACAACTATAGATGCTACGTATTTACATAATTGCGAACGCACCTATAAAACAACCGCTCTTATTTAACACGTTGAGTGGCACTGTGACCGACATAAGTATATATTGTTTTAAGTAGTTATTAAGAAAGTATAATAAAACAATAAGGTAAAAGTTAAGTAAATTTTAAATAATTTTTCAGCAATTATTTAAAACAGTACAGTTTTTTAAAATTTTATAGCTCATTTTGGACTTTAACACTAGAACAGCCGGATATTTTACTCAAGTTTTAGAAAAAGAGTTTCTCACCAGAATTTTAATTTTAAACTATTTAACTTTTTTAATTAATCTATTTTTGTGCTAAGTATATTTACCATTTCTTATGGAGAAAATTCTGGTTCGAATCGACTGTTATCAATTTGGCAGGGGTCATTTTGACCCCTTTTGGCGGTTCTAGTGTTAATCACCGGTAACGGAAGCGGCCCATACGGAAAATTCAGTGTCAGCAGCCAAGTCAGTAGTCAGTAGTCAGTGACTGTCTTGGATTTCAACATGTTAATTATCGAAATTAGTGTTTCAAAATCTCTTTTCTTTTAGGTATCCCATTTTTAGGCTTTATTCATTTCTGAATATCAGCATTTCTCATAGACACGCCCCTTTTTCCATACTAAATAATGTTATTTTTTTCTTCATTATTAACCTTTATACATAGCTGCCAACATTTACGCATTTTTGTTACCACTAAAATTGTATAGATATTTTTCATTTGCTTAATCTTAAGATTTCGACAATTAAATAAGACAATATTTACTGTAAAATTTTTGTGGTGAGAAAAATGCGTAAACGTTGGCAACCATGCCTTTATATCACAAACATATAATACATAATTTGATGCAAATTAAAATGTTATTTCTAAAACTTTTGTTACCACACTAACCATTTTTAGTATTTTTGATATTATCGATATTATTTTGTCGTACTCTAGCAAGTGTGTCGCTTACCTCAGGATGGGAACCCATATCTAGTTCAATAAAATCAAAATACTTCTAGAATATTTTGGAGCTGTCCGTAAATAATGTTACACATTTTTCAATATTTTTAACCCCCCCCCCCCCATCCTCCCGTCTCCCCAGTTGTCAAAAAGTGTCACACTTCAACATACTACTTCCCCCTCTTATCACAAGTGACTATATTTCATTTACATGTACTTGTCGTTGAGTAACAAAGCATTACATCATAGATCATATTTCAAATACCGTCGAGTCTCTCTATAACGAAACTCCATACATCAAATTTCTCTATATAACGGATTTTTAGTTGTAACGGTCTCCTTTTCGCATGATTGCATTAAAAATAGTCTCTATATAACGAAATATCTATCTCCATATAACGAATTTTTTCATAAATTGGTCTTAATTTATTCAATTTTAAAAAACCTTCAAAATCATATGGAATCAGTTTTCCACAAATTATTTTTAATTTTTCGTTCAGTGCCGAGTTTTTTTTTTTTATTACTTTTCTCCTCGTTCTTTAAACCCAATGAATTCATCCCACCTCCCACACACCTTTGCATATCTTCTCGAAACCGAGTCAATTGGATTGTTACACATATAAGAGAGGAATCAATGAGAGGTACATAAGAGAGACCTTCAAATGGAGGAAAATGTTAACTATAATTTTTCATTCCTTGCTAATATTTGAGCCTTTTTTTGAGAGCATGAGAATTTTAAAATCAAAACAAAAAATTACAGATATATTTGTCTGAAATTAATGCAAGTCTTCCTTATTTGATTTTTAATAAGCTTTAAAATAAATGTCTGTTCTCATTTTTTGAAACAACTTTAATAATTAAGAAATAAAATGTTAGGTTAATATTTACTTTTAAACATTTCAAATTCTTAATTAAAAAGATCAAAAATAATATTTGTTCAAAATTTACACATGAAATACGATTTTTAACATCATTCTCTATGCATCGAATTTCTCTATATAACGAATTTTTTACTGGAATGATGGATTTCGTTATATGGAGACTCGACTGTATTATGTTTAAAATAACTATGTGTTTTAATGACATTTTTGAACATGATAATAAAAATGATTTATGTACTTATTTTGTATGAAATAAGCTTAAGGTTTACAACAAAATACATAATTAATACACAATTAATACTGTAATAAACAAGGTTCGCACACTCCTTGGATTTTCCAATTTCTCTGGCACCACTATTAAAAAAAAAGAAAAATTACATTTAATTTTTAAACCACAACATTCGTAATCCCCACCTTCATTCACAGATTTTACGATATTTTTCTGCTGTGAATCATTTTGAAAATATTCTTTGAATTTAGTGGTAGAACTGTGCGAAGCCTGAATAAAATATTAATATGAAAGAGCAATTGAAAACAGTTTTATTTTGGTATTTGAAATGGGATTTGAAATTTTTGAATTTGAATTTTATCTTTACTTTATAAACACAATATCCTTTAATTTCATAATAACTTCAAAATTTAATCTGCTGATTTTTAATGCTTTTATTGTAACCAAAATGTGTGATGTCACATTTCCACTTACCCCCTAACATCTCCTTGTCACAAACTGTCACAAGTTAATGACCCCCCCCCCCTTCCAATGTCTAAGCATGACATCATTTGTAGACGGCTCCAAATAAGTTCAATTAGTTAGTTTTAATGAGTATTTTTTTATTTGTTTTGTTTTGAATACCTATGTATAATACAATTTCATATAAAACCCTTGCTTCCTTTTTCACAATGTTTACACTAAATACGATAAAGATTTTAAGTCATATAAAAGTATTTGAGACCAGAATTTTTATTTAGAACTATTTAACTCTTTTTATTTAACCTTCTTTTGCGTTTTGTCGGCAATGTTGCCAGATGTAGTATTTTCAATACTACGGTGGCATTTTTTTCGCCCGAAATTAGGAGTATGGTATTTTTTGTTGTATTTCATTTTAAATTATTATTTTTAAAAAATGACAGAAATCTGATGTAATGACAAATTCATTATGGAACAATCTTCCTTCTCCATAACTTACTGAGCATAATTTTTGAATTCTTAGCATCACATGGTATACATACCATGTTTACCAGGTAGTTTTTTTATTGCCAAGTACTTCTATATCAAATTGGTTTGAGTTAAATATTTGCTATATTTAAAATGGCATTTAGTTAAAATTTTTTACAGCAACATCAAAGCTTTGTTTTTAACTTACACATGTAAAAAATCATTTCACTTTTCAGTTAATTACGGATAATGTATTTTTTTTAACTATGATTTTAATAATAATAATTAACTACGGTGGATGGCGCTAAAGTCTGCAGCGTAGTATTTTGTAATTTTTTTTTTTTTTTTTTTTTTTTTTTTTTTGAGGTAGTTGTAGTATTTTTCATTTTAAAAATCTGGCAACACTGTTTGTCGGCTACCAGCATTTGTATGTTTCTGAGCGCTTGGGTGTGTTGTCGACATTTTTCTACCTGTTGTTTTTTTTTCTTCTTTGAAATTTCTTTAAAGTATTTTTTAAATAGTCAGTTATTCCCCTACATTTATACTTTTATAACTATTTTTTCATGATGTGTTACAGTATTAAATATGAAACTTGATATAATAATAGATGAAAATCTAGGGTCTACCCCGTAAACCGGTCTGCTAAGTGAAAGCGGAATGCACCCAAAAACTCGATTTTAGCGGTTGATTCGTAGGTTTACTATTATTCTTTCCTGCACTCAAAAATATGAAAACATGGAAGATTAGGAGCAGGAAAACATAATGATAAATATATGAGTCAACCGTTAAAATCGGATTTTTAACTGTTGTCCAACAAGATATGACTTGGCACACTGATTGCGTTTAATTATACCAGGGCTCCCACCGTTCCTAAAATTTTCACACGTTGCTACCAGTATTTTAAATCAAAAATCTTCATAGAAAGTCCGTTAAACATCTACTACCTCTGACAATAAGGCTCGGTGAATGAATTTAGAACGACCGATCTGGCAACACTGGGGAAACAAAACGCTGCACCTGCATAGAGGCAAGTGTTGACCATCTTCCTCCACCGTTGTTTAGTTGAGCGTCGTTTATGTTCGGTGTAAGGCGTGCTTTACTAAGTGCTTGTTCAGTGTGTTGGTTCTTAACTGAGATCAGGAAAATGAATGAACAAAAGATCAGTGTAAAGTTTGGTTTTAAGCTTTGCAAGACACCAAAAGCTATTCATGAGGGGTGGTGCAAACTGAACATCCACCATACTCGCCAGATCTCAATCCTCCAGATTTCTTCCTATTTTCACCACTCAAACTCTCTTTGAAAGAGATTTGATCATATTGCTGACATCCAACCAAACGTGAAGAAGCTTTTGAATTCCATCCCAAAAGAAGACTTCTTGCGAATTTCTCAGGACATGTATTGCAGATCGAAGCGGTGGACAGTTATGGGAGATGACTATTTCGAAGGATGGTACGGTAATTTTCGTTAATATTTCATCTACATTAATGTTAAAGGACTAGTCGCCGAACTTTATTGCAAAGGTAGTATAATAGAATTTTAAAATAAATATTACCGCTTAAAAATTGTGGTAGGAAAGTACGAAAATTTTAGAAACAGTGCGAACCCTGATTATACGAATTGATATTTAAATCTGAGATTTTCATATACGAGAAAGCCATAAGATGATGGTCTGTACGACTGCTTCCCTGGCTATCATATACAGGACGTGAAATTGCTTCGCAAATAGGTAGTGTCTTGAAAGTTTACACTTGTTCACTAGTGTGATTTTAATGTTATTTATTTTACAAAATTGTCGTTCGAATTTAAATATCTAAATTTGGTACTGATACAAAGATCAGTTGTTACATTTAGTAAAAAAGCAATTACAGTAAAACCCTGATAATTCGGATTAATCGGGACCGGAACCAATCCGGATTATCAAAAATCCGGATTATCCGGAGAATTAGAAAAAAATAATGTAAAACAGAACATACTTACAATAAATCACCTTTTTGGTAAACTTATTGAATATTTACAGACAGTAAAAATGTTCCCCTTGCTTAATTCCTCATAAAAGATTTCAGAAAAAGGTTTTTTTTATTCAGAATACGACGATGAAACAAGTTAATGTTATGAAAATTAGCCAATCACTTCTCAAACTTGAAAAAAAATGACCAAATCGATCCGAATTATCCGGAGATTCGGATTATCGGGGTCAGAATTAGCGGGGTTCTACTGTAAAAGGACGTTATGTATTTCACGGTTTTTTTTTTACAACACAGGCCAAAATTAACAAAAATATCAGTGAATAAGAGTTTTAATTTCAGTTTTGTGTCCCGTGACATATTTTTATTAACATTATTCAATTTTCGCGCAGAAAATTAATCAAAGCATGGATATGTTATCGTGTATTAATCGTGAAGCATTTTCTTCTAATTATAATTAAACTGTCGCTGAAACTCAAACGGAATACTTAAGTGTATCAAAATTATTACATTAAAATTTCAAAGCTGTTTCCAATAATTGAATGTTATTCAGAACCACAAAATTTACATATTCACTTATATTACTAAAATAATGAGTGGATTGATTAAAAGCAAACAAGAGATAGTATTGAAAAGTCAGTTAAGTTCAATAACAAGAAAGAAAAATTATGCGTTAAACATAGTTTATGAAGCATTTTCCAACATACTCAGAATCACGTAACAATGAAGCAAAAAAATGAGGGGCTGTGTCCAAATATAGTATGTGTCATATTGTGCATTCTTACACACTCTGAGTTTCAGGAAAATTCCTGGAAAGTCTATTAAATTTAATAAAAAGCTTAACCCTTGAAGGGAGATAGTATATCATAATACTAATAATAATATATTCATTATTACAATAATAATAATAATAATAATAATATAATTTTTAAATATTCAAAGTAAAATAAATGATGCATTTAAAAAATATATTTTTTTTTTTTCAAAAGTATTTTTTTTTCGAATTTGTTGAATTAAAATTAACGTAACACAATAAAAAAAGACATACTACAAATTTCAATTATTTCTTTTTTACGGTTTTAGACTTATAACATTTTAAATGAAAAAAATAAAGAAAAAACCATCATGAACAAAAGCAATTTTTTCACAAAAAGTAGTTTTCATGATAGCCATTGTTTGAAATCTAGATTTTGAAAACAAAATAAAATAAAAAATTAATACTTCCTGTTCCATTTAAAATAAATACATAATTTAAACTTAATTTTAAGCAGAAAAAAGGAGGAATTTTTAATGCGGTAAATTTTTTTAAGGAAATTTGAAGGTTTTTGTGTCCACGGACTCCCCCTTAATTTTATTTATATTACAAAAATGCGGTTCAAATTGAAATTCTAAATTTGGTACTGATCTGATAACATTGTTACATTTAGTATAGAAGCAAATAAAGCGACTTCATGTAATACACGTATTTTTACAACATCTGCCAAAATTATTAAAAATATCATTGGATAAAAGTTTTTTTTTATAGTCGTGCGTCCCGCGACACATTTTATTAAGCATTATACAATTTTTACACAGCAAATTAATCATAGCATAAACGTGTTTCATATCTTAATCGTCAAGCATTTTCTTCTAATTGTAATTAAACTGTGGCTGAACTCAAGTGGAACAGTTAAGTGTTAAAATCATTAATTAAAATTTTAAAGCTGTTTCCAATGATTAAATGTAATGCAGAGCCACAAAATTTACATACACACTTTTACTACTAAATTAATGAATGAATTGATTAAAAACAAACATGAGATAGTATTGAAAAGTCAGTTAAGTTCAATAACAAGAAAGAAAAATTATGTGTTAAGCATTGTTTATGAAGCATTTTCAACCATACTCAGAATCATGTAACAATGAGGCAAAAAAATGAGGGGCTGTATCCAAATATACTAGTATGTGTCATATTGTGCATTCTATATTTACACTAATCCATGGATAAATGGCTACAGCGCATCATCTTTTTGCTTCATTTTGGGAATAGCGGATTTTGAGCTTATTCGATCGGCGATCACTTTCAGAATTACAAATTATGTTTTTGACACTTTCATAAAAGTTTTTCAATACATCTACCTAACACATACATTCAAGTGAAATTTTGGTAGTATTCACGCATGCGCAATGAAAAATTATTATTTAAACCCGCTGGTTTTTCATACAATTTTTATTATTTTTTAAATCTGATTACAGAGTATGTTTTACAATAAGGAGAAAATTCATTTGGAGAGAATTTTAATGACATTACGCTATATCAAATGTATTGAAATTGATGTAAATCACTGAATTTCATTACGATCACTATAAAACAGAATGTTCATATCATATTTTATTAATTTACACGGACACATAAAAGAAATCGGTCCTCTCTTTGCGTAGTAGTTGCTGGAGAGTACGTTTTTTAAAATTCGATAAGCGTTGTTAAATTTAATTAGTTTTTTGCTCATTAGTCTTTATGTATAAATTATTTATCTCATAAAGAGGGTGCACAAAAGTATTCGCATATCATTCTCATATTTTTTTGTTTGTCATATTTTCGAGAAAGTACATTATTTTATATTAGGAACTCTGCAAATTATAAGCAAAAAATTTGGAAAATTTGGGACTGTTTTTATAAAACCCTTAATTCCTCTACGAGTACACATGCTATGCGCATAAAAAAACACTTTATTACATTAAGTCACTTAATCGTAATATGCAGTTTGAATGCTTTTGCTGTATTAGTTTTGACAAAATTATTGTTGAGTCGTGCCACTACATTCATTGTAGACGCACGTCTTTTTTTGCGCCTGACGAAGAAAGACTAAGTTCTTTCGAAAGGCCTTGCGCAGTTAACTTATTTTATGGTGTTTTAAGAAGTTTTTTCACTTCAATTGTGTATAACACCAGCTTCATTTTTATACATCGTATATAAGTACTTTTCAACTTTTTTGAAAAGCGCTAAAAAACTTAATCGCTTGAAAGAGAGATAGTGTATTTTTACGCAATTTAATTTTAATTTCCAAATGCCAGAGAATCACCAACATTTCGGAATAAAATTTTACTTTTATTATCTTGGTGAAGAAATGCGTCCTTTTCATATAATTTTGTTCGTGACTTCTGGTGTCAATAAATCAGTTGATCAATGAAACAATAAAAATACTTTATCTCTGATCTAGTTAATGTGTTTTACAAGCCTATTAGATATATAATATAACAATGAATTAACTGAAATATTCCTAATATACTATATCAATATATTTCTAAGCTGCAAAATCTGTTACAGCATATTAACCCTTTGCTTACGGGGTTGGGACATATGTCGTCCCAGGGAAGATTGCTTTATTATATTCGCACCACTTTTTTTAACTAATAAGTGCCATACATTCGCACCAGAAAAATTTCAAGACAAATCTATAACAAACATTTATTTTTCGTAAATTGTGGTACGAATGAATATATAAAAATCGCAATTTCTATCCCGTAATCAAAAGGTTAACTGCATTATTACGTAACATGTAATTGGTACATTTTGTAACGAGTAAATAATACATATTTATCAGTAATATTCTGTAGTAATTACCTTGTTAAACGTGGCATATTTTGTCGCAATGTACCTTTCTATAATTAATTTTTTAAGTACGCAATGCGTTTTAAAAACTAATTATAAGACTATTTTACATGTACGTCACATTTTATAAGGAACCCCTGTTTAACATTTTTTTGAAAACTATGAGTTTCCTAATTAACCCTTTCCGGGACAGTATGACCAGTCTGAATACCTAATTTTAATTTCAAACTTGCAAATGGCATCAATAATGTTTTAACCTTCTTACCCTGTTCAAATTTTACTCAATCTTGATTAAAAACATTTCACACCAGAATTGTTATTTAGAACATTTTAATATATTTAATTGACTTACTTCTCTGAATCTATTTCTTAACATTCTTCTGAAAAGAGTTCTGGTTCGAATCGCATAAAACAAATTACAGTTATGGGTCGATTACACCCATTCAGGGTAGGAAGATTAATAAAATTTTGTTTTTACAATGAATGCTTAAATTAAGGACTTTTTAATTTGTAAAAAAGTCGTATATAAATTCCGTTGTGAATCGGTAATTTCTCATTTTACTAACCGAATTTCTCTGTGCTGGAAAGAGTTAACCTCTTTAAGGGGCAGAAAATTTCTGTTTCTAAAATGATGAAACAATTAATTGACAACAGTATTTAAAAAAATTATTATTAATTATAATGTGTCCAAATTAAGCACTTTGAATATTTAAAATATATTTAACCATCATCATAGTTTTTATCATGTTTGCTCTAAGGTAAATGCCCCTCTGTAAAATGTAAACCAACAAATTTCGCCAAAATCACAATATGTTTTCTTGTTTACAGCAACTGACCAAACAAAGTAAGAAAACAAATGCATTTATCATGTTTTAAAGGAATTAAGATGTCCTACAGGTCTTCTTGACGAAGATATATTGGAGGTCGATTCATCATCATGTATGTAGTTTTCCTGGCATTTGTCAGGCTATAGAAAAGTTGCTTTCGAAAAACGTATGTATAGTTTAAAGAATAGGAGAGTTTAATCGTATCGAAAGTTTTATGAATTATATATATACAGTCGAGTCTCTCTATAACGAAACTCCATACATCGAATTTCTCTATACAACGAAGTTTTATTAGGAACGGTCCCCTTTTCGCATGATAACATTAAAAACAGTCTCTATATAACGAAATATCTATCTCCATATATCGATTTTTTTCATAAATTGGTCTTAATTTATTCATTTTTAAAAAGGCTTCGAAATCATATGGAATCAATTTTCCATAACTTATTTTTGATTTATCGTTCAGTGCTGAGTTTTTTTTATATTACTTTTCTCCTTGTTCTTTAAATCCAACGATTTCATCCCACCTCCCACACATCTTTCCACATCCTTCTCAAAACAGAGTCAATTGGATTGTTACACATATAAGAGAGGAATCAATGAGAGGCACATAAGAGAGGCCTTCAATTGGAGGAAAATGTTAACTACAATTTTTCATTCTTTGCTAAAATTTGAGTGTTTTTTTTTTTTTTTTTTTTTTTTTTTTTTTTTTTTTTTTTTTTTGTTCAGAGCGTAACAATTTTAAAATAAAAAAAACAACAAAAAATTGCAGATATCTTCGTCTGAAATTAATGTAAGTCTTCCTTATTTGATTTTCATTAAGTTTTCAAATAAATGTCTGTTCTCTTTTTTGAAATAGACTAAATAATTAAGAAATAAAATGTTAGGTTAATATTTACTTTTAAACATTTCAAATTCTTATTTAAATAGATCAAAAATAATATTTTTTCAAAATTTAGACATTAAATACGATTTTTAACATCATTCTCTATACATCGAATTTCTCTATATAACGAATTTTTTACTGGAACGATGGATTTCGTTATATAGAGAATCGACTGTCTTTCCTTTATTTCAAAAGGATACTTTACTTACGTTTAAGCAGTAATTTAGCCAATTTAAAAAAAATAATGTTTTTCCTAAATTCAAGGTATTTATTCTCGTGAAATGGTGATTTTACGAATAGAAATCTATACACATATTATAGGGCTCCCAGATGGTCAGCCAACTGAACATCAATATTTTCTTAAAGAGATTTTCCTTTTATATTTTTTCTTGAAAAAAGCGCAAAAACCGCCACGAAGGTTAGATTTAGCACAAATGCTGTTGAAACCAACTATGAAATTTTCTGGCAAAAAATATTGGTGTTCAGTTCGCGAACCATTTGAGAGCCCTGATATTATTACTGATAAAATTTATACACATTAACATTTTTTATGAAAAATTCATAATGCGTTCATAAGCACTTTGAATATTTAAAACATTTTCAACCATTATCATAGAAGATACATTACATACACATAGCTGCCAAATTTTATGCATTTTTGCTACCATTAAAATTGTACAGAGATTTTCCATTTGTTTAATCATAAGATTTTGACGATTAAATAAGATAATATTTACTATAATTTTTTATGGTAGGAAAAATGCGTAAAAGTTATCAGCTATGCATACATATATTATTACGCATAGAAATTTATACACATTAATACATTTTATTAATAATTCGTAATGCGTTTATATTATGCTATTGGGGACGAGCGACACGAATACGTGCCGCAAAAAAAAAGGTTCAAATCTTTCTGACACGGGCAAATTCTGCAAGTAAAATGATAAATTATCGACCCACACCGGAATTTTGAAACAGCTTTTTGAGAAATTAAAAACCCAATATTTTTAAACCATCGGTGTAAAACCAATTTTATTAAAATGTTATTGGTGTCGATCGCAAGTTTGGAATCAAATTTAGACACACTGGGGCCGGAACTGGGCACAGTGTGCCGGAAAGGATTAAGAATCCTTGTTTATTGCCACTAGTTAAATTTTACTGCAAAAATTTCGTTATTTTATCGGAACATTTTCTCTATTTAATAAGGCACAAATTTCTGTTTTTAAAAACCGGTGACAAAACATTAAAAATTTCGTAAAAGGCTCCCTTTGCGAAGGGATTAAGCACTTTGAATATTTAAAACATTTTTAACCACTTAATGGTCGCATTAAATTATGCTTTAAAAATTCAAATTCATTATTCCCACCAGTTTTTTGAAAAAAAAAAAATCATCTTATTTAATGGGCAAATAAAATGATACCAGAATAAAACCAATTACAATATTTTATAAAACTGGTGGGAATCAGACAATTCTGAATAAAAGCCAAGAAACTTGCAGCCCGTGAATGTCTCGGACGCGACGATTGAGCGATTAATCATTGTAATAGATTCATTACATATGCACGCACAAATGTCTCTTTTTAAAAACCGGCGACAAAACATTAAAAAACTCGTAGAAGACTCCCGTCGCTAAGGGGTTAAGTACTTTAAATATTTAAAACATTTCTAATCATTGTCATAGGTTCATTAATTACACATATTATTAAGAACAGAAAGTTATATAAATTAACATATTTTATTAATAATTCATAATGCGTTCATATTAAGCACTTTGAATATTTAAAACATTTTTAACCATCATCATTTATTCATTATATACATATATTATTAAAAATAGGAATTTACCCGTGTAAAGCATGGTGACGTCACTGCAACGTCGTTGTGAAGTCACATTGTGACTTTGTGAACATCGATTGTCGATGTGACGTCACGTGACGTCGATGTGAAGTCACAGTGACAAAAATGTGAAGTCGTTATGACCGTTTTAGAGCTCTTTTGTGACGTTTCACAAAGTGGTCCCAATGTGACAGATTTGTGAAAAATGTGTCATTTGTGACTAATTTGACATTAACATTGTGACGAAACTGTGACAAAAGCGACGATATTTAAATTGCCAGAAACATGTTTTTTAAAGTAAATAACATATTTTAAAGGATATTTATAAATTTTTATAGATTTTTAAGAAAGTCACATCTCAGTCACAATGTGACGTCACTGAGAGGTGGTATTTTGGTCACAGATGTGATGTGACCAAAGTGACGTCACTGTGACCATGCATGCTATTACCCTCATAGCATGCATAATCACAGTGACGTTACAATGACGTCACTCTGAGTCACTTTGGTCACATCACATCTGTGACCAAAATGCTACGACTCAGTGACGTCACATTGTGACTGAGATGTGACTTTTTAAAAAATCTTTAGAAAATTATAAAAATTCTTCAAAACATGTTTTTTACTTTAAAAACATATTTCTGGCAATTTAAATATCTTCGCTTTTCTCACAGTTCCGTCACAATGTTAATGTCAAAGTAGTCACAAATGACACATTTTTCACAAATTTGTCACATTGTGACCATTTTGTGAAGTGGTCACAAAAGAGCTCTAAAACGGCCATAACGACTTCACATTTTAGTCACTGTGACTTCACATCGACGATCGATGGTCACAAAGTCACAATGTAACTTCACAACGACGTCACAGTGACGTCACCATGCTTTACAAGCAGGGTATACACATTAACATGTTTCATTACTAATTCGTAATGCGTTCATATTAAGCACTTTGAATATTTAAAACATATTTAATTATTATCATATATTTTTTTATTTGGTCTAAGACAAATGCATTTCCGTAAATCACAAAGCAAGTAATTTTGCGAAAATCACAAAATATTTTCTTGTTTACAACACTGACCAAACAGAATTAGAAAACAAATTCATTTATCGTATTTCAGAGGAACTAAGACGTCCAACAGTTCTCCTTGACGAAGATATATTGGAATCCGATCCATCATCATGTATGTAGTTTCTCCTGGCATTATTCAGGCTATAGAAAAAGTTGTTTTAGAAAAACGTATGTATTTTTTAAAGAATTCATATATTCGACAATTCGATCGTATCGAATGTTTTTAAAATGACATGTATACTTCCTCTATTTTAAAAATATACTTTACTTACGTTTAAAACTTAAACGATGATTTAGATTAGCTAAATAATAGATTTTTTTTCGTATGCGGAGGCATTTCTATTCATAAAATGATGATTTTACGAATAGAAATTTATACAAATATTATTATGAATAGATATTTACACACATTAACATATTTTATAAATAATTCATAATGCGTTCACATTAAGCAGTTTGAATATTTAAAACATTTTTAACCGTTATCAATGATTCATTACATACACATATTATTACGAATAGAAATCAATACACTTTAATATATTTTATTAATAATTCATAATGCGTTCATATTAATCACTTTGAATATTTAAAACATTTTTAACAATTACCATAAATTCATTACATACACATATCATTACGAATAGAAATTATACACATTAACATATTTTATTAATAATTCGAAATGCGTTCATATTGAGAACATTAATATATAAAATATATTTAAGTATTATTATAGACTTTATTTCGTTTGGTCTAAGATAAATGCATTTCTGCAAAACACAAACCAACAAATTACGCCAAAATCACAAAATATTTCTTGTTTACAGCGCTGACCAAAGAAAATAAGAAACCAAATGCATTTATCATGTTTTAAAGGAATTAGGATGTCCTACAGTTCTTCTTGACGAAGATATATATTGGAGGTCGAACCATCATCATGTATGTAGTTTTCCTGGAATTTCTCAGGCTATAGAAAAAGTTGTTTTCGAAAGACATATTTTTAAGAATACGATAGTTTGATGGTATAAGAAGTTTTAGAAATGAAATTGCAGATATATAATTTATTTTCTTTTAAAACTTATGTGATTTAGTCTAAAGTGATTTAACCAAATTAAAAATATAGTTATTTTTCGGCGCAAGGCATTTCTATTCAAAAATTATGTTTTTACGAATAGAATTTTATGTACATTAACATATATTATTTATATTCATAATGTTTTTATATTAAGCACCTGGAATATTTAAAACATTTTTAACAATTATCATAGATTTATCACATACACATATTATCATAGATTTATCACATACACATATTATTACGAATAGAAATTTATATACATTAACATGTTTTATTAATAATTTGTAAAGCGTTCATATTTAGATATTGAATATTTAAAACAAATTTAAGTATTATCATAGATTTTATTTAATTTGGCCTAAGATTGATGCATTTCCATAAATCATAAAGAAGAAATTTATCGAATATCACAAAATATTTTCTTTACAACACTGACCAAACAAAATAAGAAAACAAATACATTTATCAAGTTTTAAAGGAATTAAGATGTCCTAGAGTTCTTCTTAACGAAGATATATTGGAAGTCAATCCATCATCATGTATGTAGTTTTTCTGGGCATTTCTCAGGCTTAGAAAAAGTTGTTTTCGAAAAACGTATGTATACAGGGTGATTCATAAAAGATGGGCAGAACTTTAAGGGGTTATAGTACACTTAAAGACAAATAATATTAAATAGGAGACTAAGGGTCCCAGACGTATTCCCAAGGAGATAGGGGGCATTAAAGTTTAGGGTCCGAAATTTCAAATGATTATAAAAAATGGAAAAATTGGTCGATTCGTTTGCGGTTTTTGCAAAAAATTTTCTTTATGCCAGTATTTTCTTGAAATAAAATTTTAAAGTTCAATTTCAAAAAATGCCGATAGGGGGCGCTTTAGACTTTGGAGTAACAAACAACTATTTTTTAACGTTATTTTTTGTATTTCTTTAAATGATTTCGAAAGCTTAGACTTAAACTTAAATTTTGATCTAAAAATCTGAGTCCTAACGAGTAGTTAAGTAGCGTAAACTGAAATTTGAAATTTGAAACCCTTCTCCCCCAGAACAAAAATCAGTTATTCCCGATCTTTGTGTCGTAGATTAGGCTCTAACTACTGCCGCGTTTTGCTAAAATTATTCTTTATGTCAGTATTTTCTTGAAAATAAATTTTAAAGAAAATTTTCAAAAAATTCCGATAGAGGGCGCTTTAGACTTTGGAGTAACGAACAACTATTTTATACCGTTTTTTTTTTGTGTCTCATTAAATGCTTTCTAAAGCTTAGACTTAAATTTTCAGCCCAAAATCTGAATCGTTAGACGTGGTTAAGTTTCTGGGGAGAGGGGTTTGAAATTTCTACTCCTGAGCACAGTTCAGTTTACCATGTCCACACATTGTGTGCTGTGATACGAGGTAAAAAGACACAAATTAGGATTATGTTACCAAAGCATATTTATTAACATGTAATTACAATAAATGTTCAAAATTGTGACCACCAGAGGTTATGCACGCAGAACAACGGCGAAGAATGGAACGGCGAACATTTGCGAAAACATCAGGCTTTTCGAGCACTTCCCCTAGAGCGGCGGAAAGTCTGGCGACCAGTTCCTCGGGGTATTCAATGGGTGTCTCATACATAAGAGCCTTCAATTGTCCCCAAAAAAAGAAATCGAGGGGTGAAAGATCTGGCGATCGAGCAGGCCAAGCAACAGGACCACCTCGACCAATCCATCTGTTCGGAAATGTGATGTCCAGATTGTTGCGGACGTCTCGTACGTAATGGGCTGTCGCTCCATCGTGCTGGAACCACATGATCCGCCGGATGCGTGGAGGAACAACGTTTAACAGGTCTGGCAGCACATGTTGCAGAAATGTGAGGTATGTTTTACCGTTGAGGCGTTCAGGAAGAAGGTACGGTCCGATTAGGTGGTCTCTGAGAATTCCTGCCCAAACATTGATGGAAAAGCGTCTCTGATGAGCATGTGGATACGTAGCATGTGGATTGACATCCGCCCATACATGTGCATTGTGTGTGTTAAATGTACCTTCACGTGTGAAGGTACATTCATCGGTGAAAAGCACAGTTCGTCCAAAATGTAGATTTAGCGCGTTCTGCTGCAGAAACCAGCGGGCGAATTCAATACGATTTGGATAATCCCCTGGAGACAGTTTCTGGACTCGTTGCACATGAAACGGGAGCAAATGTTCATCCTTCAGTACCCTCCAAGTCATGGACTGTGAGGTATCCACCTGCCTAGCCACTGTTCGTGTACTTGTACTTGGCTGCGCCGCTACTACATCCAGAATGGCTTCTGCAACAACTACTGATTCGTCCTTTTTGCACGACCTGCATTCGACCGGGAAGCGAGAAATGATCCCGTCTCACACAACTGTCTGTGCAAGCGCTCGAAAGTTTTGCGGTTAGGCAACCGCCTGTTGGGAAATCGCTCTCCGTACATTCGTTGTGCCTCTGCACCATTTCCATCTGCCGCTCCGTAAATTAAATGCATCTCAGCCTTTTCCTTATTCGTGAAGGGCACCATCTTCCGATTCATTTCTGCAGCGACTTACACTTGACTCATCGTTCAGTGGTTTTTATGCCTGAATCGTGTCGAAATTTTGCATACGTGTTCTTCTTCTTCCCCATTTGACATTTGCATACTTTCTGTCTCCTTTTTCACCCGGTGACTAGCGTCAGGAATGGAGCTTTAACGTTTGCATGAGCGACGTTTCCAACTGTGCCAGTGCCTTTATGAGTGAATTCCGACTATGCAGTCCTTGACGAAAGTTGTATTTTTGCCTCGTATCACAGCACAGAATCGTTGGGCATGGTTAAGTAGTGCAAACTGAACTATGTTCAGAAGTTGAAATTTGAACCCCCTCCCCTCGCTACTGAACCACGCTCAGCGATTCAGATTTTTAGCTGAAAATTTAAGTTTAAGTCTAAGGTTTAGAAAGCATTTAATGAGACACAAAAAATAACGGTATAAAATAGTTGTTCGTTACTCCAAAGTCTAAAGCGCCCTGTATCGGAATTTTGTGAAACTTTTCTTTAAAATTTATTTTCAAGAAAATACTGACATAAAGAATAATTTTAGCAAAACGCGGCAGTAGTTAGAGCCTAATCTACGACACAAAGATCGGGAATAACTGATTTTTGTTCTGGGGGGAGAAGGGTTTCAAATTTCAAATTTCAGTTTACGCTACTTAACTACTCGTTAGGACTCAGATTTTTAGATCAAAATTTAAGTTTAAGTCTAAGCTTTCGAAATCATTTAAAGAAATACAAAAAAAAACGTTAAAAAATAGTTGTTTGTTACTCCAAAGTCTAAAGCACCCCCTATCGGCATTTTTTGAAATTGAACTTTAAAATTTTATTTGGTGTCATTGGTATTTACTGGCATAAATAAAATTTTTTGCAAAAACCGCAAACGAATCGACCAATTTTTCCATTTTTTATAATCATTTGAAATTTCGGACCCTAAACTTTAATGCCCCCTATCTCCTTGGGAATACGTCTGGGACCCTTAGTCTCCTATTTAATATTATTTGTCTTTAAGTGTACTATAACCCCTTAAAGTTCTGCCCATCTTTTATGAATCACCCTGTATTTATAAGAATAGGATAGTTTGATCGCATCGTAAGTTTTTAAAATGACATATATATTTCTTCTATTTTAAAAATATACTTTACTTACATTTAAAACTTAAACGGTTGCTTAGTTTAAATAATTTTTAAATAACAAAATACAATTTTTTTCTTATGCCTTCGCATAAGAAAAAAATTATATTCTATTCCTAAAATGATGATTTTATGAATCGAAATTTATACAAATATTATTAGGAAAAGAAATTTATACACATTAATATATTTTATTAATAATTCAAAATGCGTTCATATTAAGCACTAATATTTAAAGCATTTTAAACCATTATCATTGATTGATTACATACACATATTATTACGAATAGAAATTTATACACATTAACATGTTTCATTAATAATTAGCAATGCGTTCATATTAAGCACTTTAAATATTTAAAACAGATTTAATTATCATCATAGATTTTATTTCGTTTGGTCTAAGATAAATGCATTTCCGTAAATCACAAAGCAAGAAATTTCGCGAAAATCACAAAATATTTTCTTGTTTACAACACTAACCAAACAAAATAACAAAACAAATGCATTTATCATGTTTTAAAGGAACTAAAATGTCTAACAGTTCTCCTTGACAAAGATATATTGAAAGCCCCATCTATCATCATGTATATTAGTTTTCCTGGAATTTGTCGGGCCATAGAAAAAGTTGTTTTCGAAAAACATATGTATATTTTAAAGACTAAGGCAGTTTGATCGTATCCATAAAATGACATATAAATTTATTCTATTTCAAAAACATACCTTACTTATGTTTAACTAAAAAATAGATTTTTTCTTATGCGAAGGCATTTGTATTCGTAAAATGATGATTTTACGAATAGAAATTTATACAAATATTATTATGAATAGAAATTTATACAAATTCAGATATTTTATAAATATATGCAGGACAGTTGAACCATAAAATTTAACTAATAAGAATGTATTTATTAAAATACAACACATTGCTCAGTGGTGCACAAAACAAGAATTTTAATATACATTTGTACAATTAAAATAAAATAAAACTATCAACATTTATCGCCGTCTTCTGCGAGCGTCTTCACTGAGCAATGTGTTGTATTTTAATAAATACATTCTTATTAGTTAAATTTTATGGTGCAACTGTCCTGTATATATTTATGAAATATAGTTATGCTAGGTTAAATTATGGACTTTAATTTCATCTTTAAATGTTTCAAGGCAGAGAGATTGCTACTTGGCAGAGAGATTTTGAACTTATCTTTTCTCTAGAAATGTAAGAAAGAAAAAGTTATTCCAAAGTTTATTTCTATCAAGGATAATGAAATTTTTAAAAGATTTCCACAGAAGAATCTTAGTTTTGAGCTCCAATGCCTGAATCTATATATTAGAGACAAATTCGCATACGTCAATATTTTATCAAATAAGTTTTTCATCTTTATAGTGAATTTGTTGATAAAACCCCTGCTGATGTTTTCGACCATAAAATGCATATAATTTCCAGTTTGCTTCATATCCAACATACAGAGAAAACTAATATCCACACAAGGAAATTACAACTACTTATGGACCGGAAGCTTTGTTCTTCGCCTCCTTCAACTGCTAAACCAGTTCCTTACGTTAATTATACAAGTAAAGTCTTTTCTAGTATTGAAGATAGTGCTCTTTCTCTTGGACGAAAATTTGTATTTGATAATAATCAAAACCGAAATAGTATTATTGAAGATTGTGAAAACATCATTCAAGTCATCCCGGAAAGTAATAGAGATGAAGAGAGGGCAGCAATATACAGATTAGTAAGACAAATATCGTATAAACAGAATAAAGAACAGAGCGTAATTTTGAGGACATTAAAGAAATTAAAAAAGGATCTCAATATTATCATTATCAAGACAGACAAATCAAACAAAATAGCAGTTTTGGACAGATTAACTTACATTGATAAAATGAATGCGTGCATTGCTGATATGGACTGTGAACTTCTGCAGGAAGATTTAAACAAGAAAATTTTCCGTAAAGTTGAAGCGTTAGTTCGCAATGGAAAATGGCCAGATAGAATGAAATCACTTATTAAGATCAATCATACTGGTGTTACTCCGATGTTGACTGGGAGAATGAAAGATCATAAGCCAAGTTTACCATTGGGACCCATAGTTTCCCGCTGTGTTGCCCCCATATACTTTTTAGAAAAGGCTTTCGTGATCTCCTTGAAGTCGATACTTCCTGTATCAGAATTTGCAATTTTATCTACAAGAGATTTTATTGATAAAGTTAAAGTAATTCCAATTAATACAAACACCATTATGGCAAGTTTAGACGTAGTTTCATTATATCCTTCCATCATTATGCACGAAGTCATAGAATATATTAATTTGATAATAGATAAAATTTCAAACATATCTCAAGATATCAAAACCTCCCTTAAATCTGGCCTAAACCTAATAGTTTTCAGTAACATTTTCATTTTTAATAAGAATATTTACCAACAGCTGCATGGTGGGCCGATGGGGTCACCAGCAGAGATGGGCAGTATCGAAAATACATGTATTTGAAATACATTTTCAAAATACATTTGTATTTTGTATTTTGTATTTTATCCCGACAAAACGAAAGTATTTTAGTAATGTATTTTGAAACACTTTTTCCAAGTATTTTGTATTTTGAAAATACATTTCATACTCAAAATACATTTTTGTAGATTTCAAGTTGCTTCGTTTAAACCACCGCAGGTGTAAGATTCACAAAAGCAAAACAGATGCCTCTCTCTTTTGTTTTGTCTGATAGGATTCGTTTCTAGAAGTTAATGTAAACATACTTTTTCAACTATTGCTATGATAAGGATTAGAATGAATGTTTCTGTTTTACTTAAGTATTTTTGCTGAACTGTACGTGTACAATTCTAACGTTCTAGTTTTTATAATTATAACGTTGCTGGGAGAACGAGAAAAACTATTGTGTGATAAGCAGGAAGAATCATTCAGAGTTTTGCTGTGTATAGTACTTTTTTAAGAACCATAGAAAGAAAGTTAATGTAGTAACAGAAAGGAATGTAATATATGTTTAAATCTCGTGAAAGAATGGTTGATATTTCCCCAGCTCCGGATAACAATATATCAATGAATTGCGATAGTGTACGTTGCGCTATATTAGATGGGAATTTTTTAAAAATAATTAGTATAATAATAGTAATAATAGTAATAATAGTAATAGGCAAAGTTAAAGGAGCATGCCAAATGTATACAACAAAGTCTACCGTTATAAGTGGAACCTTCGACGCAACAACGCATTTTAAAACAAATTTAAAGGAAAAATTTTTAGTTTTATACTGTTATCATAGCTGCCAACTTTCAACTACTCTTCCGTAGTACCTGGATTAGTTTGATCCAGATTAACGTCTTTTCAAACCAGAAAATATATTTCATGAACCTTTATTTATTTAATTTCAGGAATGTTAGTGGAACATACTTAATTTCAGTTCTTTGAAAAAATTCTGGTTCGAAACTCATTAAACCAGGGTCAAATTAACGCATGTATTACGGATAATCGATGTCAGGTTGACACCTATGTGTTATACCTTGATTGCAGTATTTTATCTAGTTTCTTTGTGTACTTTTTATCAAAGTTCGGGCATATTTTAACCCACCCCTGATATTCATTTAATTGGAAGATAATTTTACTATATAAATAGTTCCATTTATTGATATAGAGATCAGATTTTTAATAATTGTATTTACGATTGAGTATGTTAAATACCGGCGTTTTGGCTATAGACCTGTCGTTAATGGAGATACATGTTATATAGTGTGATTTCGCTTTTTTTTTCTCATTTTATGTTTTATTTTATAGTGATTTTTTAGTGAAGATATAAAATATAAAATGGTGTCCGACCGAAACGAAAGTTGCTGTCCGAAACCGAAGTTTTATTCCTTTTTGAATTTATAGGTAATAAAACTTCGAAACGAAATTTTCAAACGAAAATTTCTCAGATGAAAATTTCATTATTGATAAAAATATTAATCAAGTTAATTACAAAATTATTCCCCTACAGCAGATTTATTATGCATTTATCATTTTGATATTTATTTTGATATATATTTATGGTTTTAAATGTGCGGATATGTGTAGGGGCATGTGAAGAGAAAACCGCTCCCGGAGCCAATTTTTTCTTGTGACAAGCTAAAAATGACATTGGTAGAAAAATCTGACGCCCCCTAAATTTCCGCTCCCAGGGCGACCACCCCCTTCTCTCCCCCTTTCGCGCGGCTCTGGGTATGTGCATTATTTTTTTTAGAATAAAATTTAAAAATAATAATAATAATTAAACATTATTTTCTACCGATTTATAAGCATAGAAATGTATACATTATTAATTGTGCAATTATTTATGTATCCCGTGTATTCTGAGATTACTTATGTATCAAGCGAGATTGTTGTTCATTGTACAGAGATCCAAAATGTTTAACAGTTTGGTTTGCAAATTAATAAAAAACAAATTTCAGTAAAAGATTCCTTAAGAAAATAGTAGTGTATTCATGCTTAAAGAAAATAAATAGCAATTTTTAATTTGCAATCATTATAACAAATATAGTATGCATGAGTTTTAAATGCAATTTTACAATATGAATGATGGAAAAAACATTATGAGTATTTAAAGTTATTTTAATGCTATGACCAGTTCAAGATTGTAGGGTATTTAACTTCTTGAGGGGCAGTGAAACATATTATACCCAGTGTTGAATTGAGGGGGGGTGGCCCGGTGGGACATTCTCACCCGCACGGAGCAATAAAATGTCCCCCCCCCAGGAAAAATGGAAATTTTTGCGTTTTCAATAATCAAAAAGTGCAATCTCCCCCCCCCCCGGAACTTTAAATTGTCTCCCTCCGGAGCCACTGAATTCCCTCCCGTAGAAAAGTGTCTGAATTCAACTCTGATTATATCCTACTTAATTTTAATCAAGATTCGCACTATAAACTTTTAACTAAATTTTATATACTTTGGTTCAAAAATGCTTCAAATTTTTTTTTTTTTTTTTTTTTTTTTTTCTTTTTAATTTTTAAACTAAAATTTTTCAATTATTCCGGTGTGAATTTAGCATTACAAAGACACAGTTTGTTGTCCCTCAAAGTGTTGAAACAGACCATGAAGAAGAGCGATGCACAAATGGAATACACTAATTATCTATTAAACACTAAAAAAAACAACAAAAAATTATTTGATGTCATGATATTCCGAACATAGTATTGTTATATGTTATGATATTTCCAGGATTTAAATAAAAATGTTTAACATGTTGTTTATTTAATTTTTATCTTTTTTATTATTTAAGGGAAATATATATGCGTTGTAGAGATCAAAGCTCTATCGAATTATATATACTTTTTAAAAAACTTCCAACGAAAGAGATTATACAATTCTTTTATGTATGTGTATTTATGTATGCGTGTAAGTATTACTACTGAACTGACACTTTGATTTTCAATCTCTCGCTCTTTTTACATTCCTCTATCTTTGCAATATTGGATTTTCAAAAATATCTACTTCAGGTTTTTGATGGATTTATATGTTTTAGAAAGTCCTGAATATCATTTGATTGTTTTTAGAAAGTGTCCATCTTGTGAGTTTGTTTGCAAGTGACAAAAATTTTCTGGGCCTCTATCCAGCGCCGTGCAAAAAAAAAAAAAAAAAAAAAAAAAAAAAAAGGGGGGGGGAGGCGATGGGAACGGTCGCCCGGACGCGGAAATTTAATGGCCGCCAAATTTATACTACCACCGTCATTTTTTAGCCTGTCACAAAAAAGTTGGGGGGGGGGGTCGCAAAATTGAAACATTGCCCCTGGCGCAGTTTTTTTCGCACGCCCCTGGCTCTAAAAATTTAAAAGGAAAAAATTCTTTAACAGATTTCCTTTCAGCTGAAACACAGTTTTCCCTAAATTTAATTTTTTTTTTTTTTTTTTTTTTTGCTTGTTATTAAATTCATTTTGCATGAATTAACACATTTGCCATTTAAGGCTGTTCTCATCTACTCTGCTAACAAGCGCAAAACATTTTGACACATTTACAAACTCAGTTTTTTAACGGAAAGACATAAATTGAAAGATCCGATTTTGGAAGCGATTTGGAATTGAACTGTGTTTTCGATTTTTTGATCAATGAATTATATAAGCGATTTTGTTCATGCGACAAACACTTCTTGTTTCTGCTTGAGTGGTTAATCTTCTTATGCGCACAAATAAAGTTCAAAACGCCCACTTTGACACTAAGATTGAACACTTGAAATACTTATTGTGTTTGTAAAAATACGGGAAAATTAGTGCAATTCCATTACTTTTGAATAACAACACTTGCTACTTTCATCCATTTCGAACAAAAATAAATCAAAACTTATTTCATAAAATTAACCATTTGGATTTAAGAACACCTAAACCTCTTCAGTCCTGGAGTACTCATTTGGGTACATAAAAACAAAAGCCAAAATTACACCCAAAATTTTTTTATAAATGCATGGATTTCTGCTAGCACTATTCAGATACATCACAGTGTCCTATATTACCAATAAATGTGCTATATGTTTAACCCATTAGTGCCTAGCGTCCCTTTTTAGGGACGGTTAAAGAAAAGGCCATAAAGCAATTTTCACACCAGTAAATGGAAAGAAAAATAAGCACGATTTTAAACGAAGCAAATTCCCCAATAAATTAAAATAAAAATTATTTGTCCTTTAAAAGTGGTGGGAAACCCAAAATTTCAATTTTAATATAGAAAATAACTTGGGCATTAATGGGTTAAAGATGGAGGAACCATGTGACTTTGAAAATGGAACATTTCCAAGATGGATGGCATAAACAGTTTTCCAACAACTTCACGACAAAGTATGTGAATAATACAAATTTTTGAGTGAATTAAAAACAATATATTGAATTTTTTATAAACTATAATGTTTCAATAATTATTTGGAGTTGTTTATAAATGTTGTTCATATGTGCATGGATGTGAAAAACATCTGTAAATATGTTGTACCCATTTGGGTACAATGGGTCTTAACTATACATTTCCAGCTAAAGAAACTAATTTTCTGCGTAACTATTGTGTACACTTGGTTATTAAAAATTTTTTTAGGAACGAATAAATTATTTAATTTAGTCTTACAAAACAATTTAAAAGAACTTTTTTCATTTTTTAAAATAATATAAAGTAATATACTGAATTTACTGCTAAAATATGTCATAATTTTTAATAACTTTAAAATTTTTTAACAAGGTTTGAAAAGTTGCATAGTTGTACAAGCCCGCATGTATTAGTCAAAAAAGTCCATAATAAATGATACTTTATTAGAAGATTATTATTAAAAGGTATGTAGTATATGTGTAGTGGTATGTATAGTAGTATGTGTATATTATCTGTGGCTTCCAGTAATAATCACGTAAGGCACATTTTTAATATTTTGTGTAATTAACGTTTAAAGTTTTTAAATATCTTTTTATCATTACTTTTATAAAATAGATTAGAACTTAATTTTCATTACATTCAATTAGGATATAAGAGCTTCTCTTTTTTTTGCCAAAACAGTTATGTAAAAATATTTTTTATTAATTGAGAACCAATTAAAAAAAAATTTCAATTTTTAAATAAAAATTTATAGTCGCCCTATGACGGGAAGTATTCAATTTTTTTTTTCAGTAATATGGCAGATTAAACCACACTTCTAAAGCTACATTTTCCCAAGTTATCTCAATTTTTTTCCAAAAATGTGCCATACCTGGTAATTACTGGAAGCCACAGATACATCAGATACATAGATAGATGTATAGTAGCAAGATATGCATTACGATTATTACAAGATGTGTACAATATTTTTGCGCAATACATAGCTTTATGTAAAAAATCAATTAAGTTGTTTAAATTGATATAACTTTTTAACAATAAATAGTTTTATTTTTGTAAAACAAAATTGGTTTTATTTGTTTAAAAAATGACATTTTTACTCAATTGCGACCCGATGTACCCATATGGGTACATAAATTTTAACTATTTGAAAATTTTTAAAATAAAAAATTAATTTTATTTTATTTTTTCTAAGCCTAAAAGCACCATAATTTGCTAATAAAATAATTTTTCTATGCAGCAGATTTTTCTCGGGACTGAAGAGGTTAAGACAGGATTCCTTGACATATTCATTTTCGGAGTTCCTTTTATTGTGCTTTAATTTTATTGACCAGAAATATATTTACCATTCTTTAAAAATGATAAAATTAAAAGTTTTAACTGTAAAACTATTGTAATTTAAAAATACATACATTATTTGGAATAAACTGTTGGTTCGGTCCAGATAGTACTGATTTTTGGATAGTTCAGGCCGGGACGGGATACCCAACTTACGGGCAGGATTCAGAAAAATACTACAATTTTTGACTAATTCAGACCTCTAGGAAGGATGAAGTCCAGTCTCGGTCCGGTCTGGACAGAATAAATCAGGCCCGGCCCGAATTTGCAGAGAAAAAAGTAAAGCCCGGGACCCGAAAGAGTAATAAACAGGCCATTTGAGACTATCCTTCAGGAAAATATAAACTGAGTATCTGACCCGGACCAGCCCGGAACGACTGAAGAGCAAGTCCGGGCGGCCCGGCCAGAGTGTTGTGGATAAAAAAAAATGTCCGAAACCTGACTGCTGACCGTGCCGGACACGGTCTGTGAGAACCCCCAATGTTATATACAGACTTTTAAAAATTCAAATGTATTTTGTATTTTAAATGTATTTTCAAAATACATGTATTTTGTATTTTGAATTTTTTTGAATAGGAAAATATTTTATATTTTGTATTTTAGGTTCTAAAACTAATGTATTTTGTATTTTGTATCGAAAATGATTTTTTGATGTATTTTGCCCAACTCTGCTGCTGAATTCGTGTTAAGACCACTAGAAAAAAAAATTTTAATACGTTTAATTTAAAACCTGAATGTTGGTTCCGTTATGTTGATGATGTTTTCATCTTATGAAACCACAGTTTTGCTGAATTATATGTTGTTCTACAAGATGACAATAAATTAAGCAATAGTATTAATCTCACCCTTGAAGTCGAAGAAAACGCCTCCCTTCCATTTTTAGATGTTCAAATTAATAGATGCAATTCAAATTTAAAATTTTCAGTTTATAGAAAACCAATAAAAGAAAATACAGTTATCCCATTTTCAGCCAACATGCCTTTCGAATACAAAATATCTGCTTTCAGGTCATTTATTAAAAGAGCTTTTATGATTTGTTAAGATGACATATTAAATAAAGAAATTGATTTTTTTACAGAAAATAGCTTTTGACCATGAGTTTCCTGCAAAATTTGTAAATAAAATAGTTCAACAGTACAATACTCCTCCCACATCTGGACAACGACAGGATAAGCTTGTGGTTTACAGAAAATTTCATTATATCCCTTACATATTTGAAAAAGTAAAAAAAGATCGCACAAAAATATAACATAAATCTTGTCGCCATTCCACCTCCATATCTCATTGACATCGTTACAGATAAGATCGACAAAATTCCAATAGATCATAAATCTGGTATTTATGAACTCCCCATCACTTTATCTAATAATGTTATAAAAGTCTACATCGGCATGACTACGCTTTTAATAGAACTTCTACAACTTCTACAACTTTTAATTAGAATTAAAGAGCATCGCGGAGATATTAAACAATATAAACAGAATACTGCTCTTTTTCGCTTCTACTTGGCGAACAAGGGTTGTCGTATTAACTTTGAAGAGGCCAAAATCATAGTTTCGTGCAATAACCCAGTTCAAGGTAAAATAAGAGAATCTATCGAAATTATTGCACGAGAAAATAAACCATGTAATGATAATTTATCCTACAATATACCAAAAATATGGCATAACATCATAAAATCTTAAAATTTTTATTTCGTTGCAATATTTTAATCTTTACTCACGTGTAAGTGACAACATTTTTAAACTTTTAATTCATTTAGATTTTAATTTACTAGAAATATTATCTTTCGATCAAGATGCAAACTTACTCCTTCCATTTTCATATTTTCCTGAAGACGCCCACAGAAGATGACGCGAAACGTTGATAGTTTTGTTTTATTTTAATTGTACAAATGTATATTAAAATTCTTGTTTTGTGCACCACTAAGCAATGTGTTGTATTTTAATAAATACATTCTTATTAGTTCAGATATTTTATTATTAATTAATAATGCGTTCATATTTAGCACTTGGAATATTTAAAACATTTTTAATACCATTACCATAGATTCATTATATACACATAATATTACGAATAGAAATTTATACACATGAATATATTTTATTAATAATTCATAATGAGTTCATATTAAGAACTTTGAATATTTAAAAAATATTTACCCATTATCATAGATTCATTACATACACATGTCATTATGAATAGAAATTTATACACATTAACATATTTTATTAATAATTCGTAATGCGTTCATATTATTCACTTTGAATATTTAAAACATTTTTAACCATTATAATAGTTACGACTCCGTTATGTCTAAGATAAATGCACTTCTGTAAAACATTTCCTCAAAATCACAAAATATTTTCTTGTTTACCACGCTA
Organism: Maratus speculifer; assembly: GCA_964019185.1. NCBI lineage: Eukaryota > Metazoa > Arthropoda > Arachnida > Araneae > Salticidae > Maratus > Maratus speculifer. The sequence goes on along the minus strand of OZ025301.1, from coordinate 160,547,239 downwards.
ACCAAACAAAATAAGAAAACGAATGCATTTATTACGTTTTAAAGGAATTACGATGTCTAGCGTTTCTTCTTGACGAAGATATATTGGAAGTCAATCCATCATCATGTATGTAGTTTTTTCCGGCATTTGTCAGGCTATAGGAAACGTTGTTTTCGAAAAACGTATGTATATTTTTCAAAATAGAACAGTTTGGTTATATCGAAAATTTTAAAAATGACATATACATTTCTTCTATCTCAAAAATACACTTTTACGTTTAACTCTTTGCGGCGCAGAGCAAATTCATTGTTTAACCCTTTCCGGCGCACTACTCTTTAAAGTTGGAATTTGAAGAAGAAAAAAATTAGGCAATCTATTTAGGCCTAGAGTAGTACACAGGTATTGTTTTGTAAAGATTGCACTAACCATTTTAATTATACTGCTGTTGTCGAAGTGGTAACCTCCTTAAGTAAAGCATTAATAAGCGCAGTGAGAAGAGCATTGTTGTGAAGCGCGTATTACAGTAAAACATTTTACCTATTATTTAAAAACAGTAGAGTTTGATCTCTGTCGTGCTGCTATCTAGAAATCATAAGAAAGATTTAAAGTAGCCATTAGAGCAGTTTTTGAAATATTCACGGAGTTTTTGTGTCTCTAAACAGGGGGAACTTTAGGTGTTACCGACCCGGCAACACTGCGCGTTAAGGGGTTAAGTATTAAAATTCATGACTGACACCGATATTTAAAAACACCTTTATTTATAAATAAGGAAACGCTGCATTTGACGCATTCGATAAAGGGTAAAAATTTTTTTGCCAAAATCCCGGTGCTAATGTGGAATTTGGGCATTAAAATTAAGTGGTTTCATAGATATACCACCGCGCCGCAAGGGGTTAAAACTTATCAGTGATTTAGAGAAATTAAAAAATAGATTTATCTCTAGAGACGAGGGACTTCTATTCCTAAAACGATGAAATGACACAATGACACCAGAATTTACAAACAGAAATTTCAAAATAAGCAAAAGCTTTTGTTCATGTGGTTTATAATAGATTTTTGCAATATAACAGAACAACGATGTAATCGAAGTAACTGTTTCCAACTAATAACAAGAATAATAGAAATAACAGAACAATTGGTGCTTCTAACGTCTCTACATTTACATTCCTATTAGACAGGGTGATTCAAAAAATCGTGGACAAATTGATATGACAATTCGGGCATACAACAAACATAAAAAAAATTACAGGAACATTGAGCCGCAAACCACTTATTGAATCAGCAATAAAGGGCATTTCATTCTAACCTAATTTAGGTTGATGGTAATAATTTTCAGAAAACTGAAGTATATTATAATAAAACATTTAACAGACATTCTCACCTTAGTTTTAAATTTGATAACACCAAACAAAAGTGGTAGACGTTTGCATCATGCGCACCAGCAATATGCACTTGGCACCTCACATTTTGGACTGTGATAATCAGTTTATACGGTATCATGGATTGCTTGAGCAATATGTTTTTCCAGATCTTTTCGCAAATTTATCACATTTCACACAAAATAAGGCACATATCATTGCATTTTCAGTACAATATTTTTTCCTCGAAATTGTTACTTTCATACCGGGTGTAGCTAGAATGAAACACTGTATTTTTGACTCAATAATCGATGTGCGAGTCTATGTTCCTATGTGACTTTTTTATCCTTGTTGTATGCTTGATTTGTCATACATTTTGTCCACGTTTTTTTTAATCACCCTGCACTGCACGAAGCTCTGTCTCAATAATTGTAACATAACAATATTTTCTTTAAGACTATATTGGTGTAAAAAAAAACTCGCAAATCTCATCCTTGTGTTATGTAAGTCACTATATAACACTCACCCGCTTCCCTATTTTACCCGTATGTCGTAGCATATTCACAGTATCCGCAAAGAAACTCTTCGGGAGAGTTGAATTCTGATAGGAATTTGCCGACGCGTTTTCACGTAACTTGGCGATAATTATACTTGACGTAGCGATAGACGCTTCCGTCGAGTTTGATTTCCTTCGGAGCCGAGTACAAAGTAAACTTTAAAATACAAATAAAAATTTGTGTTTAAAAACTTTTAAAAAGTACAGCTTTCAGTAAGACACGTTCCATCCAATGCAATGCTGCAAGAGAAAAGTTACTTTGTACTCGGTTCGGAAGGAAATCAAACTCCTCGACGGAAGCATCTATCGCTCGCCAAGTATAATTATCGCCAAGTTACGTGAAAACGCGTCGGCCAATCCCTATCAGAATTCAACCCTCTCGAAGAGTTTCTTTGCGGATACTGTGAATATGCATGCCGTACAGGCAACGTGGTTTTGCCAAGTATGATTGGCTTGTATCACGTACGGGCATCCATACTCCAATTTTAATTCATTATTCTCACGAGTAAAATTTTCTTGTAAATTTTGCATTATTTAATCCGAGCATTTCGGGTTCGATAAACAGGAGATAAAAAATTAAAAATTCTGTAAAAGACATGAAAAAAATACTCATTTTGAAATTTTTTTTCAAAATTATTGTCTAATTAAGCGGTTAAATTATGTGATATGAATTAATTTAAAAATGATCAAAGAGGACTTTTTTAAATATCCATAGTATTTCTGTAAAATTAAGATTTAAATAAAATAAAAAATACCTTTCCGACATTTCTATTTAAAGAATTTTTTACTGATTCACAAACAAATTATTTTCCTTTTAAATATCAATTTTTTCTTTCATAATTTTACCGTATTAAAAAAATGAGTTTTTTTGTAATTAAAATGTAAGTAGGATTTGCCCTTTTATTTAAATTAAAATGAACGTTCAACTAAACAAAGTAAACTTTCAAAAAATATTTCAATATTCGTATTTTCTTTTTTTCTTTTTTTTTTTTTTTTTTTCTCGTTCGTTGATAATTGTGCTTAAAATAATTTTTTGATAAACATTAGTGCTTTTTTTCTGAATTTGTAAGACTTCTTAAAATGAATTTAAAATAAAAATTAAATAGTAAAGCTATTCATATAAAATTTAATTAACAAATGAATATTCAAAAAATGTATCCTTGTTAATTTAATTTTAATTGCTTTTGCTGAATTTTAATTTATTCTCATCTACCAGTTACTTCAGCGCGTGAAACAGTTGAACAAGTCGGAAATTGAACATTAAGCATAACAAATGAGGTGCGTTATTACTACAGTAAAATTTTAAAATATTCAGATCTTGGTCTAATAGTATACAGTACTTCTTATACAGTATAGTAGTATAAATCATTTTTGTGCGTTCCTGTATATGCTGTCTGCTTTCTACTATTCAAGAAGTAACTTATAGTAAACCTCAACAATATAAACCAATTTCATAAAATGTGAAATAGTTTAATGTAACTAAAACGAGCCCAAAACAATGTTTCCCCCTATACCATTATCCAATGGAATACTTTTCTGTAGCTTTGTAAATTAATAACAAATATTATTTGCACCACAGATTGTACAGAAGGTACATATTAGTTTATACTTCATAGATGAATATAAATTTTACTATGTTGGAAAGAGGGTAACATCATTAAAATGCACTTGAAATTAATTTTCCTCACTCACCGTAATATAACGGAATATTTTTGACGTCGCTGTTATTGGACTATACATCCGATTTTCATAAAATTTTAAATGACACGACAAAATTATGCAACAATTATATATTTTGAATTTCATCGATTCCGTCGGGTAATTTTTGCTATTTTACCGTTTGTATAGAAAACGGTTATGTGACTATATTATGGAGCATTCTCATTGATCATAATTCACATATTGTATAGAAGTGTTCGGGTGACTATGCAGGAAAAGCTGCAGATTTTTTACAGTACAAAGTAACATGCAAGATTGGCAGCAAAAAAAAACACGATGTTAAATCTACCAGTCAATCTCTACAATCGACTTTCCAGGTGATTTCTCAGAAGATATGACTTAGCAGATCAGTTGTATTTTAATATGCGAATCGAGTTTTAATTTGCCTGAAATTCAACCGTTCATTGAGGTAATGGTTTGTGCAGTCACTCTCTTTGTACAAAAAATCATTTTGAAACTGTTCTTGGCTTTTTGTTGTTATATTATGATTAAATAGCTAACCTGATACATTAAAATTTAGTACGCACATTGATTATAATGTAAACCAAACCAGAATATGAAATGTAGCTTTATTTTTTTAAATGACAAAGCTGATAACTTGTATTTGTTCTGTTACCAGTAAAATTTAATAGAAAAGTATAAGACCGTAAATTCAAGTTAAGCAGTATGCTCTTAAATTTACGTAGTAATAGAAAGACTACGCGTCGCCAGCTATGAAATCGGACGTCAAAATTTTCGTACTAAGTTAATACTTGCAGAATGTGATAAAAATACACATGCAAGAATTTAAAAAAACTTTTCTCCAAATCAATTTTTGCAAAAAAAAAAAAGAAAAAAAAAATTAAATAATAATAATTTTAAATCTGGTAAAGAACAATCACGAGATATCATGTAAATTAAAATCAAGTGCAATAATAAAAAGGGATATGTGTAACCGTAAATTATTTTATACCATTGTTTTTTTCATTTTTTTGCAGGTACGTTTTTCCAAATTTTAGGTAACTCCACGGAGGCTGAACTTTTGCATATATTTCCACTACGTAAAAAGATCTCAATATAAAATTTTCATAGATTAATTATTCCATCATTTTTTGATAAATCAGAAAAAAATATAATCTGGTCAAAGCTCTACTTTTCTCATTATATTTGATGTCTAATGCTTTTTGATAAAAGTACTAAGTTTCAGTTTGTCATTCGTATATGAAATAGCTGATTAAAGGGGTTTCCTGCTTAAAGAGGTATATTATATACTCCTAATAATTGGTTTGTTTTTAATGGTATTTTACCCTATTCCAATAATAAACTAATACCAATTGGCAAAGCATTAATTCCTTTATTACTTTTTCCTTTGTTTTCCAAAAAAAAAAAAAAAAAAAAAAGCGCTTGCCGATTTTAAAAAGTGTTTGCACCGCCCCTTGAAATTTTATTACCAATAACTTTTAAAAGCTTCTTCCATTATATTTTTCTAAGATTAAACGATTTAAAGAAACCTGCCCTAATTTCCAGCGTTTAGCCCACACATCAAAAATTCATTTTTCAACTCAGGAAGTTTTAAAATAAATTTTAATCTATTAGATCTCTGTAAATAAAAACATCTAATAATTTTACCTGTAAGGATTTCTTTTTTACAGGTTCTAGTTTGGACAAAAGCAAAAGTGCGTTGTACGACCACCTTTACACTTTCCAAAGCTTTCAGCATTTTGATAGATTTTATTGTCAGGGCCCGATTCTGCGTAACGCGCACAGGTTACAGGACGTCAAAGGCTGTCATACTGTGACCATATTTCTGACATTTAAAACAACATTTCAATCTGATAAAACCACTATCCTCTGAATACTATGCATGAGCTAACACAAAAATGGCATCTGCCGAATGCATTTTTTCAACATATGTACCGTTCCGTAAACTTAAACAGTAGTTTTTTTTTTTATTCAATGAAATTTTTAGCAATTAGTTTAATGAAAAAAATTTATCTTCAGATATATAGACTAGTACATTTAAAAATTTCTGGTACTAAAACACCAAAAATCTTCTGAATCCTTTGATGCGTATAAATTCTGTCTGTAAATTAATCATTGGTGCTACACACATCTTATTCAATACTGAACATGTTATAATAAACATCATTAACATATCTCATTTGCATGAAGATATGAATATATTTACTCGAGTTAGAGTATGGAGAGGTAGGCAAATAGTTGGTCAGATGTACATAAAAACCGAATTTATAAACACTTCCACTTATGTTGGAAAGTTTTAAACACGAAGTAACAAGTACGCATCGGTTCTTTAATTATTTATTATTATTTTTTTTTTACTTGATGTAAAGAGACAATTTTTTCTTCCGATATAGAGACCCGTCCCTAATAGCATGCATGGTCACAGTGACGTCACCAAATCTGTGACCAAAATGCCACCTCTCAGTGACGTCACATTGTGACTGAGATGTGACTTTCTTAAAAATCTTTAGAAATTTATAAATATCCTTCAAAACATGTTATTTACTTTACAAAACATGTTTCTGGCAATTTAAATATCGTCGCTTTTGTCACAGTTTCGTCACAATGTTAATGTCAAATTAGTCACAAATGACACATTTTTCACAAATTTGTCACATTGTGACCACTTCGTGAAACGTCACAAAAGAGCTCTAAAACGGCCTTAACGACTTCACATTTTAGTCACTGTGACTTCACATCGACGTCACGTGACGTCACATCGACAATCGATGGTCACAAAGTCACAATGTGACTTCACAACGACGTTTCAGTGACGTCATTATGCTTTACGGGGTAGTTTACAAAATTTCTGGTACAAAAATACCAAAAATCCTCGGAATTCCTTGATGCGTATGAATTCTGCCTGAAAATGAACAACTGATGCTACACACTTTTTATTCAATTCCGAACATGCCATAATAAACATATTAATATATATCATTTGCATGAAAATCTGAATATATTTAGACAAGTTAGAGTGTGGACAGGCAGACATATAGATAAACAGACGGACATACGAACCAAATTCATAAGCACTTTCAACTGTATTGGAAAGTGTTAAACGCGAAATAATAATTACTCATAGGTTCTTTAACTATACAAATCATTTTTAGCTTTGTAAATAAAAGAAATATTTTCAAATTATCGAAAAATTTTAATTACAAAAAATAGTCTCATTTAAACTTACTATTTTATTTCTAAAGATAATGCATTCCCAAAATACATGCAAATAGAACTATTAATTTTAAATTTAAATGTCAAATTACACAGAACAACTCTTTTAGAAATAAATCATCTAAATGACTTTTTCCTTCACCATTAAACTTAATTATAATAACAGAAGAATAAGTAAAGAAGAATAAGTCATTTGTAAAATATTTAACGACAAATTCTGTTTGGAGAAAGATTATTCAAGTAATGATAATAAGGCAAAGGAATAGATGAAAATGCTTCATTAATTAAAGAACTTATTCCATTAAATAAACATCCCGCATTGTAGAAATAACTTGTAAATTATTTGATAATTTGTCATAATGATGATAGATATATAACAGAATACTAGCTGACCCACCCGGCGTTATTAGGTCCTTTCATAATAATCTTAAATGAACATGAAATATATATTATTTTATATGTTTTATCGTATATCTTGACTCGATTTTTCCTAAAATACGTGCTCGCTGACTATGTAAGAAAATCTGTAATAAACTAATCTAGGGGTAAAAAGGTTTTAAATACCTGTAACTGGAAACGAGATAAGTTATGTTTCCAATAACTGCGTACTTTTCTTTGAAAGTATTTAAAATTTATATTTTAAATTTATAAACTTTTTTGTTCACATCTTTTCAAACTAATTATGTGATACTCAATCCTAATTATACATGAATCAGATTGATACTCAATCACCGGCTAAAAAGTTAGTATATAGTATTAGCTTTTCAGAGCTATTGTATAAAATAAAATATTTTTTTTTCATGAAAATATGCCCAATTCTCACTCTGCAGCAATAAATATAATCATGACCTAATTGTAATCTAACCATAACCAATTAGAGTTTTCAATTAAAAAAGACATAAGCTTTCACAGGGCTCCCACTAGGTCCGTTTTTTGAACAATAGTATTATGGGGAGTTATAATTTTTACCGTTGACAGTTGAATTTACATCGGTTCGAAAATGTGATTTTTTTATTAAATTTGTTTTAAATATATGGAGATAACCAAGGTTTAATTTAAACTATTTTTAAAAACTATTCCGGTGTTAACAATTTATTTAAAAAATAGAGTAAATTTTTCCATACCTCTAGTGTTAGAAGAAAAATCTTCCATATAAATTGCATTGAAACATCTACGAATCGCGTTTTTCTTACAATTGTATCCCAAACTTTACCATGAATATTTTTTTGAAAAATTACTAGTTCTCAAAAAATGAAACAACGAGAATATTATTTTTACCTGTATTCTGTAACACGGGGAACAAACGTTGGAACCCTTTGTAAATGTAAATGCCTAACGAAATGAATTTTTTAATTAAATGGCTGTTTAAACGAATATTGCTTGAATGTGAAGTTTTTTTGGAACACTGCCGGTATAATACATTTAAGTATACTGTTAAAGTTCACAACTTTTGTTAAAAAATTTTCCTAGAGGAGAGGGTATACATAGTAGGTTCCATCAATTCCCAGATTAGGTCAATTACGAATTATTATAAAACAGATCAACAATTTTATCTTATTGGCCTTAAAAGTACATTCCTATTGCATCTAAACACTTATTCCGGTGTTCGTAAAACCGTTAAAAACACTCCTTGAATCCATTTTTTCAGACGTCCTTCAGTAACTTTGTAACATTTTTTATTTTCTCATCTGAATCCACCAAAATGATGTCCCTTCAATTTCAATTTCAACCATGAAAGCAGGTAAAATGCCAATGGTACTAGGTCGGAGGAATAAAGAGGGTGTTTTAGAGTGTTAACACTGTGTGCAGCAAAGTAATTTTTCCCGAGCTCAACGCGATGGTAGAACATTGTCGTGAAGAAAAAAAAAAAAATTAATTCATTTTTAAAGTTGATTTTATTTGATTGCATCTTGTAGTCGTTTAAGAATCTTCATTTAAAGTTTTTTATTGAGAATGTGGTCTCCAGGTATAAATTCCTATCGAATGATGCCCTCATAATCGAAAAACATTTCCAACATTTTCATCAGCGGTGGAGAGAAGGAGTGCTCAGACCAAGAGTCATCTTCGATGTTTGTGTGATCTTCACGAAACGGTTACGCCACTCATACATAGCCGTATTTTTGGAGAGGGGCTTTCTATATGATTTCATGAGCATCTCGAGCATCTCAGAAGATAATTTCTAGAGCAAAATGCAGAATTTCATGTTTGCACGCAGCTTTAAAGACGATATTTTAAAATTCGATGAATGATAAACTCACTTTGCCAGAAATGATCCGCAGATAACTATGACATTACCGGAAATGCCTGCATGTATTTCTTATTTGTGCTGCCAACCTCCTAAAAAGATATTTCCCTTGCAACGAACACCTGCGTGAATGTAGGCGACCATTCCGGGAGTTTATTGATTTTAAAATGTATGATATATACACTTATTTTACAGAGCTGTATAAAATATCATGAATATTTATAGAATGTTGTTGGTTATAAAGTTTTACTATGACGCTTCTAGTATCTAATTAAGAAGGATTTAAAATGAGAAAAATGTTCAAATAAAAAGAATATTATAAACAATACTTAATACAAATAATACGAATTTTTCTATCTGCCATATACGTATTTTATCATATTGAACTGCATTTTATTTGGCATGAATGTTTTATTAATTATTTTAAAAAGGCTCCCTCTTGCTCCCATTTAAATATTTAATTGGCACCACTAATTAAAAAATAATAATCTTGCAATGTACTTCTCTTGTACTTGTTTTCAAGCTGTATGTAAATTTGTTTCGCTTTGATGAAAACTTGTCGATAAAATATAAAAATTGGCGCATGTGGGAGTCATGTTTTAATGAACCAATGCTTCAAATTTTTCTTCATAATGTTTAAAAATACATTCAAACTAATATGAATTTTACTCCACATAATTCACAGAAAAATGAAAATGACAATTACAAAATCGCTTTATAAATACTTTTTTTAAGAATTGGAGGATATTTGAATTTTAAATTAAATATTCGTAATAAGATATTATTTTCAGACAAAACTTCTTTAATTAATACAAAACTTGTTCAACTTAAAAATATGACAACGTTATTCAAGATTTTTAAGTAATATATATATATTATATATATATGTATGTATATGTATATATATATGTGCATACATATATATATGTGTGTGTGTATGTGTTTTAAACAGTATTCAATTTTTAAACATTACATTTTTATTATATATTTTTAAAGTTATAAATAAATATTAATAAAAGAAAAATGTTTGTCTAAGTATGTGTTAGATAACAACGGCTCAGGAAATCTCTCGTATGTTGAAGTCTGAAAATTAGGTTTCGGATAGAGAATGGAGTTATAAATAATAGGAGAAAACATTTAGTCTAATAGTTGCACGTGAAGTAACCGTGGTAGCAGACATATGATGGCCGTTTCTTGTAATCAAACCACTAGTTTCTGACTACCGTTGATAAAAACCTCCTGCAGTAAATATGAATAAAAAATTTCGTCAATTAAAAAAAATATTTTCTAGTAAAGTAATAAAGGTAGTTTTCCACAATGGTAAAGAATCCCGCCTAAAATGGTTACAATTAAAGTTTCGTTTTTCAAAGATGTGTCTGCCCCTCTTTTGTAATAGCTCCATGGGATAGAAGCCAACAAGTCCTGTGACTCAAAATATTTCTTAAAAAAAAAAAAAAAAAAAAAAAAAGAACGAAAAACCTTTCGTCCAGTATATTTTACCTAATAATTTCCAATACAATGAAAATACTGTAAGAAAACTTTACTGTCTATGAAGGTAAAATATGATGGCTGAATAAAAATTTTAAAAATACATAACTTATTTAAAAACTCGATTCATAAACTGCTATTACAATAAAAAAGGAGGTAAATATCTGTTTTACAGAGCTGCCAATACTACTCCTGTTTAAATAATATAAACATGTTTGGAAACACAATTTTATTTTAGTAAAATATATGCCAAATATATTCAATGCTATGTATTGCATTACATATTGTCAATAATTAATTAAAATTTATGTTTCTAAAATGTTTATTTGACTTTAAATAGGCGTAGTAGTTGGCAGCCATGATTTTATTTTTTGTATAGCCATGAACAAAAATTAAATATGATTCATGATATTATATGATCCATAGGTATTATGATCCATGGATTTGTATCTACATTTCATAATATACTTAAAGTCATTTCATTGAAATAATCAACACAGTTGGACGCTACAATTCGACAATTTCTTTGAATAAACGAATTATACTAAACGCATAAAACCATAGCTGTCAACGTTTACGCATTTTTGCCACCACTAAAATTGTGCAGAGATTTCCCATTTGTTTGATCGTAAAATTTCGACTATTAAATAAGACACTATTAATTATAAAATTTTTGTGGTAGGAAAATGCGTAAAAGTTGACAGTTATTCAAAACGAAAACGCACTTTCAAAAATTTCTTCTGTAATTAAAATCTTTTGTATGTCTCTGTAAATGAACGATATAATCCGTGCGCACTATATTCCTTACTAAACGCCGATTAGTTATTATTACACGATATATATATATTTTAGAAAATTAGAATTTTTCAGGCGCATTCGTAAATATGTAAATATGAAGCACCTATAGTCATCGTTCAGTTCGCCCGCCCGTCTGTCTGTCCGTAAATAACAGAGCAAAAGTTACACAACCGAATTGTTTGAAATTTAAATTATATACTTGTTGCACAATTTTGATGATCCATTTTAAATTTTTTAAATAGATGAATAGTTTTATTACAGGGACAATAAAAGTTATTACAGATGTATATTTTCCAAGTGGGTGAAAAAAGTTCGGGTTAGGACTCGAATCAGGGATGTACTGGCTGAAAGCTCCAATGCTCTTCGAACTGAGCCATCCTGGACGAGTACTGCAGGACTAATCCACCCAACTAATCTCAACGATCACAGTTGTTGTTGTTGTTGTTGTATGTATGTCGGCCAATTATCTACACTATGGGATATAGACCCTAAGAGGTGGGATGCCCTCCGTGGGGGTCTTTCTAAGGGAACCTAACCCGTATTTACGCAGGGTTCGAAGAAAACCACGGAAAACTCCGAACGGTTAGGCCGACGGTCGCGATTGGGTTCGAACCCAGCACCTACCGTCTACCAGTCTGAGGTCAGAACCTCTCGGCCACTGGTGGGGCACCTCAACGATCACAGAATCTGGTCTGATATTTTGGATCAGCTTAACAGAATAAATCAAAGATTAATATATGAAACTTCAGAAAACGCTGCATACTAAATTAGATTGATTTATAACATGATTATTCTATTGGTAAATGATCGATAATGACCATTTACCGATCGAATGATCGTATTATAAATTAATTTAGCACTAGAAAGACAGGAATTTTTACACAACTTTTATAAAAAAATATTTAACACCAGAATATTAATTTAAAACTGTTTAAGTTATTTAATTAATCCTTTGAGTGGCAGGTCAAATTCATTGCTTAAGTATTGAAATAAATGACTGCCACCGGAATTTGAAAACAACTTTATTTGTAAATAAGAAAAAGCTATACTACACGCATTCAATAAACCGTAATTTTTTTTAATAAAATTCTGGTGCCAGTGTGGAGTTTGGAAATTAAAATTAAGTGGTATATCTATGAAACCAGCGCCCCGCAAAGGGTTAGCCCGTTTTTCCTTTGTTTCTTTTAAATATATTCTATAAAGAAATTTATGGTTCGAACTGAAATATATTCCCTTAGTAGGGGCCAAATTGGCCCCTCGCTGTTATTTAAGTGTTAATCTACTTGTAAGGATTAGTCCTTTGCACCCGAGAGATAACTATCACTCATTTCTACTGTTGTCATGTTTCCTTCTTAAATCGGGACGCCAAATGCTTTGGGTGCCACTAATGTCTTACAGCTTATTTCGTCCTTTTTTATCACAAATTATTCGGCCATTAGATAAAGCGAAGAAATTAAGTTTAAAAATACCTATGTCCAGAGCATTTGGAGCACTCATTTACACGGGACACTAGCGGTCAGTGAGAATCACCTCTCGAGTGCGAAGTGTTAAGTTTGTAGAATTGAGCTTTCAATTTTTCTCATCATACTTTCTGTAATTGGTCTGCCTGTTCTTTCTGGTCAAGTGTCGGTAAGAGTGTAAGAAAACTAGTGAGCGAAAGGCTACCATTTCATGCGAAGTAGTGACAGAACCAACGAACAGAATATGCTTTCGTGTTCTTTCTCTTTTTTAAAACAAATTCAAATATCCCAATGGTCTTTTTTTTTTTTTTGTAATCGAACTAGGACAGTAATTTATTTATTTATTTATTTATTTTGAACGTGGCGCTCGTAACCGGACGCATTTTCAGAAAGAATCACGTTTTGAGCACCTTATCGCCAGAATAACGATTGGAGAGGAGATGAAGTCAATGCTACGCACCCTTTCTTGTTTCTGACGTCAAACGCGTAGCGAATAGCAACCCTTCCTTCTGCAAAGTGATCGTGCTTATTGTTCATTTGTTTTTCCCTAAATGTTATCAAGCAAACACTATAATATGAGGAAATGTTATTCACCGTTGTTTGCGATTAAAACATAGTTTAAAACAAAGAGCTTTTTCAGATTAAAATGCTTTAAATTTCACAGAATATCCAAACATAGGGGTTTTTTTTCTCAATTCAAAAATATTATTTCCTTAATTCGCTATGTTCGAAGAAATTGAGAAGTTAATTAAAAACAGTAGTAAAAAATCTCTTGTACTAAATATAATTCTATTAATCATATGTTTTATGACACATTTGAACTTAGTTTATTTTGTGTTTGGCCATGCAGCTAGCTGAAAGTTCTCGCTTTCGCCAATTCGCCAAGGCTGGTGCTCAAAACGTGATTCTTTCTGAAAATGCTAACCGGACCAGAAATGCGTCGGTTGTGCTTGCAATTTTGCTCAGTACGCCAACGAGAAGTGTTGAGCCAAATTTTATTCTGTAATTATTTTTAACCACTTAATTCACCCAGATTCTTTAAGATAACTTTCAAAAAATGCCTATTTTTTGTGTGGTTAACAGAATTTTTAAACTTTTATGACTGGTTTTTCGAAAGCAATATTTTTGCCTAAGTGAATCGGAAAAATGCTCGGAATAAATAACACAAAATTTACAATAAAAATCTACTGGTGAGAATAATAAATTATGATTGGACTATGAATGCCCGAACGAAGTACAGGCAATTCATCATTGGCAAAAGCACGTTGGCCGTATGACGTACGTGCAAAACAGGACTGAGATTAATACAATAGAATTGAATAAAATTAAACAACTCCTTTAGAATTTTTTTCTAATTAATTTTTCTTTTCATTTAATTACAATAACACGAGAAGAATAAACTAATTTGCAATGATTATTGAAGCAATCTGTTGCATTCAAAAATAAGTCATTAATTAAAGAACATATTCCATTAAAATAAATTATCCCCATTCTACAAGCAAGTTTTAATTGGTTATTGCATTGTGTAAAATAAACCGCAAATTAAATACGGCTTGTTAGTGAAATAAAACATAATTAGTTTCTATTATGCGATATTAGAGAAAGACGTTTGTCTGTTTTTCTTGGAAATGGTAAGTACGATTAAAGAACAATTGCGTAAAAAACTCTTTTTTTTTTTTTTTTTTTTTTTTTTTTTACTTTTGTTTGCTGAAGAAAACAATTAAAATAGTGAGATGGTGTTAATCATGCAAATTCCGATAACGAAAATGAAAATTTTCCGAGTAATTTAATCACTTACTAAATTTTAAAAAACAACCTTTTTTTTTTTTTTTTTTTTTTTTTTTTTTTTTTTTTTTTTTTAATGATTGTTTTAAGTGAACTTTATTTAACCAGTCAAATTCGTTCTAAACACTACTTACGTTACATATATCAGTAATGGACCTATAAATAAAAATAAACATACATATAGCGTAGTGTCGTGTAGTTAGCCATTTAGCGAACAGTATCCACAAAAAGTCACCTAACTTTAAAAGTACTATCGCCAGCAATATTTAATTAAAAGTTACCTTTTACAAAGTACGTATAATTGGAAAAATTTTATTTTCAAATAAATTTTTGAAGTAAATCCTGGTGTTCGCTGTCCATCATTTTCCATCGTAACTGAAATTCTCCGCGCAGGAAAGGATACAATAAATAAGACATGTAAGACGCTTAGAAGTTTCATTGTCATTAGAACATCAATATTAAAAAACAGTGAATTTGATAGCCGAGTGGTTCAAACTGATGGACAAAAACTTAAGGACCAAGAAGAAATGTGCACGTAAATAAGTATATTCGTGATATTGTGAGTTAATAAGCAATTAATAATATTAATAGAATGTTACACAGGATTCAATGTAACAAATTTTGTTCAAAGGATGTATATAGGGGTTAATTTATACCAGAGGTTAATTTTCTGAAACTTATTTATTGTCCGAAAATATGAATGTACAATTAAAGCAATATACTCAAAATTAACAATCATCAGTGCCATATCAATAAAAGATCTGGCCACCGTGTAATGCAAGATAACTTTTAACGCGGCGTAACATACTCAGAACAACATGATTTAGTAATCGTTGAGATAAGTTGCCCCATTCCTCCTTCAATACACGGATGATGGTTTCCATGCTTGAGGGAGGACGTTGTCGAGCAGAGATACGTCTTCCCAAAGTGTCCCATATATTTTCAATTACATTAAGGACAGTGGAACGTGCGGGCCAGTCTATGAAATGGTTAACTTCGGCTTCAACACAATCTTGTACAGACTGGGAGCGATGAAAAGATGCATTATCGTCCATAAAACGAAGCATTTCGCCGACAGCACCTCGAAAAAGTTTTACACGGGGAAGAACAACGTCTTCAATGTACCGTCTACCGGCCATCTATCCTTGGTCAAGCACATAGAGATCCGTGCGGCCATTGAAATTATGTCCGATAACACCATGATACTGAAGTCGCATATTCATATCTTTCTAGAATAGTTTAACGACAGTAAGCACTATCAACCTCGCGCCATATCAATTTACGTCTACAATCAGACGATAGTATGAATCTACTGTTATCTGAGAGGAGCACGATAGAACAGATCTCTCCAATTGCGATGCACAGAGTACGGACAGAGCCTCAACTCGGCTTGAAAAGAACGCCCTCAGTGGATCACTTAAAAACTAAACCATCGCGTTGGCGATTTTTATCCTCGTGATTTCTGTTTAACTGTAACCATACTCTGGCTTGGCACTTCTTGCTGAATGCTGATTTGATTATCTTTGCACACGTGCTTATGCTATTTGATCTTAGATTTCCGCGCTTATATTGATTCGTAATTATTACTGTTATTGCTCTTGAATTTTCAAGTTTAAATTATTAGGTCGTTATGTTAAGAAGAGACACATGTATTGTTTGCAAGACGAATACGTCAAAGTTATTTCATATTAAAATAATTCTTTCATAAATTTCAAAACAAGAAGCAGCAAGCCGTCGCTGTATTTTTTTTTTCTTTTTTCCCTTATCATTTGTCGCCAAGGAAGCGATGTTTCGCCGAATTAGCAACCTCTCTTATGTTATGATCGTAGTTTCAGAGTGATCCGCTCGTATCGCTACTGTCTATGCTTAATCCCATGTTAAACAAGTTGCCATTACAGTATATGAAAGTTGATTCTCTGTTCCGTACTCTGTGTTGCGATGCATACGGCACCACTGCAAGTGGTTACTACGTGGACGTTTCGAGAGTGGGACGCACAAAACAGGTTTTCGCGCATATAGTCCACATTTTTTCAAACGTCTTAACCCCTTGGGGAAGAGCAACACGTATACTTGCCGCAAAAAGGCTTAAGAATCATTGTTTATTCCTACCAGTAAAATTTTACTGCAAAATTTGCATTATTTAATCGAAGCATATTCTCGATTTAATGACTCAAATTTCTGTTTTTAAAAACCTGTTACAAAACATTAAAAATTTCGTAAAACACTCCCGTCGCGAAGTGGTTAAAACAGTTTTTCACAATACTTTAATTCCTGTGGCAGCACAAAATTGGTTTGCTATTTGACCAGCTGTGCTGTGTCGGTTTATGCTATGTCGTTTTTTGCTGAAATAACAATATAGTAATCTCCTTAGGACATCGTACTGCTAGGCGACGGCTTGGCGATCTCCTCCCGTGTGCCTAGTAATATATTAAACTCTTTTGGAAAGCCGCCCATAGCCTAGAAGCAATACTGTGCTCGAAGTTAAATTTACGGGCAACATCTCTCATTTTGCGTCTTTTTTTTCAACTGTCTGATTATTCTACCATAAATAATTTCATCTACATGATACCTCAAAAACATGTTCAAGCTTGACTCCCATCTTCTTCAATTTTTACATCTAATGACAACTTATAACACCCAACGATTGCTGAAAATCTCTTATCTTTGCTACCACATGATCATCCACAAAAGCGGAAGTACAAAATTTGCATGATTCACAAAACAAAGAACATCCCGCATTCATGCAAATTTCCGCGTGCTGCTGCGGAATTATTTTTAACCGTAATCTCTGAAAATAGCAGTGCTCCTTAAGTTTTGTCCACCAGTGTATATGTATCATTATTTGTAAGAGTCCAGACAAGAAAATTCTTTTTTACCACTATTTTCGCATAGAAAATCTCTTCTTAAATAAGGATAATTTTCGCAAGTTTAAACTAATGGGTTGTTCGGAAAGTCCTTTCAGTTTGGGAAAATCATTTCGCACCGGAAAATTCTGTTTTTTAATTATTAGATATTCTTCCTGATATTCAATACCTAGATATTAATGGACAAACTTTTCCGGTACGAATTGATTTTTCCGAACAGACACGACTTTCCGAACGACCCAATAGTAGATCGGAAAGCTGCAGCACAAACAATCACTTCATCAAGTTCACAGATGAAAATCTAGGGTTAGTTAAATCTAATTTGCATATTAAAATGCTATCGGTCTACAAAGTCATAGCTTGGTGGAAAACACCTAAAACCCCCATTTTAGCTGTTGACTCGTAGCTTTACCAATTTATATATAAAAGTATGAAAACATTGAGAATTGTGAGCAGGAAAACATGATGGTAAACCTATGAGACAACCGTTAAAATCGGGTTTTTAGGGGTTTTCCCTACTAAAATATGACTTGGTAGACGGATTGCATTTCAATATGCGAAGCGAGATACAATTATCCTTCATTTTCCTCCGTGAACTTGAGATATTGTTTGTGCGGTGACCTCACGGTCTATTGCGTATCATTTTTGAAATATGCTAAAAATTAAGAAATATGCACTTTTAAATTTATTAATTTGTTCGTAGCGGCAAAAGCTTACATAGTAAAAGGGGGAAATTTAGCACACTCATTTCTAATGTATGTCAAAGGTAATGTCAAAGTCTGTCATTTAGACAGCTCGGCAGAATAAACCGCAGGTAATGGAACTCCATATAATGATGGATACGTAGATATACTATATTTTTAACACAATCATAGTGATTTAACAAGTTAAGCATTGGCTTTGTAAGTCATGTATCTTTGTTCGATTCCCGTCCTGGCCAATTTTCGCTCAGTTAGAAATAGGCAATTCGTATGATAAATTTACCAATCAGTATGATTGTGTTTAAAAAAAAGTAGTATATCTACTTATCCATCGTTATATGGAGTTTCATTACCTGCGGTTTATTGTGCCCCGCTGTCTAAATGACAGACCAGATGTTATGACCAGTTACCATGTTATGACCATTCGCTGCCGGAAAGCGTCCAGGTAGCTTAAAAGGTAAAGCATTGGCCTTGTATGCCAAGTATCTGGGTTCGATTCCCGGCCGGGGCAATTTTTCGCTTACTTGGAAATATTCAATTCGTATGATAAATTTACCAATAAGTATCATTGTGTTAAAAAAAGGAAAAGTAGGATAAAACAATTTCTGTCTTTCGTTTGATTCCGATGAATGACAATTTCCATTCAATGACATTTTCCATGTCATTTTCCATCTTTGTGTTTATTTGTATTTTGTTTTTTCTGATGATGATTGAGTAAATTCAATCGAAACATGTAAAAATTATTAAGATCTGTTAATGTTTTTATTAGTATTTGACGTCCTTTATAGCAATTTAATATCTTAATGCATATTTTTGAAAAGTCCTTAAGCTATGAAATAATAATTGCAGAATGAAAACATTTTTAAATGATACCGAAACATCTGATTCGAAAACGATATTAATGCTAATTTAATATGACTCATTGTTAATATTTTGAACTCTATGAAAATCTAAACACTAATAGTTGAGATTTAATGTTGAATAGTAAATTATCTACAGTACAAAACTTCCTAGAATAGGAACTATAATTATGTTCAAAATGTATCGAATTTCATAATTAATTATTCGTTGAAAACTGGTGCAAACACAAATGCGTATTTAATAGATTCGTACTAATTATCAGGAAATAGTTATTTAACTAGTATCCTGCAGTAAGAATTATACCGTAATATCTGTGAAATAACGCTGTCTCAGTATTTAGTATTTTATGCAGTTTATATCTTTCGGATGGATGAAAGGTAAAGTAATTTTATTGAATTTTTCAAGATAATGGAATTCCATTTTACAAGCTATAAACGAAGTTAGTCGAGAGGAATAAAGAATAATAGCTAAGTAGCAAAATATGAAGTTTGCCATTCTGCCAAGCTAGTATTCGAGGGTTGTACCGCTAACATCGAAATATTCAAAGCCATAGAACAAGAATGTGACGTCATCACAAATCGACTGCCTTCTTAATTAGAATTAACACCGGAAATTTTTAAATATAGAGTCTTTTTAATTTTATTTGTGAAATTAGAGGTCTGCACGGGCCGGAATTTCCAGGCCCGGCCCGGCCCGGCCCGTACAAAAATCAGCGAAAACAGGCCCGGCCCGTTTTGGCCCGTTACAATTTCTACGATTTCTAAAAAATTCAGATTTTTATCATATAACTAAGATTCCTTTAAAGAATACTGCATACATATCTATGGAATGATTTTAGAGTATAATTTACAACAAATACACATTAACAACATTAATGATTACTTAGATTCTTAGGCTTTCAACATTCGAATAAAGATTCATTAAAAAATTAATATGGCTTAGAAAAAAAGAAAAAAGAAAAAAGCTAAAAACATGGTTAATTTTGAAGCTGTTTAATAAAAGAAGATTTATAAATATATTTCTATATCATTTTATTATAGATTTCAAATCTAAATTCATTCTTAAATTCAAAGAAGCTCCTTTTTGATACATATCTAAATTCATTTTTTTTTCTCAGAAACACATAAGATTAGCAGATATCTTTATTCAGAAACTATATAATCGAATGGCGTTATCCATTTTTTGATACAAGCAATTTAAGAATACTGCAAATAAATAAAATACTGCGATAATTAGCGTTTTGAATAGAATTTCCGGAAGCAACAGCAAGGGAAGGGAGAAAAACCTGCAATCATTTGAGAAACTATTATAACTCAACAAGGTTATACAAGTATTTTATTTACCAAAAATGAAAAACACTATTCGATTCCAAATCCCTTCAATAGTTAGGCTTATCACTTTTATACTTTTACAATTTAAAATTAATCAGAAAATGTGTCAAACTTTCGCATTATTGAGAAATTAATTTAAAAATCATCAAGAAGTATATATCCGAAGACTAAGCTAACATAAATTCATTATCGCTGTTAATAATTTTACAAATAATGTTTTCTGCCAATAATTAAGTCTAGTACCAGTCCGGCCAGTCTATATGTAGAAAAAAAGTGCAAGCGTGATCTCGGATCGGCATGAATCAGCTAAAAAAATATTAAAACGGGTTACACATAATGTAATTCTCCGATGCCAATACACTGTGCAATTTTTATATTGATGCTGTCAAACTAGTGGCTGGCCACATTTATACTTATTCTCGTTAAAACCATTTTCGTTGAAAAGAGCTCATATTTTATCGTTTCTGCTTAAATCTTCAGAACGGGCCGGCAGGCCCGAAAATTTTTTTTATCAGCCCGGCCCGGCCCGTCTGGCCCGTTCAATTTTTTCGCCGGCCCGGCCCGGCCCGTTTATGTTGTTTGTAGGCCCGGCCCGTGAGAAAATTCGAAACGATTCCGCCGGCCCGGCCCGCGGGCCGGGCCGGGTACGGGCCACGGGCCAGGCCCGGGCCCGTGCAGACCTCTATGTGAAATGTCTCTCGTTTTATAAAACAATAGTAACTATTTAAACATACTTGTGAGAATATGGAATCTCCGATAAAATATCAGCCAGATCAGGCCGTATCATTAAAAATTTATTTTATAATATAATTTTATATTATAATTTAGCAAAAGTCAATTAAATCCTTTGGTCTGCGATGTCTCTTACACAAATTTTATTCCGTTGGCACCAATTTTTTAAGGAAGTTTCCTTCAAGTACACAATTTCAAGATTGCTCTGATTATATAAGGTAAATTTTATTTTTCTTTATTAATTATGCCAAAAACGAATTTTACATTGAAAGATGGTGTCACCGCAATGACGAAAGCAAAGGGTGCAAAAGGTTAAGATATATATAAACGCAATTTTAGATAAATACCGGGTGGTTATAAAATAATTATCCCTATTTGGAGCTGTCTATAGCTTGAAGGAATAACCCGAATGAAACCAAAATTTGTACACATACTATTTGAAAAGGGGGAAGAAGACTGGAATGATAAAAAAAAATAATTGCGATAATCGCCGACAGATGGCGCTTTTATGTCACCTGGTAACAATTGTTGATGGCAACTAATTTTATACGGATAAAATGGATTAATTTTCATAGGACTTTTCGAACAGTACCATATGGAATATCCAAATTTCGGGCAATTCCACGTGCACTAGGAGCGGCTTCCAGAGTCCCTGATAGCTCCACAATCGCAGTACCAATTTCCTCTTGAGTGCGGAGAGTTAATGGTTTCCTCCTTCTTCCACATTTTACAATAAACGATCCAGTCTCCTCGAAATTTTTTTTACCATTCTTATCACTGCACACGATGTCAAAGGACCTTTTCCTTTATGCATCCCTTTCACACGCCTAAATTCACGTAAAGCAGCTGCATTGTTTGAACTGTTAACGTAGAATAGTTTTAAAATTAGAGCACGTAATAAGCCATGTCGTACAACACTAATGGTAGAAATGACCTCGTTTTGATTTTACTAATGATTACAACGGCGTTTGCATCAACAGAACCCGTAGCTCTATCTGTTGCCGATTATTGTAACTATCTTTTTTTATTGTACCATTCTTCTTCCCCTTCTTGAATAGTATGTGTACCGATTTTGGTTTCATTCGGGATATTTCTTCAAGCTAAGACAGCTCCAAATAGGGATACTTATTTTATAACCACCCTGTATATAATAACATGCGTAAAAAAAAATCTGGATTGCATAATATATTTTATGATGTTTTAAAAATAAACTGAAGACATTGACTAGTTACGTAACAAGTCGTTAAGCCATGAATTAATATTTGCAGGGTGAAAATATGTTTAAAGGATATCGAAACAACTAACTAGAAAACAATATTAATGCTAATTTAATATGCCTAACAGTTAATATTTGTCATTCTGAGAAAACTGAAACCCTAATAGTCGCGATGCAACTTTGAATTTTTAATTATCTACCGAATAAATCTTCCCAGAGTAGCATTGCAACTATGTTCAATATGCTTCGAATTTCATAATTAATTATTCGTTCAAAATAAGTCTATTTACAAATGCATGTTTAACAGATTCATACTAATTATCAGGAAATATTTATTAGACTGGTATCCTGCAGTAAGAATAATACAGTAATATCTGTAAAATTTCCCAGAATTTGGTATTTTAAACAGCTTATATCTTTCGGATGGGAGAAAGGTAATGTAATTTTATTTAAATTTTCAAGATTTTGGAATTACATTTTATAAGTTATAAGCATGGTTAGTCGAAAGAAATAAAGAATAATAGCGAAGTAGCAAAATATGAATTTTGCAATTGTTCCAAGCTAGTGCTTGAGAATTGTACCGCTGCCATCGAAATACTCAAAGTTAGAGGACACAAATGTGACGTCATCACTAATCGACCTCCTTCTCTACAGCGTTAGAATTTATGCCGGAATTTTAAATTAGCAATTTTTTTAATTATTTTTGTGAAATATCTAACATCTTATAAAACAATAATAACTATTTAAAGGTACTTCCGAGAGTATGGATTCCCCAATAAAATGTCAGCCAGATAAGGCTTCAGCATTAAAAATTAATTTTATAGCATATTTTAATTTAACCGGAATTTACACCGGAATTTTTAAATAGCAATTCTTTTTTAATTATTTAGTGAAATATCTGACATCTTATAAAACAATAATAACTATTTAAAGTTACTTCCGAGAGTATGGGTTCCCCAATAAAATATCAGCCAGATGAGCTCGTATCATTAAAATTTAATTTTATAGTATATTTTAAAAAGTCAATTTAATCCTTTGGACTCCGGTGTCTCTTACACAAATTTTATTTGCTTGGCACCACTTTTATAAAGGAAATATCCTTCAAAAACACAATTTCAACAATGCTCTGCTTAAGTAAGGCAAATTTTGTTTTTCCTTTATTACTTGTGCCAAAAATAAATTTTAGACTGAAAGATGATGTCGCCGCAGTGACAAAATCGGAGTGCAAAGAGTTAAGACGTACATAAAATCGATTTGAGTTAAATATATAATGATACGCGTAACACAAAATATGGATTGCATAACATATTTTACGACGTTTTAAAAATAAATTGAAGACATTATTTTGAGAAGTTGCATAACAAGGCGTTAAGCTATGAAGTAATACTTGAAGGATGAAAGCATGTTTTAATGATATCGAAGCATCTAATTGGAAAATAATATTATGCTAATTTAATATGCCCAACCGTTAATATTTGGCGCTTTGTGAAAACTGAAACCCTAATAGTTGAGATGCAACATTAAATAGTAAACTATCTATTGAACAAAACTTCCTTGAATAGCCCTGTAACTATGTTCAAAATGCTATGAAGTTTTCGTGATTAATTAATTAATTGTTGAAAACAAGTCCATATACAATTGGATATTTCATAGATTCGTACTAATTATCAGGAAATAGCTAATTATCTGTAAAAATTTTTTAAACTGTGTACAGCACAATATAATGTATTATTTTCTTTTTGTGTACTAAAACTTGCTATAATATTTCTGGTGCTTAATTTTAAAAGTTTTTGTAATTTTTTTATTTTTTACCAAATGATTTTTTCACTTCTATTCGCTCTGCTATATGTCACACACACAAAAAATTAATTAATTAACTAATTAATTAATTAATTAATTAAATCTAGCTAAAACTATGTTCAAAATGCTACGAAGCTTTCGTAATTAATTATTCGTTGAAAACAGGTCCATTGAGAAATGCATATTTAATAGATTCGTACTCATTATTAGGAAATATTTATTTAACTAGCATCCTGCATGCAGCATGTGAAATAATTAATAATTTATACAGTTTATTTAATATTTTATGCAATTTATACGTTTCGAATGAGTGAACAGTAGTGTAATTTATTTAAATATTCAAGATTATACAATTATGTCTTTTATGATATAAACATGATTTTTCGAGAGATTAAAGAATAATAGCAAAGTAGCAACAGTTTGAAGTTTGCCATTGTGCAAAGCTAGTATTACAGGATTGTACCGCTGCCATCGAAATACTCAAAACCAGATGATAACTATGGGACGTCATCACCACTGCCGCCTCTCTAGTATTGGAATTGACACCGGAAAATTTCAAATTGCAGTTTTCTTTTATTTTATTTGTTGAATAGTTGTCATCTTACAAAACAATAATAACTATATAAACTTACTGGTAAAAATTCAGAATCTCTAAATTGAAAAAAAAAAAAAAAAAAAAAAAAAAAAAAAAAAAAAAAAAAAAAAAAAAAATCAGGCATTTTCGGCAACACTGCAGCATTCCACATCTGGTTGAATTTTTATTTAGAGATTCTGAGTTCTCATCAGTGAATTAAAATAGTTATTATTGATTTAACCCTTTGCGGCGCAGGGCAAATTCATTGCTTAAGTGTTGAAATTAATGACTAACACCGGAAATTGAAAACAACTTTATTTGTAAATAAGCAAACGTGATATTTCATGCATTCAATAAACAGTAATTTTTTAAAACAAAATTCCGGTGCCAGTATGGCGTTTGAGAATTAAAATTAAGTGGTATATCCATGAAACCACTGCGCCGCAAGGGGTTAACCCTTAAATGCATAGGATAGGACGCGTTCCGAAAAATGCGCAATTCAAAGAATCAGAATTCATACCAGAAAAATCTAAATAGTAAATTTTTCATTATTTAATTACGAATGGTCTGTCATTAAGTAAAGTGAAAAATGCTCTTTTAAATTTCTGGTGAGAATACGGAATATGTGAATAAAACCCCCAATAAATCGATAACACTTATGATATCGAAAATGATACTATATGCATTTAAGGGTTAAAAGGTGATAGCTTTTCCACAAATAAAAGAAAAGAAAATTGTCCATGTGACGTCATCACTAATCGACCGCCTTCTCTGTAGTGATGGAAATTTTTTAAAAGCGATTTTTCTTTAATTTTATTTGTGGAATAGCTGGTCATCTTATAAAACAATAATAAATATTTAAACTTACCTGTGAGAATTTGGAATCTCCAGCAAAAAATCAGTCTGATGCGGCCGTATCTTTACAAAGTCCTTTTCTAATACAATTTTGCGAAAGTCAATTTTAACCCTTTGGACTTTGGCATCTATTACACAAATTTTATTCGATCGGAACCACGTTTTTGAAGGAAAAGTTTCCTTCAAAAACACAATTTGCAACAATTATTTGAATAAATATGGCAAGTTTTATTTTCCTTTATTACTGATGACAAAAACAAATTCTGCAAGGGAAGATTATGTTGCAGACACACATATGTCCGATTTGAGTTAAATATATAAAAATAAGTGCAACATAAATTATAGATTGCATAACATATTTTACGATGCTTCGAACATAAATTGGAGACATTATTTTGGTTAGTTACATAACAAGTCATTAAGATATGAAGTAATATTTGCAGAATGAAAATATGTTTAAATGATATCGAAATAACAAATTAGAAAATAAAATTATTGCTAATTTAATATGCGTAACAGTTAATATTCGGCGGACGCTCGATAAAATCTCAATCTCTAATAGTTGAGATGCAACATTAAATAGTAAATTACCTACTGATCAAAACTTCCTTGAATAACACTGTCAATGGCCTAGCTACGTTTTTTTCCGGTCCAGGAAGAAATTTTGCGCCCTCCCCTCCAAATAAAAAATTATTCACATCATTTTTCCTCAAGACGAAAAAAAAATACTTTTTGGCTTATATCGGGGGGGAAAAACGTTGTTATTAGCTCACTGAAGACAAAATTATTTTCCTAGCTAAAATGCAAAATTTGCATTTCACACCACATTTTTTTTAATATCTTCTGTTCGAAATAGCAGCTACTCTAGAGCTTCAAATTCCTCTAGTGATGCTTTATTTAAGGTAGAAATATTCAAGAACATTTTTTGGCTTCCCTTCTATTAAAACCGAACGATTATTCGAGAAATACATTTGCATTTTTTTTTTTTTTCGTTTTGAAGTTTTTGAAGTTTGAAATATTTAAGGGGTGGCAATTTTAAAGCTGAACAAGATGTTGCTGAACAAGATGTTGAATAAAATGGTCGAAATCTTCTTGACCTCTTAACATATGCTCAATCACATATATATCAGGTTATAAATACGAGCGCAGTCGCAATACAATGATCAAATATCTAAGATAAAGATATACTCATAATTTCATACACTTTTCAATGGTACAATATTGAAATTGGCACAATCATCGCTATTACAGCGTCCCCTTTTTTAGAAATATTTCAAAATTGAAAGAGAAACTGCTTGCCACAGCCAAAAATATACATATCTTCTATTGAAGATAGAAGAAAGTAAAAAGAGAACACATTTTTTTAGAAATTCTATTTACTCGTTTTAAACAGGTTTATAAGAAGTGAAAAAAGCTAGTATGAGTAAATTAAACAACCTATAAAGTATAAAAATCTGAAAGTGCTTTGGACACAGAAACTTGCTACTCGGGCACCGTATGAAATATTTGTATGCAGTTTTGACACACACCCTTTCTTTTCCTTTTTAACCTGATAATAACGTATACATACATGCAATGATATTATCTTTTGTAGCCATTCATTCCAAGGATTTTCATAGACTTTCGAACATTGGTATACAGGAATGTTAAGAGAGCCGTGATCGTTAGAAAGCGTCAAATTATTTATAAAATTAAGCGAAGATGTGCCTAATGTTGTAACAGAAGATAAATATGCCGATGTTTTCATATTATCTGATAATAAACATTTCTAAAATAACAAAGTAATCGTAATGTCATTTCTTTTGAATGAACAGCATGTACAGTCGTGGAAAAATAAACGTAAACATCCCTTACTAACTTCTTAATGAATTGTCTAAGAAGAAAGTTACTGGTTTCGAACGATTGGAAATAAAGTATACTTTTAAATGACATACAGTCGACTCTCGTTAATTTGAAATCGGATAATTCGAATCTTCGCTTAATTCGAACTAAATATGAAGTCCAGAAATTTTCAATGGCAGAATAACGTTAAAAATATTCGTTAATTCGAACTCATTTTTTCTTGACTTCGTTTAATTCGAACTAACGAGAATTCCGATTTTTCATTTTTCTCTTCTTTCTCACGGATTTCAGATCATAAGAATAACTTTCATTCTTTGATTTTTGTGAAAATTGTTCCGAACAAGTATACGTATAATCCAATGCATTTAATATCCACTTTCTTAGTGCCCGTTTTGTCCATCAGTGATACTTTAAATTTTTCTTCCATTGTTCTTGTTTCTACCCTTTTAATTAGTTTATGTATTTATAAATTCTAATTTAATATTAAGTCTTATTCTAATCATAACAGACGAAATATATTTAAAAAACACTATAACATTAATTCCTTTGTAATAGTACCATATTAAGCAGGTTTTCATTTCATATTTTCCATAATTCGAGCTTCGGATAATTCGAACATTTCTTGCCATCCTGACGAGTTCGAATTAACGAGAGCCGACTGTATATGAAATTTGTTTAGGATGGTATCTAATTATCAAGGCTAACCCAATTTAACTTTTTTTCCCATGACAACACCCATTTTTAACAAGATATTTGAAATCTATCATTTAAACTATGCCTAGACACAAAATTCCGAGTCATTTGAATGATAAGTTTTTCAGTTATAAACATTCAATATTTAGTGATTAAATTACATTTTCCTATTTTTATTAATATCCCTCTGAAATTATTCTCCTGATGTTCTCATTTTTTATGTAGAAATAATACTAAAATATCCAAACATAAGTACGTTGAATTTGCAATTTTCATAGCTTTGCGATATGAATAATGAAAATTGAAATTAATATTCGAAAAAATTATGGATTGCAAACTACATTTTTTAAAAAATGGATTTAGATTTATTATGTCTTGCTTTATGGAAAACCAAAATTTCATTTTTACTCAAGTACTTTTCAAATCTTGCTTAAAAAGCAGCAAAATGATCGTTTAAGGAACAGTTTACGGTAGAAATGTCTAGATAAAGTCGACTCTCGTTAATTTGAAATTGGATAATTCGAATCTTCGCTTAATTCGAACTAAATATGAAGTCCCGAAATTTTCAATGGCAGAATAACGTTAAAAATGTTCATTAATTCGAACTCATTTTTTCTTGACTTCGTTTAATTCGAACTAATGAGAATTCCGATTTTTCATTTTTCTGTTCTTTCCCACGGATTTCAGATCATATGAATAACTTTCATTCTTTGATTCTTGTGGAAATTGTTCCGAACAAGTATACGTATAATCCAATGCATTTAATATCCACTTTCTTAGTGCCCGTTTTGTCCATCAGTGATACTTTAAATTTTTCTTCCATTGTTCTTGTTTCTACTCTTTTAATTAGTTTATGTATTTATACATTCTAATTTAATATTAAGTCTTATTCTAATCATAACAGACGAAATAAATTAAAAAACACTATAACATTAATTCCTTTGTAATAGTACCATATTAAGCAGGTTTTCATTTTATATTTTCCATAATTCGAACTTCGGATAATTCGAACATTTCTTGCGGTCCCGACGAGTTCGAATTAACGAGAGCCGACTGTATATGAAATTTGTTTAGGATGGTATCTAATTATCAAGGCTAACCCAATTTTCATTTTTTTCCAATGGCAATACACGATTGTAATAAGATATTTGAAATGTATCATTTAAACTATGTCTAGACCAGTAGCGGCTCGTCAGGGAGTGCTGCATCAAATTTTTCACACCACTAAAATTTAACAGAATATTTTATGTTATCTATTCGACAATTTTTGTTGATTAAACTAAACTGAAATCACTATACAATTTTAGTGGTGTGAAAAAAATTAATGCAGCACCCCCTGACGAGCCGCTACTAGTCTAGACACCAAATTCCGAGTCATTTGAATGATAATTTTTTGAGTTATAAACATTCAATATTTAGTGATTAAATTACATTTTCATATTTTTATTAATATCCCCTAAAATTATTTTCCTGATGTGCTCATTTTTTTATGTAGCAATAATACTAAAATATCCAAACATAATTACCTTGAATTTGCAATTTTCATAATTTTGCGATATGAATAATGAAAACTGAAATTAATATTCGAAAAAATTATGGATTTCAAACTACATTTTTTTAAATGGATTTAGATTTATTAAGTCTTGCTTTATGGAAAACAAAAATTTCATTTTTCCTCAAGTAGTTTTCAAATCTTGCTTAAAAAGCAGCAAAATGATCCTTTACGGGACAGTTTACGGTAGAAGTGTCTAGATATTTTGAATGTGGATATTTTTTTGACTGCTTGAGTAGCACTTAAGATGCCTTGATCGAAAATTAAGCTCTTTCGATCAAAAGTCGAGTACGAACTTCAATTTGGATACAACCCCTAAATATGTTCGTTTTAAAATAGTTCATTTCTCAGAAATTTATCGTACAAATTGTACGAAAATATGTTGTTGCGCTATTTGAAGGATGTAGAGTTCATTTATGCTGTCAGAATTGGGTACTACTATTAAAAAATATATAGGGTTTGTTTGAATATATATATGTCCCCCTAAGCAAATTCTATCTACTTCATCTAAAATTTGACATGTATATCCAATCATTTGGTACCAGTAATTTTCTTCTAAGATTTTTCTTTTCAGAGTTTGTAGGGTATATAGACGTGTATATACTGCATGTGTACAAATCTATTTTTGTTTAGATTAATCTTTTTCCCTTTTTTTAAATTCGTCTTTTTATCCGTATAAGAAAGAAATTTATCAAATTCCTTTCTTATTTTTTGTATTGAAAGTACGTGTTATACGTAGGATTTTAGTATACATAAATTATCATTAAGTAAAAACAACGCTGAAAGATACAAAATCAATTATTTTCTTTTAAAAAATATATAGAGGGCACATGATCCATTGATTTAATATGAGAAATTCCTCTCAACCGTTGCATTTATAAAATTTCCAATCAAATGTTCCTGAAAGCTTCCAAAAATTTCGCAATATTAGTTTGAAATAGTTTGGAATTTAAGAAAAGTAATTTCCTCAGGGAAATATCAGTTTGTATAATGCTTTCAACATATTTAGAGAATAAGATTTAAAAAATATATAGATTTTTTTTTAGCTTTAAAGTTTAAAGCACGCACGCATTTAATTTTTTAAAAGAGCACAAGAACTCTAAAATTTCAAAACTTTAGTTTTCTTTTTTTTTTTATTGTAGTCTGATTTATTTTAAATTTCACAACCATATTTAGAGAACCCAATTCAAAAATCTGCGTTATTTCATTATTTATAGGCGGTGAGTATAATTGTATAACGTCCGTAGATATCTTAAAACTTCAAAATGAGTTTTTTTCAGATTAGTAAATATGAAATTTGTTTGCACTGTTTTGGTAAAGTTATGTGAGTTACAACTTTAAAAAACAAGTGGAAAATTGCACATCAAGCTTATCAAATGAGGTGCGTTCGTACAAAGCTTTTAAAATATTCAGATCTTGGGGCAATGGTATACAGTATTTTAGATACAGTAGATTATGAGAAATCTTTTATATATCCCTGTAAATGCTATCTCCTTCCTATTATACGAAGTAACTTATTGTAAACCTCACTAACATATATAAGTTCCATAAAGTGTGAGATAGTTATGTATAATTAAAACGCGCCCCATACAATGTTTCTCCTTATACCGTTATATGATGGAATATTTTTGCATGGTTCTGTATATTAATAATAAATACTCTTTGCACCACAAATTGCACAGAATGTATATTTTAGTATATACTTCATAGATGAATATCAATTTTATTATGTTCGAAAGTGTCTAATATCACTAAAATGCACTTGGAAGTATTTATCATTGGGCATAATGTATCGGAGTACTGTTGATCGCCCCTGTAATTGAACTATATATTCAATTTCATGAAATATCAAATGACTTAATTATGAAAAATTATGCAACAATTATCAGGGTGCGTAGTCTGGAAGCATTTATAAGGACCTTTTGCCAGAATTTTCGTAATGTAATATTTGTTCTATTTAACGGGAAAAAAATCCATTTTCAGATGTAGCCACCAATATTTTACGAAATTTCTGTTACTATAACAATTAAAATCCTCTGATTTCCTTGATGCCTACGAACCCTAATTATATAGTTTAAGTTTCAAACGATTCAGTTGGGCAATTTTTGCGTTGTTATATGCGCATGGACAGACGGGTGAACTGAACGATAACTACAGGTGCTAAGCATTTACATAAGTACGAACGTACCTAATTAAACAAACATGCATTGCTTTACAGTTTGCATGCTAAATCCAAAAAAATTCATCTATTTTGGTTAATTATTTTTTGCATTTGTAAAACTTTTTTAAAAAGTTTTGATGTTTTTTATTTCTTATACTCTACGAAAAAAATTAATTTGAAACAAAATAGTTTGCGTATATTTTGGTTTTACCCTTTTACCTCCAGGCTTAATTTCGCAAGTGAAAGACTAAACAGTGGAAACTGTTTAAGACATAAAACTGACCTTCTACCAGGGGCCTGTTATACCAGTTGCATATCACAAACTAATCTAGTTCAAAAATGAAACCATTAGGCCGCCACACACTATAGAGGCATGCGTCAAAAATCTTGCAACATGACGCAGTCAAACCGGTTTTTTTTTTGTTATTAGGGTGAAATTGTCGCATGTCGCATGTTTTTTCGTTCAATGTTTCACAGGTGTTTACAGTGTAGTTAACAACATACAAGATGTATATCATAATTCATGTTTACTGAAATGAGAGGAGGTACGCAGCGTACGTAAAAAATCGTCTGTCAACTGAAACATTGTGATAAATTCCACTGACTTAAAAAGACAAAATCCATCGTAGCATTTTTAATGTAATTTAAATTAGAAAAAAAAATATTTTCGACAATTGCCTTAACCCTTTCTGTCACAGTGTGCCTGTTTCGGGCACACCTAATTTTAATTTCAAACATGCAAACGGCACCAATAATATTTTAATAATATTTTGAATTTATAATGAAAGCTTAATCTAGGATGTTCTTAAATTTAAAAAAATTCGTTTTAAATTATGGTGTCAGTCAATTATTTTTCATTTTACTAACATAATGTGTCTGTGCCGGAAAGGGATAAGGTGGCGATTAAAAATTTTCACAATGACGTTAAAAACAAAATTTTTTACCGCGAAAAATTATATTTCTCTGAGTTTTTATTTTAATTAAAAAAGTAACATGCTTTTGAATAAATTCCCCAAAACAAAGTCCTTTTGATATAAGTTCATCCAAATGATGTTATTTCTTCCATATACGAAATTAGAAGTCAAATCATGGAAGAACAAAATGCTTTTTTACAAATAAAATTGCAGAAAATGTGCATTTACATTGGAAAAGCTTTTGACTTAAATTTTAAATATAGTTTAATATTGGAAATATTATATTTAATAAAAATTACCACTGTAATTACCTTCCAATTTTATCTATAATGTTAGATGTAAGTTTTCCCAAAAGAAACGAATGATAACATGCAATTTAAAAGCAACATGTTAGGTTGCCACTTATGACAAATAAAGTTATAGAATGTATGCATCTTTATTGCAAAAGCTTCTGACTTAAATTGTAAACATAATTTATTATTTGAAATAGTATAGTTAATAAAAATTAATACTTTAATTTTCTGCTAAATTTACAATACTGTTAGATTTCGTCTTTCCAAAAAAAAAAAAAAAAAAATCAAAAGATCGCATGTAATTTGGAAAAAAACATATCCCATTGCTACTTATGACTAATAAAGTTATAATATAAATGCATGTCCTTTTGATTTAAATTGTAAACATAATTTATTATTTAAAACATCATATTAAATAAAAATTAATACTCTAATTACCTTCTAAATTTACATTGATGTTAGACTTTATTTTTCCAAAAGAATCGAATGATCTCATGTAATTTAAAAGCAATATAGCGGGTTGCCACTTATGACAAATGAAATTATAGAATATCTGCATTTTTATTGAAAAGCTTTTGACATAAATTGTAAATATAATTTATAATTTGAAATAATATATATTTAATAAAAATTAACATTATAATTGCCTTCTAAATTTACAATAATGTTAGATTTCGTTTTCCCCCAAATAATTTGAATGATCTCATGCAATTAAACAACAACAAATCGGTTTACTAAACAAGTAGTGTCTTTAACCCTTTAACGATTATAGCATTTTTATGGCTAAGATGTCGAAATAAATTAATGACACCGGTAATTAGGAACAAATATATTTCTAAATAAGAAAACGTGATTTTTCACATACAAAATAAAAGGGATATTTTTAGATAAAAATACCGGTGTCAGTGTTGCGTATCGGAATTACAATTTTGTGGTTTCGTGGCGAAACCAATGAACGTTAAAGGGTTAAAGGCTACGTAAAGAAATTCAATAAACAAACAAAAAGACAAATACGCGTATGAGTGAGTGCACTAAAAAAATGTTTTATCTTTAAAAAAAAAACATTATCAAGAACTCTTTAAAATTTTTTCAAAAAAAAAAAGATAGCAGTAAAATAAATTGAATATCAATGCCTTTTTCTTTCGCATGACACATGCTGCTCTAATTTAATCTATAGAATATTTTCCAACCGTTTCATGTTTGAAATTGAATTGAAAATCTAGTTTCTTTTAAAGTTTCTGATGCTTGATGTACAAGAATTGAAAGACTTTCTAATAATATCTATTTTTTCACGTCTTTTACAGATTTTTTTAAATCTTTAATCACCTGTTTTTCAATAAAGAAAATTTTGTCGAATTGAATCAGAAAAATGCTCGCATTGAATATTGCAAAATTTACAATAAAAATTTACTGGTGAGAATAATAAATCATGGTTGGAATAGGGATGCCCGTACTTTCTTGGACAAATCATGATTGGCGAAATCATTTTGCCCGTATGGCGTATGGCCAGATTAGGGAATTAGTTTAAGACGCATGTATCCAGCCGGTTTCCTCAAAAGCCCTGTCATCGGGAAATTCAAAACTTTTTATGGAAATCAATTGAAAACTCATACGAACAAAATGAAATAGTTTTCACTAGGTTTGACAAGCCAAAAATGCATTTAATTAAATTAATTGTTATTAACTAACCACAATGTTTTAACATCATCCCGAATACTAACTACTAAGAGAGCATTTTATGAAAAATTTTGTGCTCTTTCAGAAAAAAATGGTATGACAAACTTCATTCTGCCAGAAAGTCTATCATGCATATTTTTAAAGAGTCTGGCGGTAATAAAATTACACATTTAAATTAATTTGAATTTTTTCATTTTGCGTAACCTACAATGTATTTAATTTTATCAAATATAGGTGTGCCAATGCAATCATTTCGAAGAATTAAAAAAAATCAGTAGTTTGGAAAAACATAAAAAAAAAACAAATGTTTAGATAAAAAAAAAAAACCACAAAATAAATGAAGAAATACCAGATCTAACTTTAATTCTGTCTGAGGAAAATAAGAAATAACAGAAAAAAAAACCCTCCACATCAATGACATTTTCTTTACTTGAAATCGATTCCCCGATTTAATAAGAAGTATATTTTAAAACTATTTCATTTTAAAAACTGAAAATCCATTTTTTTTTATTTCTAACATTTAAACTACAAAAACTGGTAATGTAAATATAATAGCTGTTTCTGTGGAAATGTGGGCGGAAAAGCAACTGAAGAAATACAATTTTAGAATTTGAATTTTGACATTTGACATTTGAATCAACCTGACTTTTAGTCATATCTAAAGTTTAAGTCACCATAAACGATAACATAAATACAATACTTATTTTTTAGAAAACTACATAGCTCAGCATATTAGGAAAGAAAGAGTGTAAAGATTCTTCTGGATTCTTTTATTTTACTACCAACATTTCTGACTTAATCTTTACCTAATTAAATCACATATATCTGAGATTAAAAAATTACTATTAAAAAAACTGATGCTAAATAATAATCACTTCTATACACAAAGTACAATTCAGAACATTCAGGAGCTAGGCAAATATTTACCACTATTTAGAAATAGTAATTTTTGTTTTTCTTATGAAAGAAATTCTGCGTTTGAAAAAGGTGATATATTTTATACTATTCGAAAATATTAATAATCTCTGCCTTTGTGCTTTGTATGCCTATACCTTATTTTTTCCCTTGTCTACACAATGAATATTAATGGAGACTATTGTTGCAGTACTGTTTTGTATAATTCTTTTTACGAATTTAGTATACAAATTTACACTTTCGATTTTCAACAGTAATAACAAAAAAATTAAATATTTCTGAAATACTTTTATTTTTTTTTTTTATACCTCAACGATTTTTTTATATATTTTTGATGGACGGAGGAGGGGGGGGGCAAAGGGGCTAAATATTATACACTACTTTAAAATCTGGCATGTTTTTTTGCTCTAAAAATAAAGAATCCACACTAGAAATTTTTTTTTCTTTTTTGCGGACCGTTTATACTCTACAAATAAAAATAACTATTTAAAATCTCTGGTGTAGTGGATCCAAAATCTGTAAATAAAAAAAGTTGATTTAATAACAGCACAGCCTTTAAATTGGCGAAAAATACGGACTTTCTTTTAATTCAATCCATCGTAATACACAAGTTCCAGCATCGCGGCTCGAACTAAAAATCTCTTGTTTACTAGCGCTATGCCTTACTTCAAAGCTATGATATCTGCATTCAAAACGTTCAAATTAATGCTCTCTTTTTAAATGTAAATCAAAAACATTAATAAAATTAATTTAATTAAAATAATAGACTTTTTCAAAATTTTATTAATTGTCCTGTGACACGGGTTATTAAGTTGTAAATACACAAAAAATGAAGTATCTGACTACAGTTTTTGTTTACAGACTCTATGACAGACGGACAAACAGAGGACAGAGATGAATAGGGTTTCATCGGATGACCAAAACCCTAAAACTACAGCTAGGATATTTTAAAGTAAAATATACTTTAAATGCATTTTGTCGTATTTCTGAATATGTTAATTTTTAGAGTATCTTGTTTTGAAATTAAAAATATATAATTGTTGCGTAATTTTGCCGAGTCATTTCAAGAGTTATAAAAATCGAATGTACAGTTTAGTTACAGGGACAATCAAAAATATTCGGTTACATTACTTTCAATGGGTAAAAATAGATTCAAGTGCATTTTAATTATGTTTCACTCTTTCGAATATAATAAAATTGAAATGAATCTGTGAATAATTTACAACAGTATTTATTCTGTACAATCTGTGGTGTTTGTTATTCATTTACAGGGCCACACAAAGTATTTCATTACATAATAGTACATGGGGGAACATTGTTTGGGGCACGTTTTAATTACATTAAACTATTTCACATTTTATGAAATTGATATATGTTACTTAAGTTTATTACAAGTTACTTTTTCTGTAATAGAAAACAGACAGTATTTACAGGGACGTACAAAAGATTTCGGCTAGTATACTGATACTCTTACATTAAGATTTGAATATTTTTTAAAACTTCGTCATAGTACGAACTCATCACATTATCTACGCTTCAAGTCCATTTTCCGACTTCCTACATTCAGTTTGCATCACTATATTTTAAAAATAAATGTTGTAGCATAATTCTTTTGCATTGTTGTCATAATAAAAGTAAAAAAAAAAAAGCGTTTTTAAAACAAAATCGCATCTACGAAATAAAATTAGTGTAAGATATCCTGATCCGGATGTCACGTGGAAAGTGATATAGATCATTTAAAGGTTAGAACTTACATTTTAATTTAGTCATAGCATCAGATTAAACTCAAATTCATTTTTTACTTATGAATGGCTGCAAGTAGTTTGAAGTATTTTGGAGGCAAACCCATCGTGATCTTATTAATATTATAAATTTAATTACTTTAAACAATTTAGAAGATGAAAAATGTTTAACAATAGTATTAACTAACATAACAATTAACGGAATTCATCAACAGAAAATCATTTTTTGTATTTTTATCATTTAAGACAAGTCGAGTCAATCCCTTGTAATTCATACATGAACACATGTGAGCATAATCAAAATATCACAGAATGCAATAAATATTTTTCAATAAATATGAACTAAAGCTTCTTATTAATTTTAAAATCCAATTCAATATAAGACAAATATAAATTCCACGAATATATGACCTCAACAAAAAAAAACCTCATCATAATCTAATTAATGCGATAAATTCAATTACTTCAAATACTTTTCAAGATGCAGAAACTTTAAAAGGGTGTAAAATATAAAAACAATCATTATTCTTCCATAATGTAAATGCTTTCTGTAACGCAGAAAGCTTTTCTCAGAATGATAATTGATTAAAACATCTTTCGATATTAATTATAATCTATTGTAATATATTTTGTAAATTAATGGATCTTTTTTTCATTTCTTTTTGTCTTCTCGTATAATCAAAAGCATTTTTAATTGGAATGCAATATGTGAATGTTTGATGTTAAAATAAATATTTAATATTTCTTTGAAAAGGAAAATATAAACGATAATAATATATAAGGCTGTGGCAAAAGTGTGCGAAACAAAAAAATCAATAAAGTAAAAATATTTATTACTAAAATATTTCGAAATATATTATTTTAATATATTCAGTATATTTATCTCTTTATATTAGATACATATTTGTTAATATTCAATTAAATTGAAAGTACGGTTTCAATCTCTTCCGCTGTAAATACAGTGGTTGAATCCAGTTGAATCTCGGAAACGTATTATTTTCACAGAGTTAATACTAGTAATTTTTTCAAAGTCTGCAATAAATATCGATTTTTTTGTCATTTCCCGAGATTTAAAGCGTAATGCAAATGCAGCTCTTCCAGTTGCACTCAGTTATTTTAATATTATTTTGTCATAAAGAAGAAGGTTTAAGTATTTAAATAATTGTTTCAAAATGTAAATTAAATCTTGGCTATGCCCCATATCCCTGCATATCAACCGCGATGAAATTTGCATTATTACCTGCCCTTTGGCATAATGCATTAGTTATAAATACAGTTGTTTGAGGCATAGCTTAACGCTCAATTCTAAATGTGAGCAGCGCTGCATGCATTAAATTAACAGCTAAATTCATAATTAAAATATCTTATGTAATGACATAAAGGTATTAACTCATATTACAGAAAATGTGTTTACCAAATCCAGTTTAAAATTTTCTCTTTATATAGACTATTTCGTGTGCACATTTAATAAATTCTTAAAGCTAAAAAAATAAGATTTTCGTAAAGATTCTATGAAATAATTTGTAAAAGTTATTTATATTAACCATTATTCTCAGCATTCACTTTTTTTTTAATACCATTATTTTCAAAAAATAATCTTCAAGTTTTTAAATCACACATTTCTGTCATTAAGAAAACAAAGTATTATATCCAGAAATAATGGTACTAACATAAACACAATGTTTCATTGTACACAAAGAAATGAAAATTCCTACAAAGCTTTCCTTTAAATTATTTTTATTAAAATTTTTATTATGTACATATATGTATATATATATATATATATATTGCAAGATAAAGAAAGTTTTTTGATAATTTTATTAAGATATTTTTTATAGTACTGTACTGAGTAGAAGCGAAATTTTTAATTAAACGAAAGCAGCATATTTATTCGTTTAATTTTAGTTATTAATAACGCAATCCTTTTCCACTTCTTATTTCTGTTAACCCCTGTCCTTTTATTTTCACATCTTCATAATTTCTTCTTCTTTTTCTTTTCTAGTTTTTCATTTTTTGTCTTTTTTATTATTATTTTTTTCATTTCAGCATTTTTGGTTTCTTACTTTCATCTTTTAATAGTTTTCATCATTTCATCTTTAAACAAAATTGCATATATATCAAGCATACAAATATAATGTCGGAATCTGTTGTAAATTGACACAGCTGCGCCAGCTGGTGGCGATAATGTAAATATACGGGTTTTTAGAATGACGTCATATAGAGGTAGATGCCTATTATCTGCGCATCGCTTGCGCAGATTTTTTGAATTATTATTCACACATCACAGATCAATTTTGTTTACCAAATTTACTGCAAACTATTTTTAATATAGTTTGTTTCGGTAAAATTACGTAAATAAATTAATAAAAAATATTTACAATAACATTTTAATTTTGGGAGAAAAAGCACCTAATACAACATTGATGACCTTAATGAAAACATTGCCTCCTTCCCCGAAACTAAAATGGTAATGCGATTATTTTTTAAATACACATATTTTTATCAAAACAAGCTGTAAGAAAAATATTTTGCAATAAATCTGGTTAGCAAGATTCATTCGTCATAATTGTGTAAAAGTTTGAAATCCATGATTAACACTGCAGCCATCGTAAATATGAGTCAAGAGTTATAAAAATATTACACACCAGAATTTGATTTAAAACAGTTTAGTTTTATTATTTAATATATATTTTTTTTTTACTTTGTATCTTTTAAATTTGTTTCATTATCAAATTTCTGTTTAGAACCGAAATATATTCATATGGTAATCGTCAAAATGATGGCTCACGCTAGTTCTAGTATTAAAATTTTAACAGCTATTATCTTTGTATTCTCTGAAATGATTTTGTCTGTTACACCGCCTATAACTTTTAAATTGAATTATCTTCAAATAGACCTGAATTTCATTTTAGCTATTCAGGCTATAAAAAAATATACTTTTGTTTATAAAAGTTATAGGCATAATTTCTTTTACTTACCCATCATACGTAGTATAGGGTAAATCTTGCAATCATTTTGAAAATCGAAAAAAATTTTTTGACGGATTTACACGTTTCGGACACTGGAGATTCCAAAAAACATATTTTTAGAAAAAAAAAACTTGCCGTCTGTGTGTCTGTCTGTCTGTCTGTAACCGCTCTATCTCCCGAACAAATTGGGATAGAGACTTGAAATTTTGTATGTGATTAGTATGTAAGAATGGAACGAAGCCTATTTAATATCAGTAACCTCGATTATCTGGAAGTATTTTTTCCGGACTCTCGAAAAGTTCGCTCTGATGAAAGGTATATAAAAACTTTCAATTTTTTTTTATTTTAAGAAGTGGACGTAAAAGGCAATAAAATAACACAAATTTTGCGCATAAAACAAAGTCGATCGGATTATTAGTTGTCGAGATATTTCTATTCCTGTTTTCCACATTCTTTGATTTTTCATGACCCTGTATTTCATTCAAATTTCAATTCAAAGATATCTTTCAATTGGAAATGAGACACTTAATTTGATGCAAGAAACCGTTAGTGAATATGATTAATATTTTTGGAGTTATAAGGATGTCTCTTTTATACAATTCAGTGCTACTTGAATTGTTTGGCGTTTCATACAATTGGTTCATGAGAAATTCATTAATAGAGCATAATTATATGTTAAAAATATTTAATTATACGTTTATATTTTGTTTTGGAATTGTAATGCATTTTATAAATTGTTTACATATGTTATGTTTTCATTTATTATGTTATGCATATCCATGATGGGTAAGTGTTACGGTGGCCTCCAACGACTAGTTTTTCCTTTATTTCAGTTTTTTTCTCCACTATAGAAGAAACTTGTCCGCCTTTCGTTTATGTTATTGTTATTTGTATATAATAAAGTATATGACTAGTAGCTGAATTAAACGCATTTTTTACAAAATAAACATGAACTTTTGTTCAAATACATGAGAAAAGCAACATTATCATTCCAATATTCTAGTACCAATTTGGTATTTAGCTATTAAAATTAGGTGGTCCAAACATGAACCAGAACGATTGAAAGGGCAAAATTTTTAAGTATATACGAGGTGTTTCAAATTGGATATCGGGGTTTTAACACTTAGTAGTATTCATTACATAAAAGTTAAAATTTTAATTAATACATAAAATGAGATAGCTACTCAAACAGTTTTACTTATAAGCTTGCTAGTGTTCAATGTGAACATCTTTTGTCACACGGCACACATCAGGTCGATAACCCAGTTCTCCTCAAACGTTGATAAGTATTTGTGGGGTGATTGTTGCAACAGCTGCAGTGGTCAGTTGGTAGCGGAGGCACATACACACGATCCTTTATGAACCCTTTCAAGTAGAAATAACATGGCGTCAGATCGGATGAGCTTCTGAAAAGAATTTCTTTATTAATCGGCGTATGAAAATATATGAGCTAGCTACTTGATGTGACCGTGTGACGGTAGGTGCTCACATTGAACACCTGTAAGCTTGTAGATAAAACTCCTAAGGTTGCTCTTTTATTTTATATATTAATTATAATTTTAAGCTTTATGTAATAAATACTACCAAGTGTTAAAACCCCTATATTTATTTAGAAACACCCCGTAATTTGAATAAAATGCATGTTAACCGTTTCCGGCTCAAAGTATTTCTGTTTCTAAAAATTTGAAATAATTGAATGATACCGGGACTTGCGAGCAAATTCCTTTGCAAATAGATAAAATGTTTTTTTTATGTACACTAAGTACTGAAAATTACTTTTTAATTACTGGTGCCACTGTGGCGTTTGGGGATAAAAATTAAGTGGAACAGAATTTAACCTATTATATCTGAAAGACTTAAATATTTCAAGGCAAAGACGTTCTAGAGATAAAATCTGGAAATGGACTACTAACACCGGAATTTATATATAAATTTATTTCAAATGAAAAAAAAAAAAAAAAAAAGCTTTCTTTCATTTTGCATAATGAACGAAAAAAGTTATACCAAACATTCTTGTGCCATTCTGGTATTTAGAAATTAACTGGTTTCATAAAAAATAATTTAAAAAAGAAAACCTTGGAGCTATTAAAAAAGAGTTGGTTGATTGGAGTTTAATGGCGCAAGGTCCCTTTAGGGACATGCTGCGCCAATATTAAAGAGAGAGAGAGAGAGAGAGAGAGAGAAAGAGAGAGAAATTGACATATCCTTTACCCGTTGACAGGCGACTATTTTTTAATCTTAACTGACACCACTTTCTTTAAACAGAAATCTTTAACACACACTTTGATAACATTCGCTAAGAATTTTTTTTTTTTTAAGTATACGAGGTGAAACCTGTCGAAATTCGACGAAAGAAAAGGTTTAAAAAGAATGGTTTCATTGATTTAAAATAAATCTACAAAATTAGTTACAGTAAAAAATGCATCTTATATTGGTCAGTCTAACTCTCAAACATCTATAATTTTAAGCTAAAATTAACAAAATAATATTTCTATGAAACTAAGTTGTCTAAATAATTAAAATTAAGCTTTAATTACATATGTAATCAGTAAAATGTAATAAAGTTCAGTTATTATGATGAAGTTATCAATCGAGGATCTTGTGTTTGGTACAAATGCGAATGAAAATTAAAATTATTCCAAATATACACGGTCCCAGGCGATATATTTGACATAGTGTACGGATTTTATTTTATTTATTTATTTTTTAATTTCAAGTGAAAATGAAGTGGCTCTGTTGTCACAATTACAAAATTTTCACTAAAAACTATTAAAAAAATTAATATATCAAAAACAAATTGAGATACAGTTTTCAAACAAATTGCATTTAATAGAAATTTTTTCTCTATACTACGGTATAAAAATGTAAAACGTGCGATGTTTAGCAATGTAAAATTTGCAGTAGCAAAAGTTGAAAATCGAAATTGTATATGAAACTGTTGCCATTCGCAAAATGATGTATGCGTTACGCACAGATACGTTTGGTCTTTATAATATAGATATTACAAAAATACTGGTGCGAGCGAAATATAAAATTAGCCGTCTGTGGCAGCCCTGCCTTGAAGGGCGGTTATATGTCTATGAAACTACTTACTTTTATTTCCCAAATGCCTGGTACTTGTAGGAAATGTTACATGCTCTTCTGTCAAAGGGGTCCGGAGGCATATTTCAGATGTGTATATTGCTGGGACGATTACTGTTTCTAAACCAATAGGAGAGCGTCATTATCACGGTCAAGTACACGCCCACACAGTTTGATTGACAGGAACTCGTGGACAATTGACGGTGCTAATTATAACGATAATCTGCTGCGGATGAAAGTGAGCTGACTGGCTGAATGGTTAGAGCGTCGAGCTTGAAACCGGAGGATATGGGTTCGAGTCCATCGCGGGCCGAGTGTCCGTTGGTGATTTTTTTTTTTTTTTTTAATTATTGGAGGCTGTCTTTTATTAATAAATAAGACATTTAAAAAAATTTTCAAACCCTTTTAATATTCTAAATATCGTTCCAAAATGATTTATATATATATTAAACAAATGGGAAAAAAAGTATTCTGCGAAAATATCCGTATAAGCAAAATTCTTACTTTAATTTTTATTTATTTATTTATTTATTTCAGGATCAGAGGAAGTATAATTTCTAATTGAAGTAAATAAAATTCAGTCATTTTGAAAAAAAAAAAAAATTCTTTCGTACCTTTAATTTTTAATTACCGAGTACAAATTCAAACAATCCGAGTACAAATAAATAATAAACACACACGATCAATTGTCCACGAGTTCCTGTCAATCAAACTGTGTGGGCATGTACTTGACCGTGATAATGACGGTCTCCTATTGGTTTAGAAACAGTAATCGTCCCAGCAATATACACATCTGAAA
Source organism: Maratus speculifer (assembly GCA_964019185.1). Classification (NCBI taxonomy): domain Eukaryota; kingdom Metazoa; phylum Arthropoda; class Arachnida; order Araneae; family Salticidae; genus Maratus; species Maratus speculifer. The sequence goes on along the minus strand of OZ025301.1, from coordinate 160,503,105 downwards.
TATGCGGTCCGGAGCGTATTTTCAAATACAGTGGACTCTCTCTATTCTGAACATTCATGGGACCGACCAAAAATGTTCAGATTATGGGGGTGTTCAGTATAGAGGGAGATTGGAAATGCATTACTTCTCTTATTATGTAGAGTGACCGAGCCGATAGTTGATCAAATAAGGTCGGTTCTACATTGTTTTTATTATATTTCCTTTCTCTTAAGTTTTAAAAAGTAAACTAACATGATTTCTAGTCTTTAACCCTTTAAGCAACCTGCAGAATTATACATGCAAGTTTAACAATTCATAAAATAAAAGCTACGGAAAGTATTGATATGGTGATTTGTATTTTATAATCTTAAATATTTATTTATCATATGCAATTCAAAAAATTAACTTTAATATTGAGTTTGAGTTAAATAAACCTTTGAATCCTAAAATTGCATGACGGAAAAACCCAGTTAGGTCGCTTTAAGAGCTAATGAATATCCTATTATGGGCAAAAATTAAATATGCTGAAATTAAATAGCAAGAAAATTCTAAGCAAATAGTTTCTTTAATTGCTATTTTTGCAGTAGTTGATCAATCGAAGAAATCAGTCCAAGATTCCAAATTCAGTCTAAAATTCAAAAATTAATCTTCGAAATATCTTGCTTATACTATTATTAAAATATTTCATATAGAACTGTTATTTGAACTAAGAACGATGGGAGTGGTTTATTTTAACTTATCGCAATTTTCTCCAACTAATCAAACACTAAATTTTTACATTTTCTAATTATAAAAAAAAGTCATAAAATGGGTTCTGTTAGAGCAGGCAGTGACAACAGGTGCTCCAACATTTAACTGAAGTTTCTATCGAATAAATTTAAGTATTCAAACAAATTGCAATTTCAAATATATACTTACAATCTAACAGTGATTTTGTCTGTTTATTTTTTCAATCAAATTTGTTAAACCTTTTTATTCATCTGTAATAGTTTCTCCGAATTTCCATGATCAGAATTTGAATTCAAATTGCAAACACATATTTATTTTACAGGGAGATGGAGTAGAAATGGGGACCAAAAGTAGCGTTCATAATAGTGGGGTGTTCAGATTAGAGGGTGTTCAGAATACAGAGAGTTCATCCTTTGTTAAGTCTATGGAGTTTCGCTGGGACCATCAGAATATGTTCATAGTACCGGGATGTTCACATTAGAGAGTGTTCAGATAGAGAGAGTCCACTGTATTTTTATTTAATAAGCTAAAATTTTGAATCTTTCTGCGGTTAAACATTTTATTTGTAAACTTAATCACATTATAAAAATTCTCATAATTGAAAAAATGATCTAAAATTTATTAAAGAAGAGGGGTAATTTAAAATCGAGGTAGTTCGTATTATTATTTGCAGAATTTATTATTATTATTATTATTTTATTTAAATAAACAGAAATATATTAGCTTTATTTTTGATTCAGTATTTTAAAAAGTATTAATTTAAATAAAAAGGAAAAATATTTTAACTAAAAAAACTAAATTAAACGTGTGGTTTTGAAGAAAAGATGTTATTTTAATTAAAAAAATTAAAATAAAGGAATAATTTTGAAGTAACTTTCTTTCAGAAAAATCACATTTCAAAAATAAATATTTTTTTTTATTTGCTGAATTAACATTAAAATAAAAAATTGAAAAAAAAAACACGTTTAAGGTTTGAACTATTTTTCTTTAATGGTTCTTGACTTAAAACAATTTAAATGGGAGAAATGTTGAAAAAATCCATCATTAATAAAAACGCATTTTTACAAGAAGTTTCTTCCACGAGAAACCATTGCTTGAGAACTAGATTTTGAGAACAATCCAAAACGAAAATAATAATAATAATTAATAACACATTGCTCAGTGGTGCACAAAACAGGAATTTTAATATACATTAGTACATATTAAAATAAAATAAAACTTTCAACGTTTCGCGCCGTCTTCTGCGGGCGTCTTCAGGAAAATATGAAATGGAAGGACTACGTTTGCATCTTGTTCGAGAGATAATATTTCTACTAAATTAAAAACTAAATGAATTAAAATTTTTTAAAAATGTTGCCAATTACACGTGAGTAAAAATTAAAATATTGCAAGGAAATAAAAATCTTTAAGGTTTTATGATGTTATGCCATATTTTTAGTATATTGTAGGATAAATTTTTACAAATTACACAATACAATAAAATAAAATACATTAAATACAAATAATTTATCCTACAATATACCAAAAATATGGCATAACATCATAAAACCTTAAAGATTTTTATTTCCTTGCAATATTTTAATTTTTACTCACGTGTAATTGGCAACATTTTTTAAAATTTTTAATTCATTTAGTTTTTAATTTAGTAGAAATATTATCTCTCGAACAAGATGCAAACGTAGTCCTTCCATTTCATATTTTCCTGAAGACGCCCGCAGAAGACGGCGCGAAACGTTGAAAGTTTTATTTTATTTTAATATGTACTAATGTATATTAAAATTCCTGTTTTGTGCACCACTGAGCAATGTGTTATTATTAGTTAAATTTTATGGTGCAACTGTCCTATATATATTTATAATAATGATTGTTATATCTCCTGCTCCAATTAAGATAGAAACATTATTTAAATGTCATTTTAACCTTACATCGAGCGCGCCGTTGTAAAAAGTACAACATTCACATTCTTTTTTTTCTTTAAAACAAAATTCAAACAGGAGAGTGTGTTAATAACCATTTTTATTCGTTTATTGGATCTCTTTACCAAGTTCCTGAAAGTTATTTGTATTTCAGATTGCGCAATTAGCTGCAACTGTCATTTTAATCTGCTAACAATGCATGAAATGTGCAATGTTTATCTGTTTAACAGCCTTTAAAAAAGCAAATCTTATGCTTCATATGGGAAGCGACTAATATAGATGAATTATAAGACTAATTCTGTAAATCCGAAATTACTTAATTATTGTTCAGTAATTCATTATTAATTTTTATTCTTTTTGATTGTAATAGCAAGTTGTCTTTTATGCGTCTAAACTTCTGCTTTAATATGTTATAACAAACTAAGTGTATTGCGGAATACTTTCATAAATTGTGATCAGAAATAAGTTATATGATATTTGCAAGTTAAATTATTTGTAAAATTAAAATAACACAGCAATAATTGATTTTTTTTCACCTGCTGTACAATTTACAACGCGTGACCGCTCACGTGATGAAAATTTTCGCGCCCGGCGAAAGGGAAAAAAATTAATGCAATAACTTTTTTTTAGAAAATTTCAAGATTTTTGTCCCGGACACCCTTTACATGCAAATCAATATTTTTTAAATATCAATATTCAGCTTTCCTGTATTATATTAATAAATTTGTCATCCAATTCAACATTTAAAGGAAAAAACTTTTAAGGTCAAATGCCTCAAAGGCAGAAATGAAAATAATTAATGTAGAGTCAAATGCACTTCCAAAGATATTAGAAAACAACTTCAAAGGAAAATACAATACAATAATTTTCAAAGTCAATTAAATTCCATTGTGTTGTTAATTAAAACTGATTTTTAGCCATGTTTTTCATTCATTATTAATTCTAGGAAATTATTTCTGTTGTACATGGCATTTCTTTTAAAGAAAGTTTATTTTAAAAATAAATAAATTTATCGAGTTAATTAGACTATAATGACTCTTTTCCAAGAAGTACCGTAAATAATGTTTAAAGTTACCGCGCGTACAAAATTTATTAAAAGCTAAAGTACTCTTGTGATTGCTTTGAAATATAATTTTCTTGTGACTGAATAGTTTTCTAAAATTTCGCTTACGGTCAATTTTAGAGATATTATGAAAACAGATTATATCTCCTTCGAATAAAATTTGACAGAAGAATGATTTAAAAAAAAAAATCTTTATCGGGGTTTATATACAGAGTGTCCAGCTAAGACTAATCATGTCATTCGTAAACATAATTACATGATAAAAATTCTCATAATTAAAATAGATATTTAAAATTTATTAAAGAAGATGGGTTATATAAAATCGTTATTATTTGTAAAATTTATTATTTTTTCATTTAAATAAACAGAAATATATAAGCTATTTTTAGCGTTTTTAAATTTGTTAATTTAAATGAAAATTAAAAATATTTTAAGTAAAAATTTAAAAAAATGGTGTAACTTTTTTTTTAAGTAATATTTTTAAATGTAAAATTTTTTTTCTAATTTACTGAGCCAACATCAAAATAAAATAACTGAAAAAGACAAATTCCAAGTTTGAACCATTTATCTTTAACGGTTTTTCACTTATAACAATTTAAATAGGAAAAATGGAGAAAAAATCTTCATGAAAGACACATTATTAAAAGATGTCGCTTCCACAACAAACCGTTGCATGAAAACTAGATATTAAAAATAAACGAAAACGAAAATAAAAAATATAATAATAATTCCTGTTCCAATTAAGAAAAAAAAGCATGATTTAAACGTCATTTTAAGCAGAAAAAAAAATTAACTCCTAAACTTCCCCGGACGTATACATACGTCTCACTCAAATAAATGCATATTTCTGAAATTAACTATCGAACAACCACCTTTTTTTTAGTTAAAAATTTGTCTTTATTAACAAAATGAAACTATTGCCATTAAAATAAAGGGAAGATTATTTTCTAAACTTTGTGATGGTAATTTTTTATTAGGCAAAAAAGTTTAAGATTCTTTTCTTAAACCTTCGGCAGTTAAAGGGTTAAAAAAATTAGAAATTTTAATATTTTTGTGCCCTATACCCCCTTAACATTTTAATCAAAATTTTTAAATATCAATACTCTGCTTCTCTTTACTATATTAATTAATACGTCATCTTATTCTACATTTTAAAAAAATGTTTAAGATCTCATGCCTCAAAGGCAGAAATAAAAATAATTAATTTAGAGTCAAATACACTTTCAAAGATATCAGAAAACAACTTCAAAGGAAAATACAATAGATTAATTTTCAAAATCAATTAAATTCTATTGTGTTGTTAATTAAAACTGATTTTTAGCTATGTTTTTCATTCATTATCAGTTCCAGAAAATTCTTTGTGTTGTACATGACATTTACTTTAAAGAAAGCTTGCCTTAAAAATAAATGAATTTATCGAGTTAGACTATAATGATTCTTTTCGAAGAAGTACCGTAAATAATGGTTAAAGTTACCGTGCGTACAAAATTTATTAAAAGCTAAAGTACTCTTGTGATTAATAATAATAATAATAGGTTGTTGCCTGGTGCAATCTGATAAAGTTAAAATTATTTTCAACGTTAGAACACCAGAATATTCGAATTCCAAGCATACCGGTTTCGGTAGCATATAGCATACCTTCCTCAGTACCGGTATGCTTGGAATTCGAATATTCTGGTGTTCTAACGTTGAAAATAATTTTAACTTTACTCTTGTGATTGCTTTGAAAAATAATTTTTTGTGACTGCATAATTTGGTAAAATTTCGCTTACGGTCAATTTTAGAGATATTATAAAAATAGATTGCATCTCCTTCGAATAAAATTTGACAGAAGAATGATTTTTTTTAAATCTTTATCGGGGTTTATATACAGGGTGTCCAGCTAAAACTAATCATGACAATCGTAAACATAATTGATAAAAATTCTCATAATTAAAATAAATATTTAAACTTTATTAAAGAAGAAGGGTTATATAAAATCGTTGTTATTTGCTGGATTTATTTTTTTTTTTTTCGTTTAAATAAGCAGAAATATATAAGCTATTTTTAGCGTTTTTAAATTTGTTAATTTAAATGAAAATTAAAAATATTTTAATTAAAAATTTTTAAAAATGATGTAACTTTTTTTTAAATAATATTTCTAAATGTAAAAATTTTTTTCCAATTTACTGAGTCAACATCAAAGTAAAATAACTGAAAAGGACAAATTCCAAGTTTGAATTATTTATCTTTAACGGTTCTTGACTTATAACAATTTAAATAGGAAAAATGGAGAAAAAAATCTTCATGAAAGACACATTTTTACAAGAAATCACTTCTATAGAATCCATTGCTTGAAAGCTAGATTTTCAAAACAAACCAAAACGAAAAAAAAATAATAATTCCTGTTCCAAGTAAGAAAAAAACATGATTTAAGTGGCATTTTAAAGAAAATAAAAATTAATGCAAAAAAAAAAAAAAAAAAAAAAATCTTTAGAAATTTTAAGATTTTTTTGTCCCAGACCGACCCTCTTAACATTTTAAGCAAAAAGATTTAAATATCAATATTCTGCTTTTCTTTATTATATTAATTAATACGTCATCTTAGTCTATGTTTAAAAGAAAAAATGTTTAAGATCTCATGCCTCAAAGGCAGAAATGAAAATAATTAATTTAGAGTCAAATACACTTCCAAAGATATCAGAAAACAACTTCAAAGGAAGATACAATAGATTAATTTTCAAAATCAATTAAATTCTATTGTGTCGTTAATTAAAACTGATTTTCAGCCATGTTTTTCATTCATTTTAAATTCCGGGAAATTATTTGTGTTGTACACGACATTTACTTTAAAGAAAGCTTGCCTTAAAAATAAATGAATTTATCGAGTTAATTAGACTATAATGACTCTTTTCGAAGAAGTACCGTAAATAATGTTTAAAGTCACCGTGCGTACAAAATTTATTAAAAGCTAAAGTACACTTGTGATTGCTTTGAGTAATAATTTTTTTGTGACTGCATAATTTAGTAAAATTTCGCTTACGGTCAATTTTAGAGATATTTTGAAAATAGATTACATCTTCTTCGCATGGCTGCCAACTACTACGCCTATTTAAATTCAAATAAACATGTTAAAAACAGAACTTTTTGTAAATGATTAACAATATGTGCTCAAATGCATAACATTGAATATATTTAGCATATATTTTACTAAAACATTTTTGTGGTTCCATACATGTTTATATGATTTAAATAGGCGTAGAAGTTGGCAGCTCTGTCTTCGAATAAAATTTGACAGAAGAATGATTTTTTTAATCTTTATCGGGACTTATATACAGGCAGGGTCTGACTAATGCAGGGGAATGCGGGGCTCCCCGGCTTGTGGGGGGCCCCCAAGGACATATATAAGTTTATAAGTTTTTCATTAAAAGAGTGTCAAATAAAAAAAATAGCCAAAAGTGACCATTTTTTTTTTCAGTTTCAAAGGAGTTTTTTCTCCTACCCCCTCTGTTTCCGTGCCCCATGTCCCCTTAAGGTTCCACATTTATCCTTATATTCCTGTAACCGAAAGAAAAATTGCGTTCTATAGTTTCTTAAAGTTATCTTTCTTCTGCAATTATATATATCGATGTGAATAGTACTTGGTATGAAATTTATGTACACATACAATTGGTATGAATTTTAGTTTTAGTCACTTCAGTATAATTTACGAAAAATTTTAAGATAGAAAGGTGCCCTCCTAATAATGTTGCCCCAAGGCCCCCCCCACTGCCTAATTCGGGCGCTGTATACAGGGTGTTTGAGCTAAGATGTTGCATACTTCGTGGGGAGGTAATTACACCCAGACGAATCGGAATCACTTAGGAATGCCAAGACGGAAACGCCTTCATGTTTCACTTAGGCAGAGCTGCCAAGTATCCGGATTTTCAGATACCAGTGTTTTAATATGGAAAAAGTTTTTTTTTTTTTTTTTTTTTTGATTTAATTGGAAGTTTTCAGAGAATAACCTACTAGCAGACGCGCATATGTGATAGTTACACTAGACATGAATTTCATTTTATAAAACCTGAGGGCACTTCGAGTACCTGACCTTGGCTATTTTTCGCTCCCCATTTGACCTATTTGCAGTTACATTATACACTATACATTTTACAGCAATATATCTAGGAAATGCGCGACTTTACATTTTGGTATCATGAGCGCACGTACTGGAAGGTTAAAACAATCAGACTTTCTGTAAGATGATAATAGTGTGCAAAAAGCCGGAGTCTTGGCAACACTGAGTAAGGTTAATAAATGTTGAAATTAAGTTAATTTTTTAACCACTTGCGTGGCAAACAACAATGCTTCTGTAACAGGGCATTTCCATGCGAACTTGTTTGTCTGTTACATACTACGATTTTTAGCTACCAGTATTTTAAAACTAGAAAATGTGACTTAGTTTATCGAAGATATATCATCAATTGAATAAGGCGAAGCAAACTTTTCGAAAATAACGGTGGCCAACAAGCATAGCGATTTTCAGTTGTGTAACAGACTAACAAATTTGCATAGAAATGCCAGTGATTTCTTCGCGGAAAAATGGAAAATTTTTATTTTAAAATAATAAAGAGCAATTCTTGAACATTTTACGCCAAGGTTAAAAATATAAAATTTCGTTAAAAGTTTCTGGTGCAAAACTCGCTTAAATTAGATGGTATAAAATATATCCCAACGCCCCTCAAGGGGTTAACCCTTTGATGCATACTAACCATTACAGTGGACAAAAATCCTGTTTTGTAACCTATCCAATCATTTTCATTTATAGTGTTTATTCAAAGTTTATGCTGTTTTTTGATATCTGTGCTTTTAGTAGAAAAATCGAGATAGCACCACAACTCGATTAACAAAGTAAATAGAAAATAACACATTTAATGTTAGGTATTTGCCAGTTTTAAGGCATGCAACAAAGGATTAAAATTGAGATTTCTTTATTGGCACCACTTTTCTGAAATGATAAAATTCCCTTTCTTTTTGTCTTTAATAATATATCATTGAAAAAAAATCGACTGATGCCATTTCAGAAAACTGGTACCAATAAAGAAATCTAAAAAGTAACTCACTTGTCAGCAATGGAAATCCTGAACCTCATGTACAAAATGTACTTTCAATAATGCTGATAGTGTATAAAATATTTTGACAGAAAACCCAAGAAATCAAATTTAATTTTTAAATTGCAAATACCAGAATGCAATAACAGTAGAATTTTACAAACAGCCGCTTTAATTTTCGTAAGGTTAGTAAAATTTTCAGTATTTTATTTTTTTTTATAACTATATCTTGCTTATTTTATAATCTCGTAATCAGTAAAAAAAAAATCAGGAAACAGAATATTGATTAAGGGGATAGGGGAAAGAAGGGCTAAACTCCTCCCCGATTAAATAAAAAAAATTAATTTACAGAAGTTGTTAAAGATTTAATGTCTGAAAAAACAAACAATTGTAACATTAATTAAATTTATAGTAGTAATGAAATGAAACTAGTAAATTTGCTGATCAGTGATCTGAAATATTAGTTCTGCATTTCTATTTTGAAATTACTTTATTTAGTACTAAAAATGTTCAACCCGCAATATCGTTAGCTTGATATTTGTATTTCTTATTAGTACAAGCAGTATATAAAGTATTTTCGAGGAGTTTAACTGTTAAAAATAGTATGAAATATACGAATATATTCATTAATATTCCAAAACTTTTTTTTTTTTTTAGAATTTTTTTTTAAAGATTTTTTTTTCTTGTATTACTCTCTAAATTCTTGTATTACTCTCTAAAATTAACTCGTGAAGGATATTTATTATTGGCCCATCTACTCTATATAGCATGATTTAGTTTTAAATATGTATAAATTTTCTAAAATTAAAATAATCTTCTTCTATAATCAAATTAATTTTATATTATAAATATAAATGAAAACTTTCGTATATTATTTACATAAATTGCATTACAATAAATAACGCATAAAAAATTAAACAAAAACATAATTTGCTGAACAAATTAAAAAAACAAAACTTATTTCCTACACTATTTAAGCCCGAGAATGGACAGATATTAAGGTAAATGATTTACTTATTTCTACATTTAATATTAATTTTTTGAAAAAAATAAGTTAAACCAAGTCAACATAAAAAAATAAAAATGAAATTCAAACAATATGATACCTAAACACCCTAGATCTTAGATTCCGCTCAAATGATATCGAAATAAGTCTTTTTTCCAAACTCAACTTGCAAATATTTGTATTGTAGATTTTGTTTTATGTTTATAGCAATTGTAAATAAAATTAAAAGGCAATCTAAAAAGCAAATGTTCTGAAAAAGTCGATTTATTTCGATATCATTTAAGCGGAATCTAAGATCTAGGGTGTTTAAGTATCATATTGTTTGAATTTCATTTTTATTTTTTAATGTTCACTTGGTTTAACTTATTTTTTTTTCAAAAAATTAATATTAAATGTAGAAATAAATAAATCGATTACCTTAATATCTGTCCATTCTCGGGCTTAAATAGTGTAGGAAATAAATTTTGTATTTTTTATAGCAAATTATGTTTTTGTTTAATATTTCAAGTTTTTTAATAACTACTGCATTCAGATGAACTCATTTCAAAATTAACTGAGGAAATCATCATCAGGACTTCCTTTATATGGTATCGTATCACAATTACTGATGTAATTTACCCAGAGCCGTATCAAATCGTATGCCTCATTTCTAAATCGTTTTTTTTTTTTTTTTTTTTTTTTTTTTTTTTTTTTTTTTTTTTTTTTTTTTACATATAGAACTGAAATCTGTACATGCTTCCTGTCTTACTACCAAATATTTCAAAATATCTGTTTCTTTTCCAATATGACGTCATAAAAATGCGCCTTTTAATTCTTAAAATGAATTTCACTTTTTACGATGACAAAAATCAGATGTCACTTTTCTCCTCGGCGAATTTTTTTCTTATGAATTAAGACGTCATATTCGACAAAAAAACTCGTCTCTATACAGGGATGGCGTGGAGGGTATCCGGAGGTATCCGCCATATGCTTTTTGGATTTTTTTAAAGGACACCGTATACCCTCTGTTTCCTATTGTTTTTAATGAACTTTTTATTTAACACTGTTTTTTTAAATAATAGAAAATGATTTTAAAATATTTATGAGACTGGTATTTGAAAACGAAATTACGCCAACGTGGTAAGCATTAGATATCTGTGTAAAAGGCAGAGCGTTATGAATATTTCAAATCAGTTTACATTTTATTATTTCATACAAATAATGAATCAAAACAGGTTTATAAAAATATTAAATTGAAACATAAAAAAAAATAGTTACTTTTGTACCGAAACTCTTTGTGATGTTTTAAAAATTAAATCGTATAGTATCTTATCATTTTAACAATCATCGAAATAATAAATTTAATACAAGTAAATTCAAAATTAAATTTTATCCAATGATTAATTATTTGTAATGTTACAAGTTTAGGAGCGATTTTAAAAGATCGCCAAATTGGAAATTTAAAATAATTATTTGTAAACAGTATTGTTTATGTTTGTTCACATTCGATTTGAACCCTAATAGCATGCATGGTCACAGTGACGTCACCGTGAGTCACTTTGGTCACATCACATCTGTGACCAAAATGCCACCACTCAGTGACGTCACATTGTGACTGAGATGTGACTTTCTTAAAAATCTTTAAAAATTTATAAATATCCTTCAAAACATGTTATTTACTTTAAAAAACATGTTTCTGACAATTTAAATATCGTCGCTTTTGTCACAGTTTCGTCACAATGTTAATGTCAAATGAGTCACAAATGACACATTTTTCACAAATTTGTCACATTGTGACCACTTTGTGAAACGCCACAAAAGAGCTCTAAAACGGCCATAACGACTTCACATTTTAGTCACTGTGACTTCACATCGACGTCACGTGACGTCACATCGACTATCGATGGTCACAAAGTCACAATGTGACTTCACAACGACGTTGCAGTGACGTCACCATGCTTTACGGGAATGATTACCCATAAGGCATGGTGACGTCACTGCGACGTCGTCACATTGTGACTTTGTGACCGTCGATTGTCGATGTGACGTCACGTGACGTCGATGTGAAGTCCCAGTGACTAAAATGTGAAGTCGTTATGGCCGTTTTAGAGCTCGTTTGTGACGTCACATTGTGACTACTTTGTGAAAAATGTGTCATTTGTGACTACTTTGCCATTAACATTGTGACGAAACCGTGACAAAAGCGACGATATTTAAATTGCTAAAAACATGTTTTTTAAAGGAAATAACATCTTTTGAAGAATATTTGTAATTTTCTAAATTTTTTTACGAAAGTCACATCTTAGTCACAATGTGACGTCACTGAGTGGTGGCATTTTGGTCACAGATGTGATGTGACCAAAGTGACTCACCACTGTGACCATGCATACTATGAGGGTAGGTTAATAGGTACTTACGTATTAACGCCACCGCAGCAGAAGTGACTCTATATCGGCCAGGGTTCGCACACTCCTTATATTTTGTAAGGACTCTGGCACCACTATTAATGATAAGAAAATTTATATTTAATTTTTAAGAAATGGAACTCGCAACCATCTCCTCGATTTGAAATTTACGCAATATTTTTCTGGGTGAAATAAATTGAAAACGCTGTAAAAGTTTAGTGGTAGAGTTGTGCGAATCCTGTCGGCCCATTTTCCACCGAAATGCAATATGTTACTTTGTTTACTTTGTGTTAATATAGTATTTTGAATTTTGAAAGTGTTTTAATTTTAAATAAAGTGTTTTATTTTATGATTTGTCGCAAAAAATTTAGGTGTAGATTAAAAATCGCCAAATCTGTAACTGCGGTGGCGTTAATACGTAAGTACCGGTTAATAGAATTGGCTAATTTATTGCAGTGTGAAAAGTCTTACGCCAAGTAGTCATTATATCTGCGGTTTAGACTTAAAAAATTGCCAGGAATTGAGTTTGAAGGCCTAGTTCTGCAGATTTACTAATTACATTACATACCAAGGATGATATACTATTATTTTTTACTATTATTCTTTAATACTCTTATTTTTGAAGACTTTTATTTACCTTAATTTATTTTTATTTTCTTCGAATATATAAGGCGGAGAAATTTTTAAAATGTGGTATAAGTACAAAATCCCTGCACAAATATTTACGCACTGGCTTTGGCGCGATTTTTTTCTGATGCCAATGTGTCAGAAACTTCGTTTTCAAATACCATTTAGATATATATTTTTAAGTTATTTTCTATTATTTTGAAGAAACGATAAATAGGAAAAAGCTCAATTTGCTTATTTTCTATATTTCTTCAGTTAAAAATCGTCTTGACCCATTATTCAATATTTCAAAATGTCTCTTTATTATAAAAATCATGCTTCATATTTATTATTTTCTGTAAATGATTCTTTTTCTTGGTACCAAATGTTTCAAAATCTCAGTTTCACTTCCAATATGAAGTCTTAAATATGCCATGTTTAATTCTTACAAGAAAAAAAATCAATTTTATTTTTCTTTTTAAATCACGTAGAAATGTTTAAATGCTACAGAAAATATGTCCATTAATCTGTAGATTTTTATTTTTTTATTTTTTTATTTTTTTTATTTTTGATTGGATTAATTTTTTTTTTACTCAATTAGGTGCTCCGAAGAAAATTTGTGACAGCGGGTACAAAATGCGGGAAAATGTCTTGTAAATAACTCGTTCAATGTTAAATCCTGCATTAAAATAACATTAAGGAGTCGCACTGGAAATAAATATAGCATAGCACTGCCGTGCTATGCTATAATAAAAATGTAACATCTCCCTAGAGTTGTTTTAACTAAATCTCGAACTTCAAGTAGACGAAAACCAAGAGTTCTATTATTACAGATGCGCATGCTTTAATTTTTTGATTCTGTTGCTGCAATGACCGACCCCCGGTAAATAAATGTTATCACAGAATCGAATAGTGCCAACAAGACGAGAAGTATCAACAGCGCTAGCGAAAAACGCGCACTGTGCTGACGACAAGCAGTAACCCGAATTGAATGAAGGGCAAAAGCCGAATTACTGATCTAATCACTTGCAGGTCTGACTTCGGGGGAAAAATGACCTAGACTAGTTTCATCTTCAAACCGGCTTGTGTATTGGACATGGTGTAGGGGGTAAAATGATCGTTCCGAGGGGTCTTGGAAAAAAGCATTGGAAACGCTGCTACTGAGTCAGGAAGGCGTGTCTACCTGCCTTTCCTATGTGATTCGGAGTCGTCTAGGAATACCCTACCTCCCCACGAAGTGTGTGACATGTGAGCAGGGACACTTTGCATATATATATATATATTGTTGTTTGTTTGAGTTCAACAATTTTTGAATAATAATATTTACTTATGTAATGGCAGGATTTTTATCATTAAATTAGTCAAATATCAGAAGGTCATTTTCAAAAGAGTCTAGTATACTATTTCCGATAAAAAAATACGAAATACTGCCATTCGAATAAACCTAATTGAACCAGAAATGTTTTTAATGGATGAAATCAAATTTATTTCAAATAACCGATAAACTGTAATGACATCATAAGATGAGGTGAAAGTGAATAGTAATATTCAAGTACTTTGCACTGGGTGGAAGATGCTAAGTGATTTGGTTCATATTATATACGCTTCTTCTTCCTAAAATATTGGTTTTCACCACTTTTGTAAATGCATTTCACACAAAATTCAATAAGTCTGGATTATTTTGTTGAAATATCTTATCAATAATAAGGTTATGAACAAAAATTTTTATTCGGCTCAGTATTGCCAATGGGCCACACGAGAACTGAAGTGAGCCTTCATTTTGAGGTTTACCATACAATTATTTTTCGGTTCAAACCAGAAATTTGATAATGAAATGAGCTTATAAGATACAAAGAAGAAAGCCGTTAAACTGTAAAATTAAAGTGTTTTAAATAAAAATTCTTTTGAGAAACATTTTTATGAAATTTGTCTCAAATTTCCGGTAGTTCTAGTGTTAAAATTCAGATTTCTTGATTCGCACAACTTTATTCAAGTAGCAAAATTTAACCTGTTTTTCGATATATTAAATCATTCGACATATTATGTCATTCAATAAGGCGAATTTTAGCTTTTCAAAATAGTACTGCCCATCTAGAAACATGATTTTTTTAAAGTAGCCCATTGACAACACTGGTTCGGCTTATATTCATACACGGCTCGTATGCTTCAAAAAATTTCAAGTACCACTTACCAGAATTTTATGAAGTAATACTTGTCTTATTTAACCCCTTGGGGACAAGAAATACGTATACGTGTCACAAAAGGGCTTAAGAATCCTTGTTTATCACCACCAGTAAAAATTTACTGAAAACTTTGCCTTGTTTAATCGGAGCATTTTCCCGATTTAAAAAGACACAAATTTTTTTTTTTTTTTTTTGAAAACCGGTGACAAAACATTGAAAATTCTGTAAAAGGTTTCCGTCGCGAAAGTATTAATGAAAAAAAACACATATCTTCAGATAAAGAGACCAGCACTTTAGAAATTCTTTTGTACTAAAATTCCTAAAATCCTCTGAATTCCTTGATGTGTATGAACCCTATGAGATATCTTATATTTTGAATTAATAATTGGAAGGCAACACTAATGTATTATACACACGTCTTTTTACTGGAATTTGTTTTGTTTATTTTACTTTTTCTAATTTTCATCACAGCTTTTTGCTCGATTTGAAAAAGAAATATAGCAAGAAAACTATTACTGGAAATACCAGTAATTAATTGCTTCCCTGCTTTGTTTGTATGTCATACAACAACCCAGTTTTTGCTAATCATGATTTGCCCGTACCACGACCGGCAAAGTTCTTCAAATTATAATTAAATATTCTCACCAGTAATTTTTTTTTTGTGTGTGTGTGTGTGTGTGTGTATTTTACATTATTTAATCTGAGCATTTTTCTGTTTCAACTAGGCAAAAATTTCTACTTTGAAAAACCTGTGATAAAAGATTATCAATTCTGTAAAAGACGCAAAAAATTAGCATTATTTCGAAGTTTTCTTCAAAAATATTGACCAGTTAAGCGGTTAAAAATTAGACCAGATGAGCTTTTGTAAAGGAAAATTATTTCTTGCAGTTTGAATCTCGCCTACGGTTATGTACGCAGAGCTTTGTAATACTCTAAGTTACTTTTTAAACATTATCAATGAAATGGTAGTATGGTAAAACCTCCGGACTGAACACTCCCTTGATAATAAAACATCTATTTCGTAGAAACTCTTTTCTCAATCCCAAGTGCTTATATGTTTTAACCCCTTAACCCTTTGAGGGGCAAAGCACTTGTATTCATAAAATTCTGAAATGAACGAATGACACCAGAACATAAAAACAAATTTATTTCAAAATAGATAAATGCTTACCTTTATGTACTTGACAAAATTAAAATTTTCATTTTAGAATTCCGGTGTCAATGTGGCATGTTGCAATTAAAATTAAGTGGTATATATTTTATACCACCGCCCTTCAAGGGGTTAACTGGTTAATTCTTTCCGTTCAATAAATAAAAAATAACGGATTCTCACCACTATTATTTAAATAATTCATTCGTAAAATTTAGTCTAAACATTTCCGCTTTTCAATAGTATGAAAATTTCTTTAAAATAATAGTGGTGTAAAAAGCTTTAAATGATGAAATAAGCAAATTCGTCTTGCCCGAACGGCAATCGGACGAACCGGTTAAGGGATTAACCACAAAATTGCAAATAGAGACGGTGCAAAAATGAACACTTTTCAAAATTACATAGAAATTTGTTACCTAGTTAATTTAAAAGCTGATAGAGTTATCAACTAAAAGAAAAAGGACATAGGAGTATAAAAGCAATGATTGTACTTTAAATCTGCCAAAATACGAAACGCACTCCTCCTACATATAGGTGTCTAAATTATCAATAAGAGTGATAATGTATCTATTGTTTTCAACCACTGAAAAAAAACTCCCCCCCCCCCATTATGTTTTGAACAAAATAAGATTAACCACTTTCATGATTTGCCCATATGTCATAAGCGCAACGTGTTTTTGCCAATTATGATTTATTATTCTCACCAGTAAATTTTTATTGTAAATTTTGCATTATTTAATCCGAGAATTTTTCCGATTCAATCGGGCAAAAATTTCTGTTTTTAAAAACTGGGGATAGCGGATTACAAATTCTGTAAAAGACGCAAAAATTAGGCATTACTTGAAATTTTTAGGTGCGTTCGTAATTATGTAAAAAGGTAACACCTATAGCTGTCGTTCAGTCCGTCCGTCCGCATATAACAACGCAAAAACTACCCAACCGAATCGTTTGAAATTTAAAATATATAATTATTACATAATTTAGTCGAGTCATTTCAAATTTTATGAAACTCTAATGCATAGACCAATTACAGGGACAATCAAAAGTATTCCGTTACATTACAGCCAATGGGGGAAAGTGTTTCAAATGCATTTTAATGGTGTTACACTCATTCGAACATAATAAAATTGATATGCATCTATCAAATACATATTATAATATACATTTTGCATAATTTGTGGTGCAAAGAACACTTGTTATTGATTTACAAGGCCACACAAAAGTATTCCATTACACAATAATATAGGAAGAACATTGTCTGGTGAGTATTTTAATTGTAATTAACTATTCACAATTAATTTTATGAGATTGATATATGAGGGTGATATTTTTAAAACTTCGTTATCTTACGAACGCATCCCATTTGCTACGCTTCAAGTGCAATTTCCAAACTTGTTTCAAAAGTATGATCACTTAAGCGGTTAAGAGACGGGTACACAAGACACGAAATATGCTCTGAGTGTACCATCTTATTTAACTCTTTCCGGCACGGGCAATAACTGTTAATAAAATGAGAAGTTATTGACGAAGTTATTGAAGATGAGAAGTCTCTTAAAAGAAAGTATCTTCATATTTACTAGTGTGAAAAATAATTCCCACTAAGTCTAGTGATCTAAATATATACCTCTGAGCGTTAATGTGTTAAGCGTAAATTTTTTATCAAAAACGAGAAAAAAACATCGTTTGTTTTTATCATTAATTCGTACTTGGCACTCTCTGTCAGAGAATTCAGCTAGATTGCGCGACCTTCATTAATGGAATGGTAATGCTACATGTGTAGTAGCGGGTCATAGTTTCATTCCTAAAATTTTGTAAATTATTCCTGGCTTTAATGTTTTTTAATGAAGTAAAACAAACAAGGAAAATATTGTTTTATTCGTACACTTTATTTAAATATTAGATTTGTTACATAGTATATAAATTATTTTAATTTTTAGATTAATTTTATTTAAAATATTTCGTAAAGTATCATTACATTTAAGGTCAGTGGTTAAGAGTAAGTGATAATGCATGTCTATTATTCCTACTTGTTAATATCCTGGGTCTAGAAAAAAATAGTGACTCGCTTTACAGGCATTGCCGTAATTCCAAAATCATATACCATATATAAAAGATACAATATAATAAAAACTACTGCTGAAATTATCTGTGAGTGCAAGCATCTTTGAAATCCATTCACTAGCGCTAAAATTCTAAATTACATCATTTTGTTGGTCTGATATAAATTTATAGAATATACGATATGAATTCATACAATATAGAATCTTTATTTTAAATCTAAAACTTGTGTCAGAACACTTGATGTTATGTTGACGATAAGCAAACAAGACCAAACAATTTCGCTTTTGCTATTTTATTTTTCTGACTCGCTAAGCACAACGTAATTTTAATTTTTATATGTCTTATATGAAAAACAATGTTTTTCAAATGCAATATGTTTCAAAACTGTACCTCCGTTTTCTGATGCATTATAGTTTTTCAAAAAATCTATCATGTAATTTTTTGTTATTTAAACTCTAATACTTATACCGCTTAGTTATAGTTCCAAATTTCCAGAATTGCACCAGAATTTTGGAATAAAATTTTTTTTATAATGTGCAACAAGAAAAGCTTTAAATTAGTTCTGAATGTTTGCAAACTCTGGTGCCATCTAATCATTTCAACATTTTAATATCATAAGTGCTTTCCCTTGAAATTTTCAAGTGAATTGTAAGCAATCCGATTATGAAATATTTATTAACCCGTTTGCACCTGAAACAATTTAAATAATTCAGCGTTTGTTTACGTTTGTTTTGACTTTTTTTTTACAACGAAATTAAAAATTCATCAATACATAAATAATCTATTAATATATAATATTTTATTAGGGCTAATATATATTTTTTTCAATTCAGATTATTTAATTGGTACCCCTTTTTTGAAATGGTAAAATTCACTTTATTTAAACTCTCTAGCCCCTGCTTTTTTTGTTATCCATCTCCTCCCTATAAAATTCTTATGCAATAATTGTACATTTAATAAAAAAAATTCTTAAAACATCGTATGTCAAATTTTAATCGAAGTTTAAGAGAAAAATAAAGGATGCCAATTGTTGTATTATAATGCAAATAGTGTCTAAAGTGAAATTTAGAGAACTACCGTAATTTCCTGCGTATAATCCGCGGATCAAACAATTCTTCTTCGACCCAGAAATTTTATTTAGTTATTGAACCCAAATATTTACTGCGATCTCCCAAGACATTTCACTTAAGTTTCTGGGTTGAAAAATGATTGTTTGATCCGCGGTTTATACGCAGGAAATTACGGTACTAAATGGTAACAATGTTATTCATTGACATATTATTTAATATCCGAAAGCAAGTTATTTTTCGCCATTTTTCTGGGGTCTATTAAGAAATCTGAATTAAAAATGGTACCCTACAGGGTTCAATATTACTGCATTTGTTTTGCTTATTATTATTATTATTATTATTATTTGGGTATTATTATCTGTGTGCAAAATTTTACAGTTGAGTCCAGAAATACAGACGAGACTACTGTACTTCTGGGACCAACCCCTAATGTTATTATTCGGGCCCTAGGGCCCTTTTTTAAACACGTAGCCAATCAATTAATATATTTTTAAAATATCTTATTCCAACGAATAATTCATACCTTATGCACAGTTTTAACTAAACAAAGAACTAAAGCGTTATGTACTAAGGCATATTAACATGTTTTCATGTTAGGCCCCTCTTTTTAACTGTATGTTAGCCCTTGTGGGCCCTCCTAATATAGTTTCCTTGAACATGTTCCGATTCCCCGGCCTTTTTTTTTTCTTAAAACTTCTTAGATCCTCCAGCTACTACATAGACAAAAAAAAAAACTCCCTTAAAAATGAACTGATACACTAGCTTTTATCCAAAAAGCTCATAGTAAGAAGCGCCGCAAGGGGTTAATGATTTATGATTGATTAAGAAATTTTAACTAGGCTAGAAAATATAAGAACAAATTATATTTAACGGTTGTTTAAATTTTTTCTAGCAAATCCATATTAATCGTTTAAGTATATCAAAAAGATGAATTTTAAAACTCGAATAATAAGCACGACATACTTTTCTTTATTGTAACCAATAACACTTTTTTTACCACCAGTATTTTCTTTATCCAAATACCCCTACTTCCGTTATATAATGCGCATAAACATAAAATTCAATACACATGTTATTATAAAAAAAAATAAAATATATTAGAAATGCTTTCAGCTTTCAATTTCCTGCTTTAATATTTCTGATGAAAATTACGCAATGGCTTGAATTTAATATAGCCGATTGGAGATTTTGGGTGGTCTATTTAATGAATTCTGCCACATATCGCATTCCAAATAATATCGCAAATAATATGCAATCACCAGATAGATTCGAATGCATTGGCTATTAACTTGATGACAGACAGCAGGTTTGATTATTCTGACATCAAAGATCTGCAAAATAATGACATTATAGTTATTGAAAAATGAGGTTCCAAACATTTAAAGAGAATGAATATTAAAAATTTTACTATGTAATGTTAGTTTTACATTTCATTTTTATTTCTTTCATTGATGAAAACTCATTTATTCAAATTTATTAATATTTTACCTTGTTTCTGTAATTTAAATATGTATCTTTTTTCTCTCTTTAATAGAAGAAGGTATTGCAATCGAAATTTTTTTTTCCAGTTCAAGTTTTCAACGGATTTTCATGTTTTAGGGGTCAGATATTCTAAAAAACATATTTTTTACAAAATATCTGTCTGTTGCTTGTGTATGTCCGTATGTCCGCGTGTCCACATTGTACCATCGAAAAGTATATGAAGATATGCATAGAATTGAATCGAATTTTTTGTATATGTTTTTGACTATAGCAAGCCAGTTTTCCTTCAGTTTTGAAATATTTCGCTGGAAGGGAGAACTGAAATAGCGATATTTGACCCAGTTTCAATATTGTATCACCAAAAAGTGTATACAGTAAGCATAGAATTGAACCAATTTTTTGTGTAAGTGTCTGGCCGTAGCTAGTAATTCCTCACTGAATATAAAAAAAATCGCCGGAAGGCGGCACTGTAAGAGCAATGTTTGTGCCATTTTCATGAAAATTTAAACCAGTAAACTTCTAGAGAAATTTTCATCTAAATTAAGTGACTTTATCACGATAAACTTCTCTCTGAAATATAATGCATAATTTCTATTTCTTTTTGCTGGTGTTACTTTGCCCAAGTATCTTAATCATTTCACTGACGCGGACAGTAGGTTGGCTTGATTATCACGATGTGGCGGAACTACTACCGCCAGAGTAATCCTTCACCAGTAAAAAGAAAATATCATTCTTTGTAATTATTTCTGATTGAAAATTCCATTAATGAAGCATTTAAACAAAAGGAAATTTTCTACTTAATTTTAATGGTGGAAGTTTTCCGCGTTGCTAATTAACCCTTGCGTAAGGGTTTACAGCTGAAGCTTCATTACTTTAAGAATATGTCAGTTCTTTCTTTGTAGTTCCATGGTTAAAGGAATGTATCCCGAAGTGTTTGGATTTGAAATAGTAGAGAAAGTTATGTAGAAATATTTAAAAATACTGAGAACCTTGACTAAACTTTGTCTTGTGAATCGATCATGAGTGTTATTCGTGGTGCGTGAAATATATCTTCTGTGAATCAATCCATTGATTTAATATTAGTCTGTGTTTGATTTCGCGTGTCTAACGCAGGCTCTTAGTACGTCCATTGAAATTTAAAATTTTATTAATAACAGGGCTCGCACACTCCTTATATTTTTTAAGGACTCTGTCACCACTATTAAAAATAGAAAAATTTACATTTAATTTTTAAAACACAGCATTCGCAATCACCACCTTCCTTCAAAGATTTTGCAATTTTTTTCTGCAGTGGAATACATTGAAATTGCCCTTAAATTTTAGTGGTAGAATAGTGCGACCCCTGTTATTATTGATGATTTGAGATTTTTAAAATTTTATTTAACCTTATTAGTCGCATACATCTTTTCTAGTAATAAACTTAAATAGTCTAGCATTAAGCAATCACCAGCCAGATTTTAAGCTGCTGAGTAATAATTTGATGACATACAACGTTTTCGATTAATGTTACATCAAATATCTTTAAAATAAAGACACCAGATATTTGAAATGCAAATGGAACCTCGTCTTACTCATTGTAAAAGGTTACCTATGATTGTGAACCATCGTTAAATCGCCATTACAGTCAAATTGGCGAACACATTTGATAATTTAATTCTGCGTAAAAGTTTATAATTAATATTCCAAAAATTTGTCATCTGGTATTGAATTATATCTTTTTTTTAGTACACGGAATATTTATTTTTAAAACTTAAAGATTATTGAGGTCATTCTCAAAAAAGTGCACATTAAGAAAAGAAAATTATCTATTTTGCCAAAAATCTTACAAAATGCAGGGATGTTTTCATTTATGCTTAATAAATAACCTTATATAATTAGGTCTTTATTTTTTTAAATAAAATTTTTATTTTATTTAGTTTTATTTATATACATTAAGGCTAAATTGATATTACAGTTAAATTGGCAGACATATTCGATAAATTAATCCTGCTTCAAAGTTTATTTTTAAAATTCCAAAATTTACCTTCTAGTGTTTAATTATACCTTGCTTTTGCGCATTAAACATACATTTTTTTAAAAATAAAAAGCATTGGTCTCATTCTCAAAAAGATGCACACTGGTAAAATAAAATAATCTATTATGTAAAACTTTAAAAATGCAGAGATTTTGTTTTCATTTATGCATAATAAATAACCTTATATAATTAAATCTTTAATTTTTTTAAAATAAAGTCTTTATTTTATTTAATTTTTTTATAACCATTAAGGTTGAATCAATATTACAGTTAAATTCGCAAACATATTCGATAAATTGATCCTGCATAAAATTTCAAAAGAGATACCGAGTTGAAGCTTCGCTATTTTCAGTATATTTCAGATATTTTTCTTAATAGCTAGCATGCTAACAGGTGAGCTATTTTGCTCAGATAACCTTATTGGTAAATATCAATTAGTCTTCCATGTAGACAGCTGAACAGATTAAACAGAAAGTAAAGCAACTTCATATAAACAATGGATATGTAGCTAAATTATATTTTTAGCACAATCATACTGATTGGTGAAGTTATCATACGAATTGATTTTTCCAGCTGAACGAAAAAATGCTTAAGCTGGAACTCGAACTCATATATATCCTTTTCATGCCTTGTCAAAGCTCTACCGTTTAAGCTATCTGGGGTGACAACTGCAGATATCTCGCTTAGATGGCCTTATTGGTAGAGCATTGGCAATAAATCTAAGAACCTGGGTTCGAATCCCGGAATGGACAGATTTTAGCTCAGCTGGAAAAATTCATTTCGTACGATAACACTACCAATCAGTATGATTATGTTAAAAAATAATAACAATCGTATTAGTCTACAAGCCAAAACAAAATTGCCAGGATTTTTTTTTTTTTTTTTTTGAGATATAGCAGCTTTTTAAAACAAATTACACAACAAGTTTACGGAAGTACCTTTCTGTAATTATTAAAACCTTATTATAGAAAGGTATAATGCACCAAAATATACCACGCTTTACAAGATAATTTCTACCGAACATTACAGATTAATGCATTATTAATTGCAGAATGTACCAATTAGATATTACATAATAATGCAGTGAATTTGCTAATATCTATTTTCACGTCATCCAGAGATAATGATTTGTAGGATAATAGGAATATTTCGATTAACTCGTTGTTATATTTACTTAATAGGATTATTCAATATATTAACCTTTTCACGTTAAAGTACTGCTATAGCTGAAATGATGAAATGGTTAATAATAGAGCCATCGTAGCCGCCATTTTGACCACCATCATATAAAAATATTTCGATTCGAACCAGTAATGTTCTTTCTAAAACAGGTTCAGGTTCCAACTCTTCTGGTTCTCTAAAACAGGTTCCACATCGAATTAAGTTAAATAAATAAGTTGAAAAGAGTGTATGTAATGTTTTTAAAACGCTTGGTAATTTTTTTCGGTTCTAGTGTTAAATAATATCAGAATTTATGAAAAAAATATTTAAAAAAATTAAATATGTTTTTTTACTAACTTCTCTTGCTGAAGACTAAAAACTTAAAATTTAATTCTTAATCTTTTATATTTTTTAAAGTTTAAATTTTTTTTATGTAACTTTTAATTATTGTCATCCCATTTTCCCAAAAGCTTATAATTATACAAGGTATTCAAACAACAGACTGAGTGTTATATTAATCACGCCTAGGTGACCCCTCAATCAGTGGTTATGCCAATTTCGGGATCCAAACTCTCTGGATACCGTTAATTTGATAAAATTATGTTCGCTTACTGCAAATAGAGAATTTTCTGCTATTAATCACAGAAGAAAAAGCTTTACGATATTACAGGTATCCAGAGCATTTGAACCCTCTCCCTGGTTACGCCACTGCCCTCAACGCTGCTCGCATCACTGCTTAACAGTACAAAATAGTCGAAGTACAAAATATGAAATAAAATTGTTACAATTCATAACAAGCGCTCAAAATTTCCCTCATTATCTATGATGCATGCTTCACATTGGCGCCGCATGGAATTGCAAAGACATTACATGGCTCTGTACCTTGGCCAATCTGATGCAAAATCCTCTGGATTTATACCTTTGGCAATATCTTAAAACTCTTGTGAGCGAAACACCTGTTCAATTGGCGAAGAATCTCATGGAACGGATTTCTGCAGTGGCAGCACATTCCCGGGAGACTCTTTGTCATTTAGAACTTGTTAAATTAATTGATTAAATGCGATGCTAATGTGAAACGCAAATCTGGGCTAATGAGGCACATTTTTAAGCATTTATTATGAATTGTAATATTTTTCATTTGTGTATTGCATTTTTATTAAGTTTTTTGAAAAATAACGATCTTTTTATATTTTTAATTATTTTTTCTCTGAGTCTCGATCACGATGCAGGGGCGGAGGGGGCGTAATCACGGGGTGGGTGCCTAAAATCCATTAATATTATAAGGTTTTCTTCTCCTTGATTCATAGAAAAATTTTCTGGTTAAAAATGGCGAACAGAACTTTTAAAAATTACCGGTACTCAGAGCACTTGCGCACCCAACTTGTTACTCCATTGCGATGCGATTGCACTGTCATGATCGCGTTTTCGACCTGTACTTCCCGTGCAATTCTTTCTCCTAATGATCTGACAGACCTTCATGTGCCGTTTGGATATGACCTTTTAAACCATCCTGTATATTCAGGATTTATAAACAGAAGGTAATATGCAAAATAAATACGCATTTTTAAAAATACATACCATAACGGAAAACGCATTTCCTGCAACTGTTGTTCATAAAAAGTACCGTAAACGAATTATTTTCTGTGCACCTGTAAATAAACGGTAAATGCTTTACATACGACATTTTATTGTAAGCATCATGTTATGCACTTGAGTGATGTAACCAATTTCAATATATTTGAAGTAGTGTAACAACATTCAAATGCACCGTAGACCATTTTAACAATCGTTAGGTAACGATTTTTTCTGAGTGTTTCTGTAAACGAACTACATGTTCTGCACACTTCATGATACTAAACACCATATAGTAAATCTCAATTGCATTTCAATCCGAGTATATTTATGAAAGTTAGAGCACGGTTAGAAAAACGAATTTATAAACACCTTTGAACTATTTTAGAAAACGTTTAAAAAGAGGATATTGCTTCTTAGACCGGGAAGTAGCTGCATTGAAGCTCATCGAATTGACGTGACGGCTGACATTTCAAGATTACTCAGAACTCGATTAGGGTATTAAAATACAACTTATGTGCCAAGTCATATTTTAGTAGGAAACACTGTGAGACCCAATTTCAGCATTTTACCTCTCAATATTTTTGAAAAAAGTTTCAAATAATGCCTGTTTTTCATGTCTTTTATACAGAATTTTTAACCCCTTATCACCGGTTTTTCAAAAAAGAATTTGTGCCTTACTTTTGATTTTACATTAAAAAAATGCTCAGATTAAATAATACAAAATTTGCAATAAAAATTTACTGGTGAGAATAATAAATCATGATTGGAGTATCGATACCCGAGGGAAAATCATAATTGGGGTAGCTATTCAGCGAATTAGGGTAGCTGTTAATGGTTTATCGGTAGTTTTATTATTTTGCCTTCCTGCACCTAAAGGAATGAAAACATGGAGAACTTCGAGCAGAAAAACGCAATGGTAAACCTATTGTTCAACCGTTAACCACTTAACCCTTTCAGGGGCAAGGTACATGTCTTCACAAAATGTTGAAATAATTCATTCACACAAGTATTTACAAGAAAAATTATTTGCTAATTAGTGAAAGTGTATTTTCGCTCATTTAATAAAGATGAACTTTTCTTTAAAAAATTCGGGTGTCAATGTGGCATTCTGGGTTTAAAGTTAGATGATGCGGGGGCGGCATCACCGCCCTTCAAGGGGTTAATCGTCGAGCCCGATACATTCTCGGGCTGCAAGTTTCACAGCTTTTATTCAGGATCGTTTGATTCCAACCAGTTTTATAAAATAGTGTAATTGGTTTTATTCTGGTTTTATTTTATTTGCCATTAAATAAGATTATTATTTTCTTTTCAAAAAAGTGGTGGGGATAATGAATTTGAATTTTTAAACCGTAATTTGATTAAGTGGGTATTAAGTGGTCATTGAGTAGTCATTAAGTGGTTAAAATCGAATTCGCAAGAATTTTCCATCAAAATGTGGTTTAGCAAGCCATCCGCTTTTTAATATCCGAATCGAATTTTCACGATTTCTGGAATTTTTGACATCAATTCGATGAAGTGATGGTTCATGTAAACGCCTCCCGTCTGTTTAGTTTTCGAGTATGTTAAAAGCAGAAATTTTATAATATTTATTATTATCATTACTATAATTATTATTATTATTACTATATTCCACGAATTTGCAAAATTGAACGAAGCACATCAGTGTTATTGAGTGTCGAAATTTAACTTTACATTTCCATTATTCATCGAATAAATTCTAAAGTATTTATGTTTCATATTTTAACTTAAATAGGCAGGCTTCGAACTAAAAATTCAAAGATATTTCAACCATTTTTTGACATTTACCAACCGAATTGTCATAAGAAAAAATAAATAAAACTGCCGAGATTTAAAAAGAAGAAATATGACAGTTATATGATATAAGCTGTGCTTGAAACAAGCCTGTTTCTTCACTTGTAGTATTCTAATATCTCGTGAAAAATGTGAAATGAAAAAAAGGAGAAGAAAATACGACAGCTATTTCAAATAAATTGCCCTCTTTTTATTTATCTTTGCTTGAAATTTAGAAAAATATATTTCCATGAAGAATTGTCATTGCGTCCTTTCTTTTTCATTCTGAAATTTCGAATAGTAATTTTTTATTTATTTAATTACATATATGTTATTACAGATATGATTATGCGGCACTACTCTGTTATCCCGTCGACCAATTTGGCCAAATAATACAAATCGCCAAACTAATAGCCAAATTATACATATTGACATAATTTTTATTTTAAATAACGAAAAAACAAATAATTAGTAGAATATTAATAAAAGTTCAAATAAAAAAACAAATTAAAAACCACTTGATGATGTTTAAAACACGTGAATCGTATTTAATGTCGTTGAATGGGACATTCACGATCATCCATTATTGGCATTTATTCTTATAGTTTGGCGATAATTTTTTGGTTGACAAGATAACCTAGTAGTACCGATTATTCTGTACATTGCCGACCATGAGTTACTTGTATGTTTTTTTTAATGCATTTGTAAATGCATAAATATACGTAGCACCTAAAGTTGTTACATGGTCCGCCTGTCTGTCTAGTCCACCTATAACAGTGCAAAAACTACTCAATCGAATGGTTTGAAATTTAAAATGCATAATTTTTGTATAATGTTCTCGAGTCATTTCAAATTTTATGAAAATTGGGTGTATAGTTTAATTACAGGGACAATCAAAAGTAATCTGTTCCATCACGGCCAATAGAAAAAAATAGTTTCAAGTGAATTTTAATGACGTTACACTATTTCTAACACAATGAAATTGATAGTCACCTATGAAGTTTACTAAAATATAAATTTTGTACAATATGCGATGCAAAGAACATTTGTTATTCATTTACAGGGCTACACAAAACAATTCCATTGCATAATGGTATAAGGCGAAATATTGTTTGGGGCGCGTTTTAATAATATTAAAATATTTCTCATTTTATGAAACTGATATACGTTGCTGAGATTTATTGCAAGTAATTTCATGTATAATAGAAAGTAGATAGTAATTACAGGGACATACAAAGGATTTCGTATACTGCACTGTATCCGAAGTACTGTATAAGCATTTTTGAAACTTCGTTATGTACGAACGCACTTCGTTTGCTATGTTTGACGTGATATTTCCGACTTGTTTATATTATCACATTTACAACAAAAATGAGAATGTCTATTAAAATTTTTATTATAGTCTGATAGTCTTATTAAGTCTGATCTATAGTAGTTTTTTGAAAATTATTACCATCACCCAAGTTAATTTAAAGTAAATATGACTTATTTGTTACAAGGTGGAACCCGTCGAATTTCGACGAAAGAAAATGTTTAAGAAAGAACTGTTCCATTGATTTATAAAAAAAACCTACAAAATTAATTACAGTAAAAAATGCATCCTACAATGATTAGTCTAACTTTTAAACAAACATTATTTAAAGCTAAAATTAAGAAAAAAATACTATTTCTATAAAACTAAGTTATCCAAATTATTAAATTTTAATTGCATATGTAATCAGCAAAATAGTAAAGATCAATAATTATGATGAAATTATCAATTGAGGTTCTTATGTTCGGTATAAATGCATATAAAAATAAAATATATTTCAAATTGACAAGATTTTAGAATTTCACGTGAAATCTAAACCCGTCATAATTTTCATCTTCTCAAAATTTACATGTGCACACTTCAATTTTTTTCAATTTTAAGTGAAAATGGCGTATTTTTGTTGCCACAATTGCAAAATTCGTACAAAAAACTATAAAAAAAAATTTATATGTCAAGAATAAAATAAGGTACAGTTTTCAAACAAATTGAATTTAAAAGTACATTTTTTTCTCTGTACGATGTTGTAAAAATTGAAAATGTGAGATGTTTAGAAATGTAAAATTTGCAGGACCGAAAATTGCAAAACCAAATTGCATGTGAAAGTGCTGTCATTCGCAAAAGGACGTGTGCGTTACGCTCAGATACGTTTGGCCTTTATGATGTAGATATCACCATTATATAATTCTTGAGGTGTTTAATCATGATTTTTCTATTTAAAAAACTATGCTTAAGAATAAAATTCAGAAATATTTCAGCCACTTCTTCCTGAATGAGTTTTATAACTGCCAACTTTCATGCTTTTCTTCTACTATTCTTTCAAAATAGCAAAAAAATACTTCATTTACTCTTACGTTTTGGATGATTAACCCATTAACGCCCAAATTATTTTCTTCGTTAAAATTTAAATTTTGCATTTCCCACCACTTTTAAAATCAAATTAACTTTTATCTAAATTTATCGAGAATTCTGTCTTGTGAAAGAAGGTATATATTTATCTTCCTCTTTACTGGTGGGAAAACCGCTTTCTTGCTTTTTTTGTAACCGTCCTCAAAAGAGGACGCTGGGCGTTAATGGGTTAAATAAAAGGATTATTTTTTATATATATAAATTCAGAAAATGGTAGGGAAATACGTAAAATCTATACAACCTATCTGTCACACACACACACGAAAAGAAAAAAAAAGTTCTTCACAATTTTTCTCTATTTGACAGCCATTTCA
Source organism: Maratus speculifer (assembly GCA_964019185.1). Classification (NCBI taxonomy): domain Eukaryota; kingdom Metazoa; phylum Arthropoda; class Arachnida; order Araneae; family Salticidae; genus Maratus; species Maratus speculifer. Next base: position 160,473,115 of record OZ025301.1, on the reverse strand, counting down.
AATAAGACATAAAATTTTAACCCACAATTGATTGATCTACTCGAAAAATATGATTCTACTTTTTTCCGAACTAAAAAAGAATTAAAATTTTCTTCACATTTTTTATAGTAATACTTAAATCCTAGAGAATTTTAATTTGCTGCTTTAATTGGAAAATGCAAATTCAGGAAAAAAAGACATGAAAGTATTATAACTCATAACAATTAAAATATCGTAAATAAATATGAAAAAAATATGTGAAATGACGCCAAAATATGTGAAAAAATTTCGAATAAGCTTTAAGACTTCCATATTCGTTTCAAGTTTAGAAAATTGTATTTCCAAACCTGTTGTAATTTCCGCTCTTTTCAAATAAAATATATTTGAACTGTAAATTTTAATGAATATGGGAAAAGAAATAAGCATTACATAGAACTAAGTAGAAATATTAAATAATTTGCCTTAAAAAATTCTCTTGTATTATATATGACGTTGGTTTCATATTTATTTTACAAAAAAACGAACAGGTGTATTGTAATTGAATACCTAGTAGCAATAACTTACTCCTTGTCGATGATAATAATGTATCATATTTATAATCGACACTGCGGGTCTGTAATTTTCTAAAAAAAATTTCCAAAATTATACATGTATTAAGGAGAGAAGACAAACGATTAGAAATACACAAATAATGCAAGAAAATGAAGCAAACAGCCGTTCCGAATCTACTATCGAGACTCTTCATTAGTGCAAGAACTAAAGGTGCTAAAAAAAGCTGACAACATAAAAACCTATGTTATCGAGCGCAAGAAAAAAAAACTTTATTTTATGGAAGAGTAGTAATAGCGGAATCTAATGATCCATGTCTGCTGGATGTGAAGTAGTGCATAAGCCAAAAATTAATACCAATAGTGGTTTACTCGTACGTTTAACATTGTGTTTGCCGTACAATCAAAGATACGAAAACGTGGTAAACCGAGAGCAGGAAAATTCAATGCTAAACCTACGAGTAAACCACTAGTGGTATTAATTTTTGGCTTATGCACCACTTCACTTCCGGCTGGCATGGGTGCAACGCATATTCACAGTATCTGCAAAGAAACTCTTCGAGAGGTTTGAATTCTGATAGGGATTGGCCGACACGTTTTCACGTAACTTGGCGATAATTATACTTGGCGAGCGATAGATGCTTCCGTCGAGGAGTTTGATTTCCTTCCGAACCGAGTACAAAGTAACTTTTCTCTTGCAGCATTGCATTGGATGGAACGTGTCTTACTGATAGCTGTACTCTTTAAAAGTTTTTAAACACAAATTTTTAATTTGTACTCGGTTTACTTTGTACTCGGTTCCGAAGGAAATCAAACTCGACGGAAGCGTCTATCGCTATGCCAAGTATAATTATCGCCAAGTTACGTGAAAACGCGTCGGCCAATCCCTATCAGAATTCAACCCTCCCGAAGAGTTTCTTTGCGGATACTGTGAATATGCGGGTGCAACACCAAGAAGGACCAGAAATAAGCAAAATTTATTTGGCAGCTAACATGTTGTACACAAATCATACGATTAAAATTACAGCCTCTTGTGACGTGTGGATGATGACAAAATCAGTAGTATCCGCCATTGTTGGGAATAATCGCTGAACACACGCCTCGGCATAGAATCAAAAAGGCTTTGCACCGTTAAAAATTTTAAAATTTTGCTGCATCGTCAATCCACCGCTTTTATATAAAACGATTACTTCACTGTATGGAGCATTATCATTGGTTAAAATAGAGATATACTATAAAAGCGGTGGAGTGACGATGCAGCAAAAATTTCAAATTTTTAAAAGTGTGGGTGACTCCTTGGGGTATAGTAGTAGTCCATGCGGCTTCCACATATTGCAAAAGTTGATCTGATGTAGCTGCAGATAGTGTATCCCGGGCCAATCGTTGTGCAAGCATAGATCATACGTTTTCGATTGGCGATAGATCGGAAGAACAAGGAGATCAAGGATGCAATGCAATCTGATGAGTAAAAAAGAACTCTTGAAAATTGCGTGTCACGTGTGGTCGCGCATTATCTTGTTGGAATATGGCAGATGGCAAAGCGCTAAATGTATCGGAGGTGCATGTGCTCCGATACCTCGGAAATTTCCGCTTGTTCAGTTTACCGCCAATGCATACTAAAATGGTGCGGCAATAAAATCCAATACCATCCCAAACCAGGATACCGGGTGCAGGACCAGTGTAGTGATGCATAACGCAGTTCGGCAGCCTCTCACCATGGTCTCTCCAAAGTTGAATCCGACAATCTTGCTGTTAGAGGCAGACGCGGGATTCGCCAGTAAACACAATGTCCTTCCATTTCGTTCTTCATGTTCGCTGTCTCGCACCGTTGGCGGCGCAATTGCCTACGGTTTCCAGTTAACTGTAAAAAAAGCAATGAACGCATTGCGGACAGTCCACTCTGCTGCAAACGGTGTCGAACGTTACGAGCGGACATCGAATGATGCATAGCAGACTGAATCTTTTGTGCTATGGTTTGTGATGTGGCTGCGCGATCCATCATTGGCATGCGCACAATCCGCCTGTCCTCACGAGAGTGGTGCAACGATGTCGGTTTGATTGGCCCCGTCACCCGTCGATCCTTCCTTCATCTAATGATTACAGATTTGCATCACAATTGCTTGGTTTCATCCATCACCGTGACCCGCTTCTCTAAAAGTACTTCAAATCGCCAATCTGTTATATAGTGCGTACAGGTGGCGCTAAGGTCGCTCATGATGTGCATCTGCGCTGCAATGCTAATAATTCTCATATATTTTATCGACACAAATGCATGATGTCAATTTTACATGATTTGCATGATTCCTTCAAGGTGTTGCATTTTGTGTGGCCAGCAGTGTAAGTTCATCTTATTAATAGTTTCAGGAGTTTCCAGATTCAGGGGGCTTGATGCATATCGGCAATTAGTCACCGCATGGTAACATGAGTGTGCCCGAGTATTAGATATTCCGTATTCCACTGTATGAAGAATCTAATGGGTTATGTTGAATTTTTATGTCAGAGTCTTCTGAAATGATCATTATTTCTTGCTAACCCTGTACTAAAATTCTGAGGTATTTCATTGTGAGTCTTCAATTTAAATATTTAAATTTAGAAATAAAAATCTAGAAATATTTTATCTGCTGTTTTCTTCTCGTAACTCTATGAATTACAAAAATGAAATACTTAAAATTAAGTTAATAAAATAATTGAGTTATTTCAAGTAAAATAAATCGTAATCAGTAAAGATTCAATCAGTGATAGGTCAAGTTTACAAAAAATATTTCTACTATATTTTTGGGATGTTAACAGAATAAACGTAACTCATTTTTTTTATACCAATACTTAAATTCTGAAGTACATATTTCATCTTGAATCTTTAACGCAAATATTTAAGTTTGGAAATAGAAACCCCAAAATAGTTCACTTCTCGTAACTGTCTGTCACAAAAATAAAGAATTACTAAGAATTTTGTTGATGGAATATTACTATTATTTCTAATAATATCGGCATAAAAAAGTTTCATCTTTTAGGAAAATGTAACTCTACTGCATTCTCTAGACTCAGATTTACCCTTAAACACCAGATGTTTTCAAAAATCCATTTAAAAATGTTTTTCAATTTTCTCGGTTTTAAGTAAATCATTGGAAAAACAATTTTAAATCCTTAACCTACAATGACGGGCAGAGCCCGCGTACGATGGTACCACAGCCATTGAATATATTCAATGGCTGTATAAGTATTCTATAAGTATTCTATAAGTATTAAGTCTATAAGTATTCAATAGCTTTGGATGGTACGGTAAAAGTCATCATTTTAAGCTTTTTGACACTACTATTATTTTTAAAAAAATTATGCTGTTAAAAAGTAGAAAAGTTTAGATTAAATTTTACGAATATTTTATTTAAATAATAGTGGTGTGAATCCGTTATTTTCAATTTATTGAATGGAAAAAAATTAATTAGTTAACCCTTTAACGTTCATTGGTTTCGTCACGAAACCACAAAATTTTAATTCCGATATGCAACACTGACACCGGTATTTTTATCTAAAAATATCCCTTCTATTTTGTATGTGAAAAATCACGTTTTCTTATTTAGAAATATATTTGTTCTTAATTACCGGTATCTTTCATTTATTTCGACACCTTAGCAATGAAAATGCTATGATCGTTAAAGGGTTAAGGGGTTAAAATCATATTTTTTTAAGTATGGTTTATGGCTAAAAAATAGTGTGTTGCAAATTAGCAACACCGAGCTTTTATTAAAAAAAAATTCCTAATAAAATTCTGCAATTATAAGTACACATGTATTTCAAGAACTATGATAAGAAATAAGTTACTTGCTAACTGCAGAATAAAATACAATACTTCGTTAACTTTAAACAAAACAAAAAGCTCATATAGCAACAACTAAAAATTAAAACTATTTTATGCTTAAATATCGAGAGTGCTGCCCTGTACATGCTGAAAATTGATTTAATAATATTTTCAGTATATATTTTATTGACAACTTTAGACATTAGATCTTTAATAATATTCTAACAATATTTAAAAGACTTGGGTATGTTGCCAAATGGCAATGAACGATGTTTAAGAGTTAATCAAATGTAACCTTCCTTTTTTCATAACAATACTCCATTTAAATAACAACAAACTTTTATGTAACAACATTTTAACTTTGAGACATTTAAACTTGATACTTATAGCTAAATATACAAAGTATCAAGTTTTATACGTGTTAGGAATAAAATAGAAATATTTCTACCGATATTTTTTAACCTATCTAAATGGCCAGCAGCGAAAAATTGGAGAGAATTTTATAAAAGAAATATGACAATTATTTGAGATAAGTCGTATTTCAAAGTAAGCCGACTTTTTTAGATGAAGTATTTGGAATTTTGAGAGAAATGTATAAAGACAAATATAATAGAAAATAGTTATATGACAGCTATTTTAACTAAGGTGCGCCATTTCTGTCAGTGAGTGATTAAAGATTAGGATAATATACAGGAATAATAAAGAATGACGAGACATTAAGGAATGACCAGATTTTAAAAATTAATATTTCCAAGAAATTTACCCAAGTTAAAATAAGTGATAAAAATAAGTATATCAAAGCAAAAAAAAATTCCAGTTTTACTTTCTGCTCATATGTGGTAACATTTGATGAGTGAATATTTAGTATCTCCACTAAAAAAAAACGGGTTCTCAGAATTGAGTAAAAAGTATTCAATTTTTAGTCCTTTGCATACTCAAAATAGCTCCGATCCAAATGTACTCAAAACTGATAAACACATGTACTCATTTTTGATTCCCTGGCTGTGTTCAAATATAAATCGCTATGAACTGCACCCAGAACTTGCAAATTAGAGTTAAAATATACTGGCATTTATTTCTTGCTCTAAATTATAAACAATAAACATTTGATTGATTATTTATTTAGAAAAATAACAAAATTATAAGCAAAATACTTAAAATCGAATATGATTATAAAACGAGCATTATTTGCAAGGACTTTTAAATTATTTTAAAATACTGTGCAATGAAATATTTACATTAACACTAGAACCGCCGGATATTTTACACAAGTTTTATAAAAAGTGTTTCTCACCAGAATTATAATTTTAAACTATTTAAAATATTCAATTAGTCTATTTTTTTTTTTTTTGAGCTACATACTTTTAATATATCTTATGAAGAAAATTCTGGTTCGAATCGATTATTATCAATCTAGCAGGTGTCATTTTGACCCCTAATGGTGGTTCTAGTGTTAACAAACATCTTTTATGCCACCCTGAATGAAATTAACTAATACAGAGTACAAAATTATCGTTTGTTTGGATTTGATAACACATGATGTTTTAAAATTGAGAAAGCAGCATGTTCATTTTTCATCCAAACATACTCAATTCAATATGAGTACGTCGAATTACTCATTTTTGAGTGCTTCATTTTTTTCAGTGTCGGCAAACATTCAGTTTGTTCCATTCATTTTGCAATTTTACACTATCAACGGTTGTTAAGCAGAATTGCTGAATGAACCTATTTGTAAAGAGAGTGCTGCCACAAACGACTAACAAGGAAGATCTCCATTGGGGGCATACTCAGAATTTTTTGAAAAAAATACGATTTAAACTACTCATGTAGGTAATAAAGGATCAGTGAAAATTAGCGGCGGAATTACATTATTAGATATGTAAAAAAAATAAAATAGTTTGGAATAATTAGCGTAAAAAGCTGAAAGCGACGCGGGATTTGGCGAGCAGTGCATTTCCCCGCCAAAAGCAGACGATTTTAACGAATCTGAAAATTGATTTTAATTGACTTCACTGTTAAAAATCTGCGGCATTTACTGCAACGTCACTCCTCTACTTTTATAGAATATCTCTCTTCTGACCAATGAGAATGCTCCATAGCACGGTGAATTGACCGTGTCATACATTGTTAAAAATCTGCTGCATTTTGTTGCAACGCACTCCATCGCTTGTATATAATATCTCTATTCCAACCAATGAGAAGGCTCATTTCATGGCCAAGTAACCGTTTTCTATACAAGCAAGGGAGTGCGTTGCAACAAAATGCAGCAGAATTTTAACAGTGTATTTTTCAATTTGGAACAATTTTAATCAATTTAAATTGTGTTTTAAATGATAAAAAATATTAATTTCATTTTCTTATAAATACATATAAACGTATATGACAAAATTACACTTAAAGTAAAGTAAAAATGCAAAACTAAAATTACTTAAACTAAACTTATTTAAATAAATTGAACATAGAAAGTTTTTTTAAAGTATTCGAAGCGTAAAAGCGTATTTTTCAAAATTTCGTTTTTTCGCCAACCGAAGATAAATCGCCAAATAAATGAAATTTTTATTATTTTTATACGGATGTTATAAGGAGGTTCCGCCGAAATTTTCTTTATACACATATATAACTGTATGAGAAGAACATTCTGTAATTTTTTCAGATTTTTCTGAGTATGCCCGTATGGAGACCTTCCTTGAAAGTTTAATTTTATTTTGGCACCACTTTTTTCATACGTTTTGACAACATTTGAAATTTTGAAAACAGAGTAACTAAAACTTCATTTTATTTTTTAAGTTTTAAACCCTTGAAGGGCGGTGGGATACATGTTACCCCACTTAATTTGAACGAAATTGTCACCAGAAAGTTTTAAAGAAATTTTATATTTTCAGCTTTGGGCACTAAGTGGTTAAAAAAAATTGCCTTTCCATATTTTAAAATAATTTTTTTTAAATTTTTTCGGTGAGAATTCAATAAAACAGAGACATTATTGCTTGCTTTTAAGGGGTTAACCCTTAAATGCATATTGTATCATTTTCGATACCATAAGTGTTCCCGATTTATTGGGGGTTTTATTCACATATTCCGTACTCTCACCAGAAATTTAAAAGAGCAATTTTCACTTTGCTTAATGACAGACCATTCGTAATTAATTTAAGAAAAATTTACTATTCTCTTACTATATCTACTTCTAATTCTTTGAATTGCGCATTTTTTGGAACGCGTTCTATCGTATGCATTTAAGGGTTAAGCAAATTTCATGCGTTGCATAAATGAAAATATTACAGAAGAATTTACGCAGGATCATGCATGAAAAAACACAGGCATATGAATTTGAATAGCTTAAAAAATGCAAATAAGTTGAGAAATGGTCAATTGATTTGTCACGTTTATGTCGACCTTTCACATCTATCAAAGGCTAAAACAAGGGTTCTCGCTTGCTTTTGACCAACATTAGCAATTTGGGGAATAAGTAATAAAAAACAGTAGCCAGATTAAAAAAAAATTTAACAAAATAGATTCGACGTGTAACACGGGAAACTCTACCTTTAACCTCTTATTGTATCCGTTTCCTTCAATGTGTTCTAAAATAACATAATTTTTTGTTATTGCTTAGAAAATAGAAATTCTACTATACGCTACAAACACCATTAAATGTAAGTACATTCTAAGTGTCTTCTAAATGTGTAAATATTTCTAACTTCTTTTAGTAATGAATTACTATGAGATTTCAATTATAATCGATAGAAAAAACTGATAATTGGCCAATGGTGCTTTGCATACAATTCATATAGAAAACTCAACGCCATATTTTGATAAAATGAAAAAAGAGAAATACTTATTGTTTAATCTTTTCTGTGTCTCCGGTCGTTGCTTAACTGAATTGATGTTGAATCAGTATTTTTATAAGTAGTAATGTAAATGTCACATCGCGGTTGAAGACGAAAAGGGACGTTAATCGTAGAATAATGTGGATTAGAATCTAAACTGTAACCACTCAAAAAATAAAAATAAAAAAATAGAAATTGAGGACAGTCAGTTTGGCGAGTCTGATTATTTATTCACTCGTCAAATGAAGCGTTTTGACGCAATGTCGAGTAGCAGAGGGAACCCTGTGTTCAAACATCCATAAAATTAAATATCTCGTGCTTGATGATCGTCGTAATAATCTTAGAGAGTTGATTCAAGATATCTCACATATGTTTTTGTTTGTTCATAAGATTATGATTAATATTTTGAGCATGAAATGCATTACTCTACGAATGGTTTCGAGAAATCTCATTTTTTTCGGTACTACTAGGTTATGCCATCGACCAAAAAGTTATCGCCAAACTATAAAATTAAATGTCAATAATGGATGATCGTGAATGTCACATTCAATGACATTAAATACGATTCACGTGTTTAAAATGTCATTAAGTCATTTTTATTTAGACTTTTTATTTGTATTTTTATTAATATTCTACTAATTATTTGTTTTTTCGTTATTTAAAATAAAAATTATGTCAAAATGTATAATTTGGCTATTAATTTGGCATTTGATATAATTTGGTGAAATTGGTCGACGGGATAACAGAGAGGTACCTTTTTTTCTACGTTATTCGAAGGTTTTTGACCATAAAAGACTACGAATATCAAGTATCAAGGGCCATACTGGCCTAGTATAACTTCGAGTGACTTCATCTTGTTCACCAAGCTAAATTTATTGCTTCTAAGAAATATTTTGACACATTTGAGGCAATAAAGGAAATTCGCAGAAGGAGTTAACCCTTTGAGGGACAAGGAATTGTGTTTGTGTAATTCTGGACTCACACGGGAGATTTGGAAAATTTTTATTTCAAACATAAGGAAAAGCAAATAAGCAACCTTTTTTCACTCACCAATGTTAGAAAACAAAAATTTAATAAAAAATTTTCTAGTGCAAATCTTCATTAATCATAAGTGGAATAAAATATATCCCAACGCCCCTCAAGCGGTTAAAGGCTATATAAAATCTACCTACCTAAGACGTATGGAAAATTGGGTCTGCGCTGACATATACAGTTGAGTCTCCATATAACGAAATCCATTGTTCTTGTAAAAAAATTCGTTATATAGAGAAATTCGTTGTATAGTGAATGACGCTTACATTCCTATTTAATGTGTAAATTTTGAACAAATATTTTTAATGTGTTTAATTAAGAATTTGAAATGTTTAACTCTAAATATTAACCTAATATTTTATTTCTTATTTATTTAAACAGTTAAAGAATGAGAACCGACATTTATTTGAAAGCTTAATGAAAATCAAATAAAGAAGAAATACATTAATTTTAGTCTAAGAAATCTGCATTTTGTTGTTTTGATTTCAAAATTGTTAAACTTTCGTAAAAATGTTATAATTTTAGCGAGGATTAAAAAATTGTATAGGGAACATTTTCCTCTATTTGAAGTCTATTCCACACAAGATCAAAAGACTCATCATTTCACTGCGTGATGGATTTACTTTTCTCTCTTGCAATAGATTTTCGTTCTCATGCTCATTGTCAATCTCACCATAACATCTCAATCTCACTATGTTCATAACTCTGCTTAAAATACCACTATCAGTAAGATACTGTGCAATAATGAGATTGTCATTTATTTCCAGAAAATAAGAGAAAACAACATTTTCTTCGACATTTCGCTTTCCTTAATTTCCATTTCTCTTTTAAGTCTGCTCAAATTACGTCTTCTTCGTCCTCAGAATGCACATTTTCCTCTAGTGCAGAAAATCCGGCCTTTTTGGAGCAATTGCAACTCGTTTTTTCTTTAATTACACCCATTGATCACGCTCTTATGTGTGTTAGATTCTAAGTGGCACTGTTTGGAAAAGGATGCGAACGATAAATCAGGAATAAGTGATAGAAAATTGATTCCATGTGTTTTCATAGCTTTTTTAAAAAAACTGAATAAATAAAGGTCATTTTATGAAAAAATTCGTTATATGGAGATGGATATTTCGTTATATAGAGACTGTGTTTAATGTGATCATGAGAAAAGGGGATCGTCCCTACTAAAAATTCGTTATATAGAGAAATTCGATGTAGGGAGTTTCGTTATAGAGAGACTCGACTGTACTTATTAAACTCGATGCTGTCTACTTTGAAAATGGCAAAAAAAAGAGTTTTTTTTGTGTGTGTTTTGTCTAAGAATATGGGTACTTTTTATACAGAATGTATGTCACATATTATAATATATGTAATAGTTTTGTAAATGCAAAGCTTTATTTATTTATACTAACCCTGTATTTCTAATGCATTTTCAGATAAGAATGAAATAAATTTAACTTTACATAATCTCATCTTTAATGAATTTAAACTTAAAAGTTTAAATTTAAGAATGAAAACTGAAAAAATATTTGAACTATTTTTTTTCAGTCTACAAATCGAAAAACCAAAAAACTGCAAGCTTTTTCTGCCAGGAAAAATAACATATATTTGAAATAGGTCAACATTTTATGTGTGGCATTCTGTATATTACAAAAAATATGAAAATACAAGCAGTCAGTTTAGTAAACATGACAGCTTTTTGTAAAAAGTTATATCTTTTCTGTCCGTGGTTGGAAAATCATTTGAAAGCAAAGTGGATTTTTTAATCTCTTTTTTCAGTTAGAAATTCAAAATTCATAGCGGAAATTGAGAAATAAGAGTACCGTATATATTCGTGAATTAGTGATGAATGGTGATAATGATGAATTAGTAATTTAATGAATTTAAACTTAAAAATTTTAATTTAAGAATAAAAACTGAAAAAATATTTGAACTATTTTTTTTCAGTCTACAAATCGAAAAACCAAAAAATTGCAAGCTTTTTCTGCGAGGAAAAATAACATATATTTGAAATAGGTCAACATTTTATGGGTGGCATTCTGTATATTACAAAAAAATATGAAAATACAAGCAGTCAGTTTAGTAAATATGGCAGCTTTTTGTAAAAAGTTATATCGTTTCTGTCCGTAGTTGGAAAATCATTTGAAAGCAAAGTGGATTTTTGAATCTCTTTTTTCAGTTAGAAATTCAAAATTCATAGCGGAAATTGAGAAATAAGAGTACCGTATATATTCGTGAATTAGTTGAGAAGTTTCTTACAATTTTCATCAAGCAAATTTAGGGGTCATCTTATACACGAATCAATTTTAAAAGAAAAAACTTCAAATACGGTAAAATTCTGGCTTTTTATGTATATTTATAATAAAATAATATATAAAATAAGTTTTAGTAATAAGTTCTGAAAATAATGACAGCTTTTTTAAAAAATAAATTGTATCCTTTCGATCTAGGATTGGGAATATTTTGGAAAATACATTTCTGCAGCATTTTTCAACTGTATGTATTCAATGTAACAAATTTAAATTTACCTAACCATAATTTGGTGTATTTAAACTTAAATATTTAATTTTAATAATAGTAGTCGAAATATATGTCAGACAACCTTTCTTTTTTATAGCACGCTGCGCACTGAAAAATAAGAAATGGTAAAGAAAATCTCTAAGCTGCTATTTTTCCTGTCAAATAATGGAATCTTAAACCAAGGAAATGGCAAAGAAAATCTCTAAGCTGCTATTTTTCTGTCAAATAATGAAATTTTAAACTAAGATTTTCACTTAATACATAATATAAAACAAAAACAATATAGGAATATTATTATGCTTTTTTCCATCCATACCATTACTTCCAACAGAATAAAATTATATGAATATCACTGAAAGTGGTACGTACTCTTGAGAATGAAAGTAGTTGTGTGTTTTCCCTCCAACATCTAGGCTGTTTTTAACAATTGATTTTTTAACATTTTACTTTATTAACTTATCTTATGTAATTACTATACTTGTATTTCAAATGTATTGTATTTCCCATTTATAAGCTTGTCCTAAACCCTTTTCTATCTTATATATGTATATATATATATATTTGTATATATTTACAATTATGTAGGTTTTACAATCAGACTCTTCTTTTATCTTATGCATAGTATGAATAAAGAGGAATTGACATATATTTAAAATGGTGAATCTTCAACTATAACCAGCTCCAAAGTGGTTGACTACAGCTGGGTAATCAGTCACATCCATCTATAAATTTAAACAAAAAAAAATTCTTTTTAAAACGACTTATACATACAGAATTTCTATCATTATTAGGTCAAAAATATCTGTTAATGTTTAGCGGTGGAACTTTTCACATGTAATTAGCAGCTCTGGGGTTCCATCATATTTTCACTACATAAATTATTAACCTGCTAGTTTAAGTAAAAATATGTAATGCTGCCAGGGAAAACTTCCACGAGAAAAAATAAATAGAAACTTTTATCTTACTTATGACAAAAATTTTGTATAATAAAACGTTTAAAACAGGTAAAAAAAATTCTATTCGTGTTTATTGGTGGAAGTTTGTCCTGGCGGTAGTCAAGCCTTTTTCATTCTGTCGTCACCATATAAAACTATCCAATATGGAAACAGTATGCCAGCGGGCTACTTTTTTAAAATTCAGATTTCTTGATTGGCACCACTTTTTGAAAATGTAAAATTTTCCTTGTTTTCGCCTTAATTACTATGTCATTAAATAAGGTAAATTCTACCGTTTCGGAAAAGTGGTACTAATCAAGAAATCTAAATTTTAAAAATGCAGCCCACTGGCAACTCTATTTTTGTATTGGATAGTTTGATATAGTACCGAAAATTTGATGTAGCCGCCATCTTGTAACAAAACTCTCAATTATTTCACTCGCAACTGGCGCTGAAGAATTAAAAATCTTGGGACAGACCATGACTTACGTTTGACCAGAGGATCCAGCCCATGTCATGTAAAACAACACACACCATTATACAGCATATCTGTACATTGCCTTGTGGACAACTTGAATCCATGGAATCGTGGATTCTGTGCCGTAATCAAAACTTGCCTTCTGTTTTTACCATCTTACTACTTCGTGACTCATCTGACCAAGCAGTCTTTTTCCTATCATCTAAAGCAAGATTTCTCAAACTATGGTTTCGAGTACCAGTAAGTCGGTCACTTTTTTAAAATTCAGATTTCTTGATTGGCACCACTTTTTTGAAATAGTAAAATGCACCTTATTAATGACATATCCATTAAGGTGAAAATAAGAGGGATTTTACCATTTCAGAAAAGTGGTGCCAATCAAGAAATCTGAATTTAATAAAGTAGCCCATCTGCTGGCACGCGAAACCATACTTTGAGAATTACCTGCTCTAGGGTCCAAGAGATATGTTTAGCAGCCCAGCAGAAGCGCTGCAATCGATGACGTGTTGTGAAAAAAAGCACTCGTGTCAGTCTTCTACTGGTATATCACAACAATAATACCTTTCACTACACGGTTCTCACGGAGATGTTTATCGTATGTTTTACATTGATCGTTGATGTTATTTGAGGCAATCTTGCTTGGTCTCGCTGTCTTGATCATTAAGCAGTTGCGGTCGACGATTGCTTTCTCTGTGGTTGGAGATATTGAAGCAAACTGAATATTGTCGGCGCACTCTTAAACACTGTGCGCAAGGCCTGATTATCAACGGGGCACTCTCCCACCAGTAAAAAGAAATAACAATCTTTTCCTTATTCATGACAGTAATTTCGAATGAAAAGGACGTTTAAACAAAACGAAAATTTCTATAAAATTCTACCGGTGAGAAAGTGCCCCGTTACACTGCAAACGCATAAAACACTTTTGCAACTCTAATTGAACATAAAAATCAATGCTTCTTACTAAAATCGTTTTCGATTGTGCTGTTTCGATTACGCATAGTTGTGTTCATTTTTAAAATTGTATAATTTTAAAAGCATCATCTTAAAAATATTTTGAAAATGTTTTACATGTGTTGTTTTTTAGTGTTTTAAATTGCAAAAGTTTACAATGTGTAATTTGTTAATTTTCGTACGAAGTGATGGGTAGCACTACACTATTTTAAGAAGCTATTGTCATCAAACTATTTACAACACTATTTCATCACATTTAATAACATTATTTTTAGAACATATTTCTGGATAGCAATACTTTTGCAACATATTAATAAGAAATTTTTTTAGAGCAACACTTTTGCAACGTACTACACGTTGCGCGTTCAACGTTTTGCAACGTAAGAACACAATCACAACAAAAAACACATTTCACAATGAAATAATGTGTTCGCGACGCAACGGGAGCCTTTTACGAAATTTTTATTATTAATATATTGTCACCAATTTTTAAAAACAGAAATTTGTGCCTTCTTAAATGGAGGAAATGCTCCGATTAAATAATTCAAATTTTACAGTAAAATTTTACTGGTGGGGATAAACACGAATTCTTAAGCCTTTTTCCGGCACGTATACGTGTCGTTCGTCCCCAAGGGGTTCACACTTTATCTACCGACGGTACTTTTAAGTACCATGTAAAAAATTTTAATGTAGACCACTTAATATCTCTTCTATTTATTTTTCATTTTTTATATTTAATTTTGAAAAAAAAATTTAAATTGTTTTTTGACTTGCATTTACCGCGCGCAAGACTGTGGCAAAGCTATTGGTTCAAGAGCCCCCTAAAATATAGATAATGAGGTCAAATTAATGTATCTTGAACACATACTTCATATGTAAGTAAATATTTTTTATTCATTTAATAATAAAATTTTGAAAAAAATATTTTTTAATTGAAAAATTGACAATTTAAAATAATTAAATAAATAAATTGCTTACGAATGAAGTAAGTTCAAGTAACATTAATTTTTCATCATTATCAAAAAAAAAAAAAAGATAAAATACAAATTTATTTAAAATCAAAACTTAAAGAGATACATGATTAGACATCGACGTCAGATATTCTATGAAAAATAATAATAATAATAATAATAATAATAACAATAATAATAATAATAATAATAATAATAATAATAATAATAATAATTTGAAAATATTGAAATGCGAACGAGAAATTTGAACAGAACACCACCATTTATTTAATATTCAATTGCGAATGTCGTCATTTATTAGCGTAGGTTATTAGCAATTTAAATACGGATAAGGACAAATATGTCTCAGTGGACTATTTTTCCATTTACTAGTCTCCTTTTTTTAATTAATCTCTGAAGTAAACTTATACCAGTTAGATGTAATCTTATTGTATTATAACTTTCTGTGACTAAATAAGGTGAAGATTATTGTTGGAAATCTCTACATGTACTTATTTTTTTTAAGCGCTAATCAAATCATATCCGGCAGGTTTTGAAGAAATTGACATAACAACAACAGTTAAATTCTGGAGTACTTAAACTTAATACTTTGACTTAAATATCGAATATCAGAGAAACTGAAATCGATTTTCTTTCTTGCAACACTCTGCGTGTCGCAAAAAGAAGAAATTCTCAGGAACTTGTTAGAAGAAATATAAGAGATATCTTAAATAATCTGTAAAGTTTTCTTTTAAATCTTATCACAGGTTCATCTTTCAAGAAATTTTTACTTCTTTCCACGAATTGAAGTGAAATAAATTTAATTTTACACCTTCAATTTTTTATAGCTTCATTTAATTTATGAAACATTTAATCTCGATTCCAATTTAGATATTTAAGTTTAAGAACGAAAACTACATGTGTTACGATTAAAGAAATTACAAAAATGATTATTGTTGGAAAACTCTACAGGCATTTTATTTATTTTTTTAAGCTTTTATCAAGATCAAGTCATGTCCGGCAGATTTTCAAGAAATCAACGTAAGAATTTTATTTTCGTATTAAATTTTGTAGTACTTGAGCTTAACACTTTAACTTAAATATCGAATGTCAGAGAAACTGCTATTGATTACCTTTTTGTAACATTCTGCAAGTCATAAAAAGGAGTTTCTTAGAAATAATATAAGAAATATTTGAAATAATCTGTAAAATTTTCTTTTACAGCTTATTACAGGTTCATCTTTCAAGAAATTTTTACTTCTTTCCATGAATTGAAGTAAAATAAATTTAATATTACACTTTCATTTTTAATCTTGATTCGTTGAATTAGATATTTAAGTTTAAGAACGATAATATTACATGGATGAACCAAAATATTTCATGGAATCTTTTTCTTTCATAACGCTCTACATGTGCGATCACAGAAATTCAAAGAATGATTATTGTTGAAAAACTCTACAGGCATTTTAAATTAAAAAAATCTAATCAAGATCAAGTTATCGCCGCCTGAAAAATATTAACGTAAGAATTTTAGTTTTGTATTCAATTTTGGCGTACATGAACTTAATACTTTAACTTAAATATCGAATATCTCAAAAACTACAATCGATTTTTTTTCTTGTAACACTCTGCATGTCGCAAAAAGAAGACATTCCCAGAAATTTCTTTAAGGAAATAAAGATATCTGAAAAATTCTGTAAAATTGCTTTTTACAGATTATCACAATTTCAAGAAATGTTTACTTCTTTTTACGAATTGAAGTAAAATAAATTTAATTTTATGCTTTCATTTTTTTTTCATGGGCATCATTTAACTTCTGAAACATTTAATCTTGATTCGTTGAATTAGATATTTAAGAACGAAATCTCTAAAATGTTTCATTGTATCGTTTTATTTCGTAACACTCTACGTGTGTTAAGATAAAAAAATGCTGGGAATTATTGCGAAAGAATATGACATTTATTTGAAATAAACGGTATATTTATTGTTTGTGATTAATCCTTCAATTAGAAAAGTTAAATTCTTCTACATTTTACGCATTTTAGAAAGAAAGAAATTTAACTTAACATTTTAATTTTTTACACCGATATCTTTATTCTAAAAACTATACACAAACAGTCAGCTCTCGTTATTTCGAACTCGTCGGGACCACAAGAAATATTCGAATTATCCGACGTTCGAATTATGGAAAGTATGAAATGAGAACATGCTTAATATGGTACTATTACAAAGGAATTAATCTTATAGTGTTTTTTAGATTTATGTCTCTTATCATATGAATATGACTTAATATTAAATTAGAATGTATAAATTACATAAACTAATTAAAAGATTAGAAACAAGCATAATGGAAGAGAAGTCTTAAGCGTCACTTATGGACAGACGGGGCACTTAGAATGTGGATATCAAATTCATTGGAATATATGAATACTCGTTGGGAACAATTTTCACAAAAATCAAAGAAAGAAAGTTATTCAAATGATCTAAAATCCGTGAGAAAGAAAGGAATAATGAAAAAACGTTCGTTCAAACGTTCGTTCAAATTAAACGATGTCAAAAGAAAATGAGTTCGAATTAATGAAAAAGATTAACGTTATTCTGCCATTGAAAATTTGGGACTTTATGTTTAGTTCGAATTAAGCGAAGATTCGAACTATCCGATTTCGAATTAACGAGAGTCGTAATTCAAAATAAATCTCTGTAATTGACATTTTAACTGAAATACCTGTACGATTATGATCCAAATGTGGGTACAATGCAGCGATGAATTCAGATACTTTTCTCCGGGAGGGATTTCTGAGGCTCCGGCTTGGGGACGTTATAGTGTTCCGGAGAGGGAATTGCACTTTTTGACCACCGAAAATCCCAAACCTCAAATTTTCCGGGGGGGACATTTCATTGCTCCGGGGGGAATGCCCCCCGCTGGGTCACCCCCTGAATTCAACATTGTGGGTACGGAGATGATTCAAATACCGGTACGAAGCTCAGCAGTATTTTTAGGTTTATTCATAATTACATAAATATACGTAGCACCTATACTCGTCGACTGGTGCATTCGACTTACTATGAATAAGACATCTGTAAGGCCTATTGTCTGCGTCACATATAATATTGCAAAACTATCTAGCCGAATGGTTTGAGATTAATATATATCATCGTTTCAAAGCTTTAGTGAGTCATTACAAACATTACGTAAATAGAATCAAAACTTAATAATACTTAAAAATTTCCTTCATTTTATCAGATCCTGTCAGACGCAATTTATTCGATTATATATCATGATAGGTAATGTTTTAAGTGATGGTGATGACACCATGTTTAAAATGGTCATTTGCCAAGTTTTATGGACAATTTTCATCTTATTTAATATCAATTGGGACTTAATCCGAATTGGTGCATTTGAGAGCAAAAATGAATTTAAAAATAAATCGGAAAAAAAGCAATTTGAATCGAAATACACCCTTAAGACGCCACACTACTGACTGAAAAAGACCCGGATAATAATATAAAGTCTATGGAGGTGTCCTTTTCAAATATCTCACTCAAATTTTAATATTTTGACGAGATATTTTTGCATAGGATAGCAAAAAATCCTATTTCCTAACTGATTGGAAAGATATCAGTTATCAGTTATGAGAATCGAAATGAAGGTATCAACTGCGTTGCTATATCTGGCGATTTTTTTAAACTATTATTCAGATGTTCCATGTTTTCCTAAGAATTTTTAAGAATCATTTTTGGTTATTATAATGATAGCTGTTTCGTTAACAAATTATAATAAAATCCTTTTTTAATTTTTTTTTTTTTTTTTTTTTTTTATGAGAACTGGAAATTTCTGCATAAAACCCTCGCCAAAATTGGCAACACACATATCAACAAAAGTGTGTCAGTTAAACTTTATTGTTTTTATTATTATTATTATATGTACGTATTATATGTAGTATTATGAGTACGATCCACAACCGGCCTAGTTTTTACTTTTCCAATTTTGGCGTCAGATTTTTAAAAAAAATCACGCCAAAATATTACAATTTGAGCGAGATATTTGAAAAGAACTCCCCCATAGACTTTACATTATCATCCGGTTATTTTTCAATTGGTAGTATGTGCTCTTGAGTGTACGCAATTCAAGAAACCTACAGCTTTAGAATTCTTATCACCGTTATAGATTTTCCTTTATTTTTTACACTATAATAACGAATTTTGAAATAATAACAAGTATGAGATAGAAGAAAATTTTGGAATCGGCATATTTGATTACTTTTTAGTCTTATTACCTACTGAAAGTTGTTCTTAAGTACATAATGTATCCGAAAAATACTATGAATTGTACCAGATATAGTCCTATTGAATTTTTTGACAAATGGAATGATGACAGATTCTGTCTTTCATGCCATACATGTTAAATCGTTAAAAGTTAACTTTTGACAATTATTAATCATTTCTGTTTCCGAAAGGACATGAAGAACATACAGGGTGTCCAGCAAATAACATCTTGATTTCAAAATTAAATTTCTCAAAAACAAAGATCGATAGTAATAGGCGTAAACGGTTTTTTCATTAGGTAAGCTGTAAAAATCTTATACAGAAATTTCAAACAGTGAATATTTTGAAAAAATTGCGTTCTGATTGCATAGAATGCTTTGATTTGACATTTTTCTCGTTTTAGATTACCTGCAGAGAAATAATTTTTCAGCTGACAGTGCAATATTTTAAAGATTTTTCGAAGTAAATTTTTAGAATTTCGAAATTTCAAAGATTTAATTTAAAAAAACTATGAAATATGGCACTTTAAGCCGAAAAACACATTCTCTGGCAGCAATCTAAAGAAAGAAAAATGTCAAATCAAAGCATTCTTTGCAATCAGAACACAATCTTTCAAAATATTTACCGTTCGAAACTTTTGTATAAGATTTTTACAGCTTACCTGATAAACAAACCGTTTACTGCATAATTCTATTGATCTTTGTTTTCGAGAAATTTAATTTTGAAATCAGGTTGTTATTTGCTGGACACCCTGTATGTAAGTACATGTTGGTGCAATAAAGAGGATATTTTTATTTTTTCACTAGGGAAATTTCGAGTAATACTTCAGAAAAGACCTATTTTCTGGCCAATCATCCGCGAATCAATCACATTTCGAACCAGACATTAAATTTAATAATTGAAATTAAATGTTTACCGCAATTAAATAGCTTACATTTTATGAAATAAGGTTTCTGGGTCCGAAAATAACCGTTTGACCGTTCGTAATTTTTAACCAGATAGCATTTTTAGTAAAATGGCACCTTTCTTCCATAACTGATATCTTTTCGCCCATTGAATATTTTTTTTTTTTTTGAAACATATTTTTATTTGATTGGAAAGATATCAGTTATGAGAATCGAAATGAAGGTATCAACTGCGTTGCTATATCTGGCGATTTTTTTAAATTATTATTGAGATATTCCATGTTTTCCTAAAAATTTTTAGGAATCATTTTTGGTTATTATAATGACAGCTGTTTCGTTAATAAATTATAATAAAATCCCCTTTTAAATTTTTTTTTATGAGAACTGGAAATTCCCCCGCCAAAATTGGCAACACATATATCAACATGTCAGTTAAACTTTATTATTATTAGTATTATTCGAATAGCTACCACAATTACCGAGCAGTAATTTTTCAATTTTGTAATAAGTAAATGTGTATCAATGAATGAAAAAAATATTAATTTTCAGAAATACTTATAGTATTTTTTTATTTAAAAAACACTCTAAAAACTTAATGTAATGTAACATATCGCAAAGTTTAATAAAGATTTGTTCAACCAAAATATTTCAATGAAAATTTATACTTTGTTTTTAGTTTGTGTTTACCATTAATCCTATAAATGAAAAGAAAAAACAGACCTTGAATATGTTAAATAAGCTGACCTTTAACATTCTACATGTTCTCGAAAAATATAAAACGAAAAGAAATAAGTCGAGAAAATGTGATATCTAACTAAATAAATAAAATTCAAATAGATTATATCATTTCTTTCTGTGATCGTTTTATCTTTTAGAAAAATATATTTTGCTATGCTATTTGGAACCAAAGTGAAATAAATTTAAATTTAAGTTTTGATACTTTTATGACAAAACGTACTTTTTATCTACAGTCAACCTTGCTTAAACAATAACAAATTGTATTTTAAAAATTCTCTTTGGATCTGAGTTATCATTAAATTCATTTATTTATTATCATTTGAAGAATATTTCAAAAATTTTTAATTGAGAATTATTATGTGGATCGAATTGTGTGGTTGGATATCCTAGTGTGAGCGCCGTGCACTACCAATAGCGCGTAATCCGGTAGATCGCTACAGTCGTTCGCATTCAGTTTCCGTTAACCTCTTGGTTACGGGCGACCGGTACACGTGCTGCTAAACATGAATTGATTATTCTCACCAGTAAATTTTATTTGTAAATTTTGGCTTACTTTATCCAAGAATTTTCCCTATTACCGTATTTACTCGTGTATAAGGCGCACTTTTTTACAAAAAATTAGGGCAAAACTCTTAGGTGCGCCTTATACACGGAATATTTTTTTACTGTTGGATGCAGTCGAACGATATACATATGAAACAAGAAATTATTCAAAGAAGATATTAAAACTCGAAAAATGTTACTTAATTGAAGTATTACTGCGTATTTATTTCATTCCTTGCAGTTTTTTATACAACAGAGCTAATGACATTATCTAAACGCTAATTAGCAATTTTCTTTACCGTCACTCATTCCTATTTCCCGTCATTCTCTTACTACCCGAAGTCTAAAAAGGCATTTTCGTCTTATTTTCTGGTCTGGTGTAATGTTTGTTTCGACTTTTTTTTTACTGAAATTCATTTGGTCATTCTTCATTAGCGTATCAAATATGATGCGCCTTATATACGAGATTTTAAGAAACCGCCATTTTTACTTGTAAAGTAGGGGTTCGTCTTATACACACGTGCGCCCTATACGCGAGTAATTACGGTAAATTGGGCAAAATTTTCTGTTTTGTAAATCCAGTGATAAAAGAGTAAAAATCCTGTAAAAGACACTAATTCCGTAGGGGTTAGGGATTTTAGGAATGTAGACAGTAGGGAAATAGGAAGATAGATTTAAGAAAGTAGATAATATTCTTCGGCGCTTCAAACATTTTGAAGTGAAAAAGTTGAAAATCAACAAAGTGGCAACCATTTTTGAAAGAAAAAGTCGATTTCTGATACAGCCGACTATCGTTAATTCGAACTCGTCGGGACCACAAGAAATATTCAAATTATACAGAGTTCAAATTATGGAAAACATGTTTAACCCGGCAGCGCGCGCGCAGGGCCTAAAAGGCCCGCAGGTTCGAAACATTACCATTCCTATCACCCCTTTTTGACTGAAATAGGCGCGGTCCGGTGTAGCTGTATTGAAGGTCACCCTCTTTCGAAGGAAAAACATTCCTTCAGTCTAGTGGATTCTATTGTAGGAGAAATTCAGTCGACGGGCCTTTAAGACCCTGCGCGCGTCGTGGTGTAATTTTTATGGAGTGCAAATTTTAAAAATATCTGTGTCAAAATGCTTCGTCAATTGAATTATGCTGATGAAATGAAACGTTTAGAAACTTTATTAGCTGAAGTATCTACTGGGGAATCGTCATTATGTGAGGAAAGTGAAGAGTTAAGCGATTATGAAGATTTCAGTCCGATGAAACTTCTTCTGAAGAAGATTTAGAATCAGAAGATATAGAATCAGAAGATTTATCCGAAAATTCGGACGAAGAGTACTTTTTAGGGAAAGATAAATGTACAAAGTGGTATAAAAAAGAAATATCGTCAGAATGTTGGAACTTCCGCTAGTAATATTATATCGAAGTTACCGGGAAATATAGGGAAGCTAAACAGTCAACTCCAGTTGATTCGTTACTAATGCTAATCGATGAAAATATGTTGTCAAATATAGTAAAATATACAAATATTTATATCGAAAAAATAGCTTAAAAGTTTCAGAAAGATCGCGATGCTAAAAGAACTACAGTAATTGAAGTAA
Source organism: Maratus speculifer (assembly GCA_964019185.1). Taxonomy (NCBI): domain Eukaryota; kingdom Metazoa; phylum Arthropoda; class Arachnida; order Araneae; family Salticidae; genus Maratus; species Maratus speculifer. The sequence goes on along the minus strand of OZ025301.1, from coordinate 160,450,075 downwards.
AAGCACTTATAGGTTTACTATATTTACTTACTAGCGAACATACTATTCCAACATGTACTTCATGTTATTAAAATGTAAGTATTCCTTATATTTTGTTTTGATTGAATACATTAAATCTTAAATACATTTTAGAAAATAAATTTCTTGTTTTTACAGAAATGTCAGTGCTTTAACTCACGAAAAAATATTCTCGGGCCTTTTCGACCCTGCGCGCGTCCTCCTGTTACTAAAATAAGCGCGCGTCCTGCCGGGTTAAAGGAGAACTATTACAAAATAATTAATGTTATGGTATTTTTTTATTTATTTCGGTTGCTATCATTAGAATATGACTTAATATTAAATTATAAATATAATTACATAAAACAGCTAAGGGATTAAGAACAAGTTCAATGTAAGAAGTGGTAGAGGTGTCATTGAAGGACTGACACGGTACTAAGAAAGCAGAAAAAATGCATGAAATTATATGTATACCAGTTTAGAACAATTCTGACAAAAATGAAAGAAAGAAAATTATTTTAAACATCTAAAGTCCGGGAGAAAAAAAGAGGAAACTTGAAAACTTGGGATTAACGTCAGCTCGAATCAAACAAAGTTTAACAAAAATGAGTTCAAATAAATGAAAATTTTTTATGTAGTCTGCTATCGAAAATTTTGGGACTTCACGCTTAGTTCGAATTAAGCGAAGATTCGATTAACAGATTTCGAATTAACGAGAGTCGACTGTATCTTTATTTGGTACGTTCGTAATTATGTAAATACGTAGTACTTATAGTCGTCGTTCAGTCCGTCCGCCGATCTGTCTGTCCGTCTATCTGCATATAACAGATCAAAATCTAACCAACCGATTCATTCGAAATTTAAAATATATAATTTTGTATAAATTTGTCGAGTCATTTTAAATTTTATGAAAATCGAAGGTGTATATTAATTACAGGGACAATCAAAATCATTCCTTTAGAATACGGCCTAGCAGAAAAAATATTTTCCAGTACATTTTAATGGTGTTACACTCTTTCGAATATAATGAAATTAATATCATCTAAGAAGAAGTACTAAAAGATACATTCTGTACAATCTATGGTGCAATGAATACTTGTTATTAATTTATAGGGCCAAGCAAAAGTATTCCATTGCATAATGGTATAGAGGGAAATATTATTTGGGGCGCGTTTTAAAAAATTAAACTATTTCATATTTTATGAAAAATTGTACGTTGCTGAGGCTTACTACAAGTTACTTCCTGTTTAATAGATTTCGGAAACTCTACTGTATACTATTACACCAAGATCTGAATATTTTTAAAACTTCTTACAGTACAAACACACCTCATTTGCTACGTTTGACGTGCAATTTCCAACACGTTCACTTTGGCGTGCTTCTAAAAAATTTACATTAAGGGAGGTCATTAAAAACTTTGCCGATATATCGAACTCATGTGGTCGGTACGTTCAACCAATCGAGATGAGATTTCAGATATAATTATTTACAGGTATGAGGTCTGTATTCTGTGAGCGACAACAAATTGGCGCTGTCGGTTACGGTTATAGCTACAGAAACTCTAAATTTTTAAATGGCAACGCAAAATTTTTTCATCGCAAAATGTTCAGTACATGCGAAAACCCTACAGAGCGTTGGAACGATGTGTGTATCGCAATAAACGGACGCGTTATACTCGCACAAAAACAGCTCTGCAAATGGCAAAAAAAAAATTATAATAATAATAAAATAAAATAAAATAAAAAATACGATCAGGGCGCACGAATGAAATTTGCGTATGACAAAGACAAAACACCAATCAAGGAATGCCGTTCGCTAGATATTCAGCGTAGAAAAGTAATAAAAAACGGGGTGGGAATGTTAGTACTTCAGTCGGAGAGATCACACATACCGACGAAATGATTCATCCAGCGAAAGCTCGTGGTAAATTGCTAAAACTTTATAATCAAAAGCTGTAAAAACCTTGCGTGTTTACCGTCGGAACCATAGCCCAAATACATGGCCCATGTATCCGCAAGCACTTCATGAAGAAATTCGAACAAATTGGCTGCATCTGTGATAGACCGCGATCCGGACGACCAAATATCTTAGAGGATACTGTTATAAGTGCACCATATAGTGATTACAGGACACATACAAACTGCAAGAGGTGCATCTCGTCTATTTGACATACCGAAATCAATGTTCCTAAAGATACTGCGCTCTATAATCTGCATGTTTCCTTACTGGTACCAGCGCATCCACATGTTGGAAGTGGGGGACCATCTACAACGTATTGACTTCGTTAATGAATTTCTTATTCGACATGATGGAGATAACGACTGCCTCTTCTCATATTATGGATGTACGAGGCACATCTCACTTAAATTGGCAACGTCAAACCTAAAATTGTGTGAAACGGCTGAAACATGAGTCTGGACGTTGTGGTATTTTGTGGTATTTTTATTTACCAATACTTTTACACGACGTCAAAGTTATTGTGTGGTGCGACACTGCAGGCAATATTATTCTCGGACCGGACTTCTTTGAGGAAGCGACACCAATGGGATTTGTAATTTGCTCTGTAACAGGTTCCCGCTATACGGAAATGCTACAAAATTACGTCATAACAGAAATACTACAACGAAATGCACTGAATAACTTCGTTTGGGTGCAAGATGGTGTACCTCCGCATATAGCAAAGCCTGTTTGCAGGTTCTTGGAACAGCATTTTGGCGACCGTGTCATCTCACGCCATTTTCCATTTCAGTGGCATCTGCGATCCCCCGACTCCTTCTTATGGATTTCTGGTTCTGGGGATATCTCTAATCTAGAGTGTACATGTGCAATTCGCAAACTTTGCCGGTTTTGAAAGATTCTATCAAACGTGAGATTGCAAACATCCTTCTTGCGATGTTACATTCGGCTATATTGTCCACAGTCTCCCGCATGCAATGTGTAATTGCCTGTGATGGCACCCATGTGGCAAATATGTAATCAAAGTAAAAGTTTTTTCTCCGATGTGTATTGTAAGCAGTGATTGGTGTACTGACTCTGTCTCATAAGCAAGTTTTCTCCGTGCGTCCCGATCGTGTTTTTTTTTTCTTTTTTGGGCCGTTCGCAGAGCTGTTTTTTGAGCGTGCACAACGAGTCTGTTTCTTGCGATACATGTACGGTTCCAATGCTCTTTAGGGTTTTTGCATACGCTGAACATTTTGCCACGAAAAACAATGGGCGTTGCCATTGAAAAATTCGGAGTTACTGTACCTATAACTGTAACCGCGAGCACCACTTTGTTGCCGGTATCAGAATCCCGAGCTCATATCTCTGAATAACTATATCTGAAATCTCACCTCGATCGGTTGAACGGACCGGTCGCTAGAGCTGCATATATCGGCAAAGTTTTTTTATAACCACCCTGTATATATATACGGCTGAAAGTGATCCAAGCTCCAATAATTTATATTACCTTTAATTTGAAAAAACATAACAATATCGGTTTAATTATAGCGTTTATATCGACCAGTTTTGAAAAAGATATTTTGCGTAAAATGCGTATGTTTTCCATAACGATTTAAAACTAAGTACGCATTGCGCTAAAGAAACGAATAATTATGAAAGGACTTCGAATTTGACCAAATCATTTTACTACAGGGTTACTACACGTTAGAATCTACAGGGTAATAGCTAATAGAAAATTGTAAGGGGATAAAGAGGGAAAAATTAATTTTTTAAAAGGAATAAAAAGCAAATGCTATCTTAAATGTTATCTTGTTACATATTTGTATATACAGGGTGATCAAGAAATAAATTGCCCACTTCAGAGGGCTCTAGATTACGTTCTGTTGGTACAAATAATATCAAATTTGAACTACAAATAATTCAAATAATGCGCTTGATATTTTTGGAAAAAAAATACAAAAATTAAAAGTGCAAATTTTGCCGCTAGGATATGTCGTGATACACTTAAACACATTTAAACACTAGTTTTTTAATTATTTTTTTCATTTATTTTCATTTTATTTTATTTTATTGTATTGTATTTATTTATTAATTTATTTGTAAATAAAATTTATTGCGCATCATGTGAATTATCTGTTGATAAAATTTGATCTCATTTGGACCAATAGAACGCATTCTAGAGCTCTGAAGTGAGCGATTCATTTCGTCAGTCTCAATAAGGCTCTGTGCGTGTGCCAGCTTTTCCCCCGAGTACTGAAAATCTTACGGTGGATTCGGCATTTTTATTAACTATTTTCACTTTTTTAATATTATATTTTTATTTATAAAGCAAATTAAATGTTTCAGGAGTATTACAACAGCCCCTAATGGCAAAATTTTCAATTTTAATTTTTGTAAATTTTTTCAGAAAAATGTCAAGCGCATCACTTTAATTATCTGCAGTTCATATTTGAACTCATTTGGACCAATAGAATGCATTCTAGAGTCCACTAAAGTCGGCAACTTATTTTTTTTAACCCTGTATGTACCACCTTAAGGGTGTATTTCGATTCATACTGCTTTTTTCCGATTTATTTTTAAATTCATTTTTACTCACAAATGCACCAAATTTTCAAAATCTCTTATTTAGATAGTACACAAGGTGCCTTAATTGTCGGTTCTTTGATAAATGCAGAAAATATTGCAAAAAAAAGCAACCAAAAAAGGCATATTGAACCGTTTTATACGAAGTGGCAGATTTTGTAACGAAAAAAAGGATCCTACTGAAAAGTTAATTGCTTATAAATCAAATTCTAATGAATTGAGCGTAAAAATACATCACACGGCACCTCATACATTACTTCAAAAATCTTCTCAGCAAATTTCATGTTTCTACTTTTAAAAATGTGTCTGAAATTGTATCGGAAAATTTCGAGTTGTTGAAGTTAAAAAAGCATTTTTTCGAATACACCCTTAAGGTATTACATGCAGAATACCCTACCTTTGTTTGCAAATGTCTTTAACTCTACAAAGAAGCGGTAGGTATTTATGTATGAAACTTTAAATTCTTATTGCATATTGATATTTCTGACTAGCATCGCAAAGAATTTCACAAACTTTTGTGTTTTTCAAAAGTTGATAAAATGTACATTAATTCACTTTTAAACATTTTCATACCACCCCCCCCCTCTTTTATCAAACCTTTTAATCATGGAAATCTTTTACCAGATGCATAGAATCTAGTGTACTTTCGTGTTTCATTCTAATGTATTTAAAGATGTTGTCTATGAAGAAAGGTAGACGAGATATATTTTGTAAAAATATCAAATAAGGCAAGGAATGCATTTATTTGTCCTATGAAAGCGGAGAAATGGAAGTTGGTAAAGTGATATAACTTTTCAAATATTTTACTTCAAACTTTTGCATTAATAGAAATATCCATGAAACCAATCCTTATTGAGTTAGGAATGAAAAATAATAATTGTTTTCACATTGTTTCTTGAAGAATATAGTTCTTATATGAAGTTTTTCATCTTTCTATCCAAAAAAATAAATAAGAAAAATGTCCAGAAATATACTAAATGCATTGAGCTAATCTGCTATTTACACTAATCGTATATTTTACTTTTATTTATGTTTATTATTTTTAAAATATAACTCACTCGTTGTCTAGAAAAATAGCAAATAATCAGCGAAGTGCCTTTTCTGAATAACTGGTATGCCAAATTTGAAGTAAATCCGGTAATTCTACATGAAAACCCATTTATTTAAATCAAAGGGAAAATTACTCTTCCTTTTTGCCCCTTTATATTTAACCAATGGACCTACAAATCTAATCAAGGAAAACGCTTATCACATTAAACCGATATACAATATTTGAAGCAAATCGAATAATTCTGCATGAAGAATTCATTTGTCAAAACTAAGGGAGGGATTAGCCGCCGTCTCCTCCTTTATACTTAACCAATCAACCTCCAAATGTAATATTCGAAGCACATTTTCGAAATAAACCGGTATATCAAATTTACGTAAATCGGATAATTCTCCATAAAAATCCCATTCATCTAAATTAAAGAGAGGATTACCCCCATTCTTCCTCTTTATGCTTAACCATTGAACTCCAAAATTCATCAGGGAGACTACTTATAAGAACGAACCTATTTACAAAATTTGAAGCAAATCGGCTATTTCTATAAATTGTTTGCGCGTTTCGTATATACATACATATGTACATACAGAACCTAAGGGCATATTAGCTTTCAGGCTTTGATAAACTGTGAACTAAAAGCCTATTATAACCTTAAGATTTCTTTGAAAGAAAATCTTAATGGAATCATACCAGAAAATAAAACTGAATGTAATAAACGTAATAAAATCCATATTTTTAATTGGGGGGGGGGGGAGTGTATGATTGTTCTCGTATTAGCATTTAAACTAACGGGAAAAATCGAGCTAAGCTCAATTAAAAATTGCTTTGTTTTTAATTGAATAAAATATCGACGTTGATTTGGACAGTTTTATCTCTTCAGCAGATATCCATTGTTTGAAACAACGTCACTGTTTTTCAAAAACATTCACAGCTTTGATTTATTGAATCCTGCATATTAGCTTCTATTCAGAATTTCTGGAAAATTCCTCCGTATTCTGAAAGACAACTTTTTAGCCAAATGTCAATATTTGGGGAAAACTTTCCAACTTGGTAAATTTCTTTCATTTGATACCTAGTTGGTTTTTCCATGAGCACTTGTCGTGTAAGTGACAATTCTAGCAACTGCTAAGTTGTTTGACGCCGTTATTTTCGATAGGTTTGCATAGCCTTATTCAATTAATGAAATATCTCTGATAAAATAAGTCAAATTTTTCCGTTTTAAAATACTAGTATCCAAATTCGTAGTATGTGACTTATGCGACATGTCCTCATGGAAATACCCCTAGTATGTATTTTGAGATTAGTTGTAAAACGGTTTTTGCTTCCAAATCTCGTCAATGTCGCCAACAAATCTTGTCAAATATCACCAAATTTGGTGAAATATTCCCAACTTTCTACTTTCAAATGCCTACTGTTAAGAAAATTAACAACTATTTCAACATTTATTCCGATTGTAATATACTGATCTGTAGTGACCCCCAAAATGGCCCACTAATTGAATTTTCTCAAACATTTGACCTAACTCAACGGTCTTCTTATAATCCAAAACGATAGAATATAAAATTCAGACAAAATAATTTGAGCCATTTTTCAGATAAAATTGATTTTACCCGTAGTGACCTAAAAATGTCCCAGTATCGAATTTTCTCGAATATATAATTTAACTCAATGGTCTTTCCGTGATCCGAAAACAGTAAAATATAAGATTTAGTCAAAAGCATTAGAGTCGCTTTTTAGATAAAATTAGCTTGACCCTTACCCTACTGACCCAAAATGAACAAACAATAAAATGTTTTACAATATTTGACTCAACCAAAGGGACTTCTAGCATCTCAAAATGGTACAGTAACAGAATTTAGTCAAAATCTTTAGAGCCGTTTTTAAGGTGAAATTTACATACATAGATATTCACCGAGAAAACTTTTCTTGTATTATAGCATAAAAGACTAATGTACAATATATATATATATATATATATATATATATGTATATACTAGCAAAAGCCGTGCTTTGTTTGAATTCGCGTAGCACTATATCATAAGATAAACATTTGAAAGTAATATTATTTTTTTATATTATTTTTTCATCTTTATTAAGCAAAAACTTTATCTCATGTATTGGCGCATTTAAATTTTAGAAATGTAAATTCAGCCAAATAACTAAGAATTTCCTCGGAATTTTTTATTTATGATATAAGGCTGGCATAAATAAAAATATTTTCGAATATTAATGTCTAGCCTCTTGCCTTGAAGCTAAATCATGTTCGCGTTCGTTCCGGCCAGTAAATGTTCCTTTTCTCGGCATTTTCAAATTACTAATACATTCCAAAAAATTATTTATAAACGAAGTTAATGTATTTAATTTGCTACAATTAAATTATTCTTCAATCAATTAAAATATTCTTAAAATATTCTTCAATCTCAAGTATTCTTCAATATTTTATTTCGAATACAAAATTTAAGAAACTTACCAAACTTAACAAAAAGATGACTTTAAATACCAAATATAAGAATTAATTTTACTTGTTTACGATTCTTTCGTAAGCATTTTTTTGCGTCACATACACGTGTCGCTCGTCACCATGGGGTTAAATCCTTTGACTAGCGTTGAAAACACTATTTAAAACACTTAACATAATTTTGCGTTTAGAACGTAATTGACGAAATGTATTTATTTATTTTTTAATCTTCTCTTAATAAATTCTGGTAGCAGATAATCATTTCTACATTTCGCAAACGGAATTTCTTTTTATCTAAAAAAGTTAACGATTTGCAAAAACAAAAAATCTGGAAAAATTACTGTAATGAATGGGTTTTTATATTCAAGATAAGACATTTCTGCTTACATGGCTGCCAACTACTACGCCTATTTAAAGACGAATAAACATATCAGAAACAGAAATTTTATTTGATAATTAACAATATAGTGTGTAATGCATAACATTGAATATATTTGTCATACATTTTACTAAAACTTTTTTGTGGTTCCAATCATGTTTTTGTGATTTAAATAGGCGTAGAAGTTGGCAGCTCTGTGCTTATAATCGACTCACATTTTCCAAATATGTCGTTTTATTATATTCCGTGAGCTAAAAAAAATAAATAAAAAAGGATTTCACGCTTGAAAGGAGGGGGGGTCATAAAATTCGGAAAATTTGTGAAAAGGGAGTGGGAGGGGGTAAGAAGGAATGTGATATCGCATATTTTGGTTAAAATAAAAGCATTAAAATTTTCGGATTAATTTATGAAGTATAAAGTTATTTTAAAATTAAACTGTATTGTGTTCATAAAGATAAGGTTTATAGCCAAATGTGTTCAATTCTATTTCAAATTCCAAAATATTACTGTTTTCAATTGCTCTTTCATATTAATATTTTATTACTATTCTACATTAATTATCTTTTTTAGGTGTGTTCGTAATTATGTAAATACGTAACACCTATAGTTGTCGTTCAGTCCGTCCGTCTCTCCGTCCGTCTGTCCGTCCGCATATAACAACGCAAAAACTACCCAACCGAATCTTTTGAAATTTAAAATATATAATTATTGCATAATTTTGTCGAGTCATTTCAAATTTTATGAGAATCGAATGGATAGATCAATTACAGGGACGATCAAAAGTATTCTGTCACATTACGGTCAATGGGGGAAAATGTTTCAAATGCATTTTAATCGCTTGAAATTTAAATTACATACTTATTACATAATTTTGTCAAGTCATTTCAATTTTTTTGAAAATAGGATGCATAGATCAAATACAGGGACAATCAAAAGTACTCCGTTACATTACGGTCAATGGAAATAAAAGTTTCAAATGCATTTTAATAATATTACACTATTCAATAATATTACAATTATTCATTCAAACATAATAATATTGATATGCATCATAAAGTACATATTCTAATATAGATTTTGCATAATATGTGGTGCAAAGAACATTTGTTATTGATTGACAAGGCCAAACAAAAGTATTCCATTACATAATGAGTATAGAGAGAACATTGTTTGGTGCGCATTTTAATTGTAATTAACTATTTACAGTTTTATGAGATTGATATATGAGAGTGTTATTTTTAAAAATTCGTTATGGTACGAACGCACCTCATTTGCTACGCTTCACGTGCAATTTCCAACTTGTTTTTGTTGTTGTTGCTATTGTACATTTTTTATTGTAGATCTTTTATCATACAAAATAAGTACAAGAATCACTTTTACTGTTCATCTCACAAATGTCATTAAAACGCATAGTTAAAGTTAAAGCATGGTGCTTTTTTTAAAAAACTTCAAATATATGTTTACGTAATATAGCGTGGTATGTGACAAGAGGGGGGAGGAGGTAAAGTGAAGTGTGACAAAAAGGGGGGAGGGGAGTCAAAAATATGGAAAAACGCGTGACATCATTTATGGACGGCCCCTAATCTTAACTTTTCATTCACATTTTCTGTAGCGCGATACAAAACATCTGTAGTATTTAACCCTTTAATTTTCATGAGAGGATAAACTCTAGAAATTATATTGCTTAGAAAATCTGAATTTTCACCAGAAAAGTTTAATGATAAATTTCACTTTGTTTAAATACAGAATGTGTGTTATAAAATGAAATAAATGTAGTTATTTCAATTTTCTGCTATAAATTTGGAATATGCAAATTAAACGATCTACTAAATTCTAAACGTTGTTTGTATGTATGCAAAGATACACATTGAAGGGTTAAACGTGGTGCTTTAATTAAGATATCTAAGTTTAGGAGCGAAAGTTTATAAATATATTATCCGATCTTTCCATTTTTAACATTATAAACGTCTAAAAAAGTATTGCATAGAAATTCTCGGAATAAATATGACAGCTTGTATAAATAATCTATAAAATGTTTCTACATGATGGATTATTTGGCAGAAAACGCTATGTGGTCGCCTGAAATTTTAGTACTGGATGGGTATGATGTAGATTTTTTTTCACATAAAATTTAAACTTTGAAATGTTTTATTTGCTCTTCGACATTTAAGTATCAAATATTAAATCGAGTCTAAATTGCCTTTATTTATTAATTATTATTTCAATTTATTTATTATTTATTTGTATTTTTTTATTAAATATTTCAAAAATGCATAGTTGACAGGAATGATAAAAGCTTGTTATTTTGAATGTGTAACATTTTTATTTAACCAACAAAAGTAAAAAACGTACAATTTGTAAAGTGATATTTTATGCTTGTTAATTATTAAGCACACACTACACAAATTATTTCATATGCACTGGTTCTTTAAAAAACTCTTTATTAAAGGAATAACACTCATTCGCAGCTCACTGCTGCGTTATCGTCTGCATTTATCTCAAACACAACTTTTGAATAAAAACAAAAAAAACACTTCACTTCTCTTCAGTTTCTCAACACTGACATTTTAATTTAGGTAGCACGGTATCGTCTGCCTACATGGAACATACCGGCCCCCATTGACATGTTTCACATTCAAAAATAACTCTTTTTTTTACTAAGTACACTAATTACACAAATAAATACAAAATCTCACTATATATGTTACTTAAATATAAAATTGAAAGAAAAAACAATATAACTCTCACACACACACATATATATATATATACACTTTTTTTTAAGTACTATGGGTTTCAGGCATAGGTAAAATACATATTTTACTAATCGATCTTTTAAAAATTCCATTCTGGGTTTTTACCTGAACTACGCGAATTTTCTTATCATTACCATAATATACTTCAATAATTCTGCCTAAAGGCCACTTATTGCTTGATATATTTTCCTCTACTAACAACACTAGATCTCCTATTTTTACATTATCCTTTTCAAATCTCCACTTACCCCTCTGTTGTAATTCACTTAAATAATTATGGTGCCATTTGCGCCAAAAAAGTTGTACAATTTTAGTTATTCTTTGCCATTTTTTGAGGCGATTTTCTCTTATATTGGTTAAATCAGGCTCAATAATGACATTTAATGGTCTGTTTATAAGAAAATGAGCTGAAGTTAGGACTCCAAAATCATCTGCGTCATCTGATAATGGACTCAAAGGTCTCGAATTTAATATTCCCTCTATTTGTATCACTACTGTAAGAAATTCCTCATAAGTGAGATTAGCACCTCCCACAATTCTCTTAAAATGAAATTTAAAGGATTTTATTGCGGCCTCCCAAAGACCCCCGAAATTGGGTGATCTGGGGGGAATAAATTTCCACTCAATCAATGCCTTCACTAGACAAATATGCAGCTAATTTCTCATCAGGTTTTCTTACTAATTCATAAAAGACCCTAAGTGTTTTATCTGCCCCAATAAAATTTTTTGCATTATCAGAATACAATTTGGCACATTTACCTCTGCGTGCTATGAATCTTTTCAGTGCCGCAATAAATGATTCGGAAGATAAATCTGAAACAATTTCTATGTGTATAGCCTTAAATACAAAACAAACAAAAATACAGACATAAATTTTTTGTAAGATGGTCCTACGTGCATAACCAACTTTGATCATAAATGGCCCACACAGATCAACACCCGAAATATTAAAGCAATAGTCTAATTGGACTCTATCCCTGGGCAAGTCGCCCATCAATTGATTTGCAATAACTGGTTTAGCTTTAAAACATGGAATGCACTGATGAACCACCTTTCGACACATTGCACGACCATTTATTGGCCAAAATTTATTTCTTACTAAGGATAGTAAAGTTGACGCACCAACATGCAAATATTTTTTATGATAATAATTTATAACAATTACAGTAAATTTATTACTCTTTGGTAAAATCGCCGGGTGCTTTTTTGAAAAATTCAAATTGCTATTATCTAACCTGCCACCAACCCTTAAAATTCCAAATTCATCTAAGTAAGGGTTAAGGCCTTTTAACTTGCTACTCGGACTTACCGATCCTTTAGTCTGAAGACTATGTATGTCGGTACTGAAGGCTTCATTTTGCACTAATTTAATTAAATAGCTCTCTGCCAATTCCATTTCTGACGTACTCAATGGTCCAATGCTTTTATAAAGCGGGTTTCTTGCATTCATCACAAATCTGAAAATATAACTAAGAATACGCACAATCGTTAAATAATTATTACTAAGATTAATCAAGTTATATACAAAACAATTCTCAGTGATATTACAACTTATAACATTAAATTCATTCGAGGATTTAACATTAAATTTGAGCTCTTTATTGAACTCATCATTTGTTTCTGGTATGGTTATTGTACGTTGAGGATTATCACTGTTCTGAAGAAATGAAGGTCCCTTCCACCACAATTCACAGTTTGCAAGTTTGTCAGGATCCATACCTCTGGAAAGTTTGTCAGCAGGATTTTCTTCTGAGCAAATGTGATGCCACTGTTTAGCACTAGAGTTTTCTTGTATGTTAGCCACTCGATTTTGAACAAATTGCTTAAGGTCGATAGGTTTTTTTTGAATCCATGCTAGCACAATCATTGAATCTGACCAAAGGAAAACATTAGTCACTATTACTTTCATGGATGATAATACTCTGTTTACCAATTTGGTTAGCAACACTGCTGCACATAACTCCAATCTTGGAATAGTTAGACTCTTTATCGGTGTAACTCGCGACTTGCTAGCGATTAAATTCACCATCACATTTCCTAAGGAATCACTGGATTTGCAATAAACTGCTGCCCCATAGCAACGTTCTGAGGCGTCAGCAAACCCGTGTATTTCTATAATTTCTGGGTTTTCAATTATAATACGCCTACAAATTTCTATATTATTTACACATTTAAATGACATAAGAAATTGATGCCACTCATGAAACTTTGATTCAGGAAGCTCGTCATCCCAGTCAATATTGATTCTCCACAATTTTTGCATTAGTATTTTGGCTTTAGATATAACTGTACCAAGAAGTCCCAATGGATCAAAGAGTCTCGCGATTGTTGACAATACTTCTCGCTTTGTGTAGGAATTGCTCAGTTCCACCTTAACTCGAAAAGTGAAACAATCATCTCTTGGGTTCCACGAAACCCCTAACGTTTTAGTTTCAATTTCATTTTCAAATTTGTATCCTTCTTCATAAGTCAGCGAAAGATTTTTATCACTTGTACACCACTTATGGAGTCTCATACCTGCTTTATGCATAATCGCTATGAGCTGCCGCTGCAACTCTTTGGCTTCTTCAAGCGTAGGTGCACCGCACAAAATATCATCCATGTAAATATTTTCTCGAAGAACCGATGCTGCCATCGGATAATTATCTCCTTCATCAATCGATAGCTGGTTGAGAGTTTTCATTGCTAAATAAGGCGCACTAACCGTACCGTATGTAACGGTCTGTAGTTCAAAAATTTTAGGCTCTTCTTCGAAATTATCGTTCCACAAAATTCTCTGCAATGCGTGCTGACTAGGATCAATATTGATCATTCGATACATCATTTGAATATCCGAAGTCAGTGCATAACTATGCTCACGAAAACTAACCATAATCGTGAATAAATCATTCTGAATAACACCGCCATTATATTGCAATGAATTAAGTGGTGTGCCATTTGTTGTTGTGGCAGAACAGTTAAATACAACTCTCAGTTTTGTGGTGGACTTTTCTGGTCTAAAAATGCCATGATGTGGAGCATAATACACGACGTCAGGTTCTTTCACTTCTTTAACCTGTTTCATATGCCCCAACATTTCATATTCATTTAAAAAATCTTTATACAATTTGAAGTATTTCTTATCTTTTGATAAGCGAGTCCACAGCGATTTGAGTTTTTTAAGAGCAAGCTCCCTAGATTGGCCTAAACACGAAGGATTTTCCTTTAAAGGCATTTTCACCACGTATCTCCCTTCCTCATTTCTCCAATGCGTGCGAGCAAAATGTTGCTCACATATCTCAAATTCCTTACTTTTTGATAACTCTACTTCGACGTTTTCAACTTCCGAAAACTTTTTTAATGTTTGGTTTAAATCTTCCTCCCGAATTAGCCCACAATGAACTTTTACATCACTTTCCTGCTCTATGCATCCACTAGCCACATACCCAAATACGGTATTTTGCAAAAGTAAATTTGAACACTGAGAATATATTTGTCCCGGTCTTAATAACTCATAAAATATTTCTGCCCCCAACAACATATCAATTTTATCAGGGAAATTAAATCTATAATCTGCTAATATAGTTAAATCTGGTACTTCAACATTTATGTTAACCACTTGTTGCGGAATTAAATCTGTAATTTTCCTTACTACTAGCATAGTCAATTCTCTTTCAAAACTTTTATCTCTATTCGCGATTTTTGTATTTACGCAGCCTTTTATTGTCATAGAAGTGTCATCCAAACATGAAATTAAAGTATTCGTTTTATTAATTCTAAGCTGCAATCGATTAGCACACTGCGAAGTAATCAAACATGCTTGTGAACCGACATCTAGTAAGCATCTAACTTCCTGCCATTCCGAGAACTTATCTTTAATGAGGATACGCGCCGTACTTAATAAAACGGATTTTGTTTTATTTTTCACAAAACTAGAGGCGACAGTCTGACTCGGAGGGTAGGAAAGGATTTCCTCGGGTTGTGAATTTTTTATTCCTGCAGCCGATTGAAACACATGACCAACATTTTTATTTTGATTATTTAATTCCTTTTCTTCTCTAGAAAAATGTATTAGCTCAGAATGCGGTAGGTTACATCTAGCACAATTTTTAGACTTACATTTCTGTGCGCAACAGTTATAATTTAAACATTTGAAACATGCTTTATTTAATTTCACAACTTCTACTCTATCTTTAATGAACAGTTTTTTGAATTGCGGACAAGAATGTAAACCGTGATATTCATTAGATTTACACAAGACACATTTGACATTTTTTGTTTCCGAAAAAAATATATTTGAAGCGCTCCTTTGAGGCCGATTTTGAAATTTATTTGTCACTATACGTTTATTTTCATTTATCGTGTTTCTCGAATACACATTTGATTCACCTTTAGATTCATTTTTAATCGACAAAAAAATATCGCATTCTCTTCCTAGTTGCTGTGGTTTAAAATATGACTCTGATTGTTTAATTGCGATATGATTCATTAATTCGCGATCTAAAGAACTGAAAATTTTATCTGAAACAATCAGATCGCATAATGATTTAAAATCATTTACCTCACGCAAATTACAGTAATACTGAAAAATTGAACTCAGCCTAGCTGCAAATTGAACGTAACTTTCCGACGGTAATTTTTGTGCACTCTTGAAATTGTTTAAACATTCTTGAGCAGTAGGTTGAAATTCCCTTAACACTATATTTTTCAATTTATCATAACTAATCAACTCTTCCTCTGATAAATAGATCATTAAATTGCTCGCTTTTTCGCCGAGAATATTTAACAGAATTTCGGCCTTAAACTCTTTAGGTACATTTTTAGTTCGAAACGCTTTCT
This sequence comes from Maratus speculifer, assembly GCA_964019185.1. Lineage (NCBI taxonomy): Eukaryota > Metazoa > Arthropoda > Arachnida > Araneae > Salticidae > Maratus > Maratus speculifer. The sequence continues at coordinate 160,434,098 of OZ025301.1, read as the reverse complement.
CAAGAGATTGAAAAAAAAGATTAAATGACTCAGCTCTCGTTGGTAAAGGAATAGTTAAAGTTTTAATACTTTTAATAAAACTTTCCAAGTTATTGTTCCCTATTTCCTTTTCCGATTTTTCTGTTACGGACGGCAAATTTTCCCGAGATTCTTTACGCAATTTGGCTATTTCTAATTCTTTCTCTAACTGAGCTAGTTTAATTTTTTCAAATTCCGAATTTTGTAATTCTAACTCCCTTTCTAATTGCGCTAATTTAATTTTTTCTAATTCTAATTTTGTTTTCTCAGTTTCTGTTCGTGATTTATACTCCTCAACAACCGAATTAACGATGCTTTTTAATAACTGCTCATTTGAGTAATATTCACTATTCTCTATAATATTTCTTAAATCAATAATTTTACTACTTTCAGGAGCAGTTAAACCCAATTCCTCAACTACAAGCTTAAGCTCGTGTTTATTTAGATTATCAATAACAGACATAATTAAATCAAAATAAATTAAAAAACTGCTCTTACCTCACTCAAATCGCTGCGAAATTCCGAGGAAGACTCATTATAATTCTTAAATTGATCATCTTAAACACAATATTTCACTTTTTTGTGCACGATATTATTCGAAGATTCTCATGTTAAACGTTGATAGATCTATAATAGAACTCTTCATATAACATCAGCACATAGTTCAAATTCCATGATTTTTCACTCTCATAAATAATTATTTTCACCTTACGGTTCGGCGGTCCATGAAAAATAATGCACACACTACACAAATTATTTCATATGCACTGGTTCTTTAAAAAACTCTTTATTAAAGGAATAACACTCATTCGCAGCTCACTGCTGCGTTATCGTCTGCATTTATCTCAAACACAACTTTTGAATAAAAACAGAAAAAACACTTCACTTCTCTTCAGTTTCTCAACACTGACATTTTAATTTAGGTAGCACGTTATCGTCTGCCTACATGGAACAATGCTTACTGGGTGTGAACTGGGTTTTTATAAAATTTAAAATTAAATCTTTTATGTTGTTCTTCGGCTTTTATGTATCAACTATTAAATTAAGTTTATATTATATTTATTAACTCTTTTCGGCACGGGCAAAATCTGATGAAAAATGAGAAATTATCAACTGACACCGAATTCACAAGCGAATTTTTTAGATATTTTGAATTCCTTAATTTAAGCTTATATTGAAAAAGAAAATTTTTACTAAAATTTTATTGGTGCCGTTTGCAAGTTTGGAATTAAAATTAGGTATCCCAGATCGGGCACAGTATGCCAGAAAGGGTTAACTTATATAAATATTTCAAATATATACAGCAAACAGGCGTAATAATGGCCTATTATTTTCAATGAGCAATATTTGTATTTAATGAAAAAAAGCAAAAATCATTTCAACAAATGGTATTTTAAACTTACTGGGTGCTAATTGGGATTTTATAAAAATTAAAATTTTAAATGTTTTATGTTACTCTTCGACAAATATGTATCAACTATTAAATCATTCTCATATCTAAAGTAGCCATAAATATGTAGAACTGACGGGTATAATAGCAGCTTAATACAGTGTTGCCAGATGGGCTACTTTTTTAAAATCCAGATTCTTGATTGGCACCACTTTTACAAATGATAAATTGTAACTTATTCAATGACATGACAATTAAGGTGAAAACAAAAGGTAATTTGCCGTTTCAAAAAAGTAGCCCACTGGCAACACTGGCTTAATATTTTCATTTAATGAACAAAAGAGATTTCATACATTTGAATAAGTGGTATTTTAAGCTCAAACAACGAACACACTTTCACAATTGGCTTGTTCTTATGTAATTAAAATTTACAAGTTCATGCATACCAGTCCTTCGGCTTTAACTGCTACAGGGAAGTGCAAAGAGAAAACTGCGCCAAGGGCAAAGTTTTAATTTAGCGCCCCCCCCCTCCCCCAACTTGACGCTAACTCCCCAAAAATGACTTTGGTTGTATAAATTTGGCGCCCCCTAAATTTCTGCTGCTGGGGAGACCGCCCTTTTCGCACGGTGATCACACGCTCACACAAAGACGGATCCTGAAAAAGGTTTCAAAAATAATAAAAGTTATTTATTAACAATAGACCGGAAAAGCAAAAACGCAAACGTCTGCTATGTTAACTGATTGTGTTATTCGAATCCCTAACATTACCAGATTCATACTTCTCCCCAAACTCTTGAAGTATTAGGATAGAAAACTAATGATTAAAAATGCACAAGTAATGCATGAAAGGGTAGCAAACAGCCGTTTCTAATCTAGTGGTGAGATTCTTCTTCAGTGCAAGTGTCAGCGTGCTAGGAAAAGCAAAGCTCAGCAAAGCGACAGAGAAGAGCTGGTTTATATACCCGTTACGGGAGCAAACGCGCCAAAATTAACCAATGAGAAGATAGCAGCATGAACAGCTGGGTATTGCAAAAGTTCTATTGGGAAGTCAGTAGCCAAACTTTCTGCTTCCTTACAAAAGAAACAGCCAAAATTTGACATTTAGTGACTATTTCCTACTTCCGAAATTAAAGAAAAAACTTATTTTAAACAAGATTCTCGTCAAACGAAACTAGTGAAAACGGCTGCTAAGAAATGACTGAATGGGATATAGTTGGACATCTAACAAGCCGGGTTAAACGAGTGGCTCCTGCGTTCAGACAAATGCATAAAATTACTATTACACGGGGAATCAAAGTCGCTTCAAATTCCTGCCGTTTCAATGTTCTTGGAAAGCGAGTGACCCTCTCGTGTCAAAGCGTCTTTGACGCCTGAAACGAAGCGAGTCGCCAGAAATAGCCAATCAAATACTTGGGAATCTGACGATGGAAAAGCTTTTTCTCAAACAGCCAATGAAATGCTTAAAAACGAAAAAACGCAGTTGATTTTTGTCGCTTGAAATTTTTACGTGTAATAGCACTTTAAGGAGTCTTCTATTTTTTAAACTCTTTGAAAATCAACACAAACGTTGAAAATTGGAATTAGCGTATCTTCATTCATTTTTTATATATAAACATGAAACTTGGACTATTGATTAAACAGACTGTGCGTTTTATAAGAATATAACTAAAATCTGATTTGTCTTTTACAAAATATGTGTGTTAGTGAGATTAAAATAGCTTCTTTTTATTCCCGTAAGTCATTACACGCATATCTTGAGAATGTATGTAAGAATTGTTATGAAATTTGATATGCATAATAAGCATATATATATTTTTTAATTTTCTACTCTTAGTTCAAACAATTTTGATTATTTCTGTACAAAAAAATTAAAATTAAAATTTTACATTTTTTAATGTATTAAAATAGTCATAACTAAAAATATTATCACCGCAAACACTTAAAAGTGGATTATTTTAAATTCACACATTTGTTTATCACGTATAACAAATTTCGTATCAATTTACGCATACGTTCATAAAGTGAAGATTACAGTTGAAAATTACTGGTATTCAAAAGCTTTCAGAAACGAAACAAGCTAACACTTCTTGCCCAAGAAGAATTAGAGTAAACTAATAAATGTTTAGTCACTAATAATCAATAATTTTTATTCTTCATTATTTTAAAATGTATTATTTAGTATAAATTGTATAAAATAATCTATATATTTAGAAGACCTGGCTGTTTTTTTAGTCATCAGCCCTGAATTTTCCAAAAAATCAAATTACATAGAAAATAAAATACCAAATAGCATGTGCTTTCAATTCAATATCTTTTCGCGATTTTTCCGTTTAAAAATATAAATTTTGATAAAATGGACTTAAATATATAAAATCTTAGAAATTTGAGTTTAATTTAAGGGTCATTTAGAAAGCAAATAACACATTTGAAAACTGAATAACATCACGGGCCCGGGCAACGCCGGGCAGGGCAGCTAGTAACTACTATAATCTTTGGAGAGGAGTATTTTCGAATAAAAATCATTGACTTTTTTATCGTTATAATTTCCAATTTTATAAGGCAAATAATTTCATGTAAAAATCCTAGTGGGTGAAAATCGTTGAACTTTGCAACTATGCTTTCTTTTCAGGAAAATTAATTTGGTTCATTATTTTAAAATTAATTATTTAGTACATTACAGGTCTCCCAATAGGTCCGCGAACTGAACATCAATATTTTTTAACAGAAAATTGTATGATATGTTTCTACAGAATTCACGCTAGAATTGAATTCCAAAGTCAATTTTTTTGGCAATTTGCAAGAAAAATCTAAAACGAAAATTTGTCAAAGAAAAGTTCTGATGTTCAGTTGGCGGACCATTTGGGAGCCCTGACATTAATATTATATAGATGCATTTTTGCTATTTAAGACGGGAGGACGCGCACAGGGCCTAAAAGACCCGGAGTGCGTATGGTTTTTACTTACCCATCATACGTAGTATAGGGTAAGTCTTGCAATCGTTTTGAAAATCGATAATTTTTTTTGACGGATTTACACATTTCGGACACTGGAGATTCCGAAAAACATATTTTTAGAAAAAAAAGTTTTGCCATCCGTCCGTCTGTCTGTCTGTCTGTAACCGCTCTATCTCCCGAACAAATTGAGATAGAGACTTGAAATTTTGTATGTGCTTAGTATGTAAGAATGGGACGGAGCCTATTTAATATAAGTAACTTCGATTATCCGGAACTATTTTTTTCGGACTCTCGAAAAATTCGTCCTGATGAAAGGTAGATAAAAATTTTCGAAGTCTTTTATTTTAAAGAGTTGACGTAAAAGGCAATAAAATAACACAAATTTTGCATAAAAAACAAAGTCAATCGGATTATTAGTTGTTGACATATTTCTAATCCTACTTTCCACATTCTTTGATTTTTCATGATCCTGTATTTCATTCAAATTTCAATTCAAAGATATCTTTTATTTGGAAATGCGATACTTAATTCAATGCGAGAAACCGTTAGTGAATATTCTTGGAGTAATAAGGATGTTTCTTTTACGCAATTCAGTGCTACTTGAATAGTTTGGCGTTTCATACAATTTATCGAAATTGGTTCATCATAAATTCATTAATAGAGCATGGTTATGTGTTAAAAATACTTAAATATACGTTTATATTTTATTTTGGAATTGATAAATTGTTTACATATGTTATGTTTTTATATATTATGCTATGCATATCCATGATGGGTAAGTATTACGGTGGCCCCCAACGACTAGTTACAATTGTAACCACTATTTTTTTAAAGTAATCTTCAACTTATTTTACCGCAAATTTTGTAAGAATTGTCTCCGTCTAAATAAATTGACTGTTATAATTTGATTTTATTGGTGACAAAGTTAAAACCATTCATACCCTGGGTAAGCGTGCGTTTTCCCGTTTTAAAAAAATATTTATATTTTTTTACAAATTTTTCCATTTAATCAAAATAGTTCATCAACATCAATTTGTACCTTTTATATAACTACAATCTTTGGCTACCTATATTTTCGTACAAAAATCATTGACTTATTTGATCGTTGATCGATAATCGACCTTCAATTTTAAAAAAATTTAAAAAAATTAATTTTTTAAAATAAAATTTTAAAAAACTATATGCATATATGTATATATATAACTTCAAAAAACTAAAAAGAAAAAAAATTAGATGATCAGCTTTTTCAGTAGCAGAATAAGCAAGTATTAAATTTTATAAAAAGCATTCAAAAAATAATTTTCGATAAACGTAGTGAGACCACTGATTTAAAGTCCTTGATTTTTGAAAACTAGTTTTACTATTATAAGGTTGACTGACAGATTTATAAATATCAAAATATTTCTATTTTACATTTCAACATACCTTTTGATAAACAAATCTCAAAGCTTTCTTATCAGAGATGCCATAAAAATATTTTCTTTTAAAAGAAAATTATGAAACCATCATTTTTGTATTTTTTTTATTATTATTCTGAGGCACTCAAGCCCATAAATATCTTATTTCATAAGAAGTTTTTTTCCTTCGATTAAAATAGCTTTATGCGAATTCGTATGTGACATTATCGCCATATCAAATTGAATACAGCATCTAAAAACGATTTCAACATATGTGCTGATAGAAAAAAAAATTAAACTTTATTTTCAAAGGTGCCGTATAACTATGCGCAAACTGTTTTCATTTTTTATCTTTTAAATTTCGAAAGCGTCAATCTTTTAACATTCGAAGGTGATAAAAACTTTATTTTTTTTTATAAAAATTTAACTTAATTTTTATTAAATTTGCTTATGAAACTTTTCTAGAAAAATATTTTTATGAGAATTCATGAATGAGAAGATCGACATATCAAATTCGATCTCTCATCCAATTAGTTGAAAATCGCAGGTCAAACGTAGCAAATGAAGTGTGTTTGTGCTATAAGGAAGTTTTAAAAATATTTAGATCTTGGTGTAAATAGTATATAGTATTCCGGATACAGAACAGTAACCGAAATCTTTTGTGTGTCCCTGTAAATACTATCTCCTATCTATATAGGAAGTTACTGCAATTTATATTAAACCTCAGCAAAGTATATCAAATTCATAAAACGTGAAACAGTTTATGTAATTAAAACGCACCCCAAACAATGTTCCTCTTTATACCATTATGTAATGGAATACTTTTATGCGGTCTTGTAAATTTATAACAAATATTCTTTGCTCCATAGATTCTACAGAATGTATACTTTAATATATGCTTCATAGATGCATATCCATTTTATCATGTTCGAATGAATGCAATATAATTAAAATGCATTTGAAGATTTTTTTTTCCAGTGACAACAATGTAACGGAATATTTTAAGTGTTAAACTGTACATCCGATTTTCATAAAATTTAAATGACATGACAAAATTAAGCAGTTATTATATATTTTAATTTTCAAGATTGGGCAGTTTTGTGTCGTTATTTGCGGACGTACCGACAGACGGTCAGAATGATTGAACGACGACTGTAGGTGCTACGTAATAACATAATTACGAACGCACTTAAAAATAATTTCAATTTATCTATCAATCAACAAATTTCGAAACTTTCTTCTCTGAGATGCTACAAAAATAAACTTTACTGAAAACTTTTCATAATAACAAAGTTAAAATAAAAAAATTAAAAGCTTTTTTTTTGGGGGGGGGGGGAGGGAGTGTTTAAAGGGGTATTATAAAATCCTTAAAAAATTTTCATATAAAAATTGAACTTATGATTTTTACATTTGCTTGTAAAGATTTTCTATCATTTATGGGTAACATGATCGTCGTTCTATGTTCAGTCGCGTAATTTTTTTCCAAGCACCTTCGCCGTTCCAAGCCCAAGCTCGCACTCTGATTTGTTGTTGCTCTCGGCACTATTTTCATATAACTTGGCGATAATCATACTTGGCGTAGCGATAGATGCTTCCGTCCGTCGAGTTTGATTTCCTTCTGAACCGAGTACAAAGTAACTTTTCTCTTGCAGCATTGGATTGGATGGAACGTGTCTTACTGAAAGCTGTACTCTTTAAAAGTTTTTTTACACATAAGAGCAGAAGAACACGAGGATAAGAATGAAGGAAGAATAAGAATGAGTAGGTTAGGTTTTAGGTTTATTCGTTCACTTACGAGCGAAGTATTTTTCGCCAAGTATGGTTATCGCCAAGTTACGTGATAACAGTGCCGAGAGCAACAACAATCAGAGTGCGAGCTTGGGCTTGGAACGACGAAGGTGCTTGGGAAAAAAAATTTCGCTGTTCAGTCCCTCATCCAAAAACGATTTCAACATATCCATTGAAAGTATATCACCAAAATTCATCTCTCGGTGAAGAAACTAAAATGTGTTTTAGAGCAAGCTATTTCCAACTTTTAACTGCTTCTCTGATTTGCTCATACGTCATGCGGCATAGTGTTTTGACCAATCATGATTTGCAAAGTAGTTTATTTGCTAGTAGTATTGATACTTCACTTCCGGCAAGACATGGATCATAAAATTCCCCTATTACTACTCATCCATAAAATAAAGGGGTTTTTTTTTCTTGTTCTCGATAACATAGTTTTTTGTGCCGTCGACTTTTGGACTACCATGCAAAAATAGCTGTGATGCATAATGTCAGTTAAATAAGCTGCAAAAACATACTCTGGTGAATCATCAAAATATATTCAACTTAATTGTTACGTTACTTGTTTTTGGAATTTAAAAGAAAAATAAATCAACATATTCACCAAAATCTTAAATTTTAAAAATATGAAGTTCTTAAAAATATTTTTGGAGTATTATTAAAATTTAAATCCTTTGGAATTCTCTTACGAACATTCTCGAATGAATATTTTTATCTGCAATTGCATCTCATACAATAACGCGATCAAACACAGAAATTAATGAAAAAATAAACTTAAGGATAATCACCAGATAAACAAACTACAATATTTTCCTCCCAAAATGTTCTTAAAAATTAACGGTTTTGGGAAATTAAAAGAACAAAAAAAAAAAAAAAAAAAAAAAAAAACAAATTAAACACATTCACTAATTTTTTTTTTTTTTTTTTTTTTTTTTTTTTTAACAAGTACGAAATTCCTTTTAATATTTTTTGAAGTATTATTAAAATTTATCTCTTTCTGAACTATTTTTCGAATATTTTTGAATAAATATTTTTATCTGCAATCACGACACACAATTAACTTATCAATGAATTTCAAAGAAAAAAATTAACCATAGTCACCAAATTTTTAAATTTTTCAAATATGAAATTCCTTTTTTCATCTTTTTTTATTTTTCTTTTCTTTTCCTATCTTTCCTTATCTTTTTTTTTTTTTTTTTTTTTTTTGTAAAGTATTGTAAAAAAAAATATCTGTTTCTGAATTATCTTTCGAATGTTTTCGAATAAGTATATTTATCTGCAATCACGACACGGAATCACCTAATCAAGGAATTTGAAAGGTAAAAAAAATTAAACATATTCACCAGAGTTTTAAACTTTACTAGTACGAAGTTCCCTAAAATATTTTTTGAAATATTGTTAAAATTTATCTTTCTGAACTATTTTTCGAATATTTTTGAATAAATAGTTTTATTACCTGATCAATAAAAAAATATTTTAAGGAACTTCGTACAAGTAAAATTTAAAACTCTGTTGAATATGTTTATTTTTTTTTTTCTTTCAAATTCCTTGATTAGGTGATTCAGTATCGTGATTGCAGATAAATATATTTATTCGAAAACATTCGAAAGATAATTCAGAAACGGTTTTTTGTTGTTTTTTTTTTTACAATACTTTACAAAAAAAAATAAAGAAAGAAAGAAAAGAAAAGAAAAGAAAGGAAAAAAAGAAAAAGAAAAAAGAAAAGGAATTTCGTATTTGTAAAATTTAAAAATTTGGTGACTATGCTTAATTTTTTTCTTTGAAATTCCTTGATTATAAGATAATTGTGTGTTGTGATTGCAGATAAAATTATTCATTCGAAAATGTTCTGTAGGTGTTTCGGAGACAGATAAATTTTAATAATTCTTCAAAAAAAATATTTTAAGGAACTTCGTACTTGTAAAATTTTGATCAGGGGATTGTGTGTTGTGATTGCAGATAAAAATATTTATTCAAAAATATTCGAAAAATAATTCAGAAAGAGATAAATTTTAATAACACTTCAAAAAATATTATAAGGAATTTCGTACTTGTAAAAATAAAAAAAATAGTGAATGTGTTTAATTTGTTTTTTTTTTCTTTTAAATTTCTTTTAAATTATATATATTCACGAATATTTTATGTTTTACAAATACAAAGCTCTTTTTTTTTCTTTTCTTTTCTTTTTTTTTTTTTTTTTTTTTTTTTTTGAAAACGTCTTAAAATTTATTTATTTATTTATTTATTTATTTATTTATTTTGAACATTTTTTAATAAATATTTTTATCTACAATCACGACACTCAATCACTTGATAAAATACAGTAACTAAGCAAAACAGAACTTCCCAATAATTACCAGATAAACAAATCGCAACTTTTTCCTCAAAAATTTTCATTACACTTAATTGTTATAGAATTTAACAGAAAGACAGTTTAAAATTAGCATTTTCAAGTATCAAAATTTCAAATTACTGGTCTTTTAATCTTCTCACCGCCGCAAACAGGCATAACCATTCACTAAAATGTAGGTTCCACTGCAATAAAAACTTTTTTTAATAAATATAATTCGAAACATATAATCCAGTTTTAAAAGATTAATTCTTTCCGGCGTGGAGTAAATCAATTGGAAATACAGTGTTGCCAGATTGTCAAAAGCCATTTTCCCCAAAATTTCTGAAAATTTCCCCAAATCAGGCCTTTTTTCAAAAAAAGTCCCCAACGCAATTTCTGCACAAAAAGGCAAGTTTTCAGCTTTCAATTTTCCGTTACAAAAATTTTTTAAACAAATTTAAACTCAATTTTTCCCCAAAATCAAGCATTTTTTTAAAAAAATTCCCCATTTACAAAAAACATTTAAACTCAACAGAATTTTGCATGTATATTCAGGACTGATTGACAAGAATAAGAAATACATATTACACATGTTATTTAAATGGTTGCTAGTTGATAATGCTGGCCTATCATTGCATTAGCTCAATCTACGCTTTATACCAATAGCTTTTTCAAGGTTTAGACCATCTGTAATAGTAGGGTTTGAATGAATTTGAGATGATGTTGGCATTATCTGCTTTTATCTGACTTAAACTATAAAACATGATTTTCAATTTTTGTTACCCCCACTGAAGCACTTATCTAATGTAAAGCATCTATGTTACATCAATCACTGTGATTTCGTCACTAGTAAAGCAAATATAGCTGCTTTTAACATCTTTTAAAAAGCACAGCAAATGAACGTTTTCGACATGCCTGAAGATTTAATAATGTAAAGATACTAAGAAGAAAGTACTCTAAGTCATTTAAGACCGTAGAGTTTTCATTCAAGTTTCTTATTAAAAAAAAAAAAAAAAAAAAAAAAAAAAAATACAGCTGCAGCTTTTATTGCACAATTGTCAATTATAAATGTAGCAATGCGATTGTAGAATATGTAATTGTAGGTCTTGCAATTACAAATATCTCGATTGGCATTCTATGAAACACAAATTAACAAGCATTAACCAACAGCAAAGAAAGTTATAAAATTGTTGTATAAATCTATACTAATAAGGGAAATGCATTTTTGTGCTTGTGTGTCCGACCGCGATGACAGGAAAATCTGCCTCACTAACTTATTTTTAAATTTTATGTTGGGGATAGTCTAAGGCAAATCGTGATGAATCAGTAGTACATGTAAACGGTAGGCACGACCATGAAAATAATGTTTTATTTCTATTATTTCTATACTTTATTTTCATTTTCCAAATCAAAATCTAATTCGAGACAGATCCAGCATTGGCAAATGTCTGAAAATAAAAATTTAAATTGTGATAACAATTCCCCAAGTTTTTCCCCAAATATGTTAAAAGTCCCCAAGCATGTCCCCAAGAATTACTTGTCCCCAAAAAATTCCCCTGGAGGCTCAAAATTCCCCAAAATGGGGACAAAATCCCCAATCTGGCAACACTGTGGAAATAACTAACTTACACCGGAAGTAATAAGCGAGTTTATTAGTAATAAGATTAAGGCGTTATCATCAGGTATGTTACAAAAAAAAAATGTTTATTAAATATTCTTGGTACCAGTAAAATTGAAATTTCGTATCTTTTAGCAGAATCCTTTTCATTAGGGTGGGCCGAAAAAAACTTTTTTTCGATTTTCGATGATAGCGGGTGAGGAAAAGTGGCCACTGGTGGCGCTCAGTTGACACAAAAAATTTGAGATTGTTTGGCAGTTCCTTACCCTGCCGTAGAGGTCTGCACGGGCCGGAATTTCCAGGCCCGGCCCGGCCCGTAGGATAAGTTATTTCGGCCCGGCCCGTTGTAAAACTTAAAAGTTCGGACCGGGCCCGGCCCGGCCCGGCCCGTTTTGGCCCGTTACAATTTCTACGATTTCTAAAAAATTCCGATTTTTATCATATAACTAAGATTCCTTTAAAGAATACTGCATACATATCTATGGAATGATTTTACAGTATATTTTACAGCAAATACAAATTAACAACGTTAATGATTACTTAGATTCTTAGGCTTTCAACATTTGAATAAAGATTCATTAAAAAATTAAAATGGCTTAGAATAAAAGAAAAAAGAAAGAAAGCTAAAAACATCGTTAATTTTGAAGCTGTTTAATGAAAGAAGATTTATAAATATATTTCTATATCATTTTATTATAGATTTCAAATCCAAAATCATTCTTAAATTGAAAGAAGCTCCTTTCTGATACATTATTAAATTCATTTTTTTTTCCCTCAGAAACGCATAAGATTAGCAGATATCTTTATTCAGAAACTATATAATCGAATGGCGTTATCCATTTTTTGATACAAGCAATTTAAGAATACTGCAAACATGTAAAATACTGTCATAATTAGCGTTTTGAATAGAATTTCCGGAAGCAATAGCAAGGGAAGGGAGAAAAACCTGCAATCATTTGAGAAACTCTTATATCGCAACAAGGTTATACAAGTATTTTATTTACCAAAAATGAAAAACGCTATTCGATTCCAAATCCTTCAATAGTTAGGCTTATCACTTTTATACTTTTACAATTTAAAATTAATCAGAAAATGTGTCAAGCTTTCGCATTATTGAGAAATTAGTTTAAAAATCATCAAGAAATATATATCCGAAGACTAAGCTGACATAAGTTCTTTATCGCTGTTAATAACTTTACAAATCATGTTTTCTGCCAGTAATTAAGTCTAGTACCGGTCCGGCCAGTCTATATGTAGAAAAATAATGTAAGCGTGATCTCGGATCGGCATGAGTCAGCTAAAAAAATATTAAAACGGGTTACACATAATGTAATTATCCGATGCAGATACTCTGGGCATTTTTATATTGATGCTGTTAAAATAGTATGGCCACATTTATACTTATTCGCGTTAAAACCATTTTCGTTGAAAATAGCTCATATTTTATCGTTTCTGCCAAAATCTTCAGAACGGGCCGGCAGGCCCGAAATTTTCTTTTATCGGCCCGGCCCGACCCGTTCAATTTTTTTGCCGGCCCGACCCGGCCCGTTTATGTTGTTTGTCGGCCCGGCCCGGCCCGCGGGCCAGGGCCGGGTACGGGCCACGGACCAGGGCCGGGTACGGGCCACGGGCCAGGGCCGAGTACGGGCCACGGGCCAGGCCCGGGCCCGTGCAGACCTCTACCCTGCCGCAAATGGCTTGAAGTTTTCCAAAAATGCTGATTTTTGAACCTTTTTAGCAAAAAAATTTAAAAATGTTAAATTAAGGTTATTTTGGCTACATTTACTTGAAAAGGCATATTTAATGAACCAAATGTTTAAATAAGTTCTGATAATGCATTATTTAATTGCTATGTGTATTGTAAATTAGCCGATTTTTATAGCTTGGATCCGCGATAGTGTGAAAATTAGCTTTTTTGGGACACCGTGCATATTAAAAGAATTGCATTTGCTAACTTATCCTGATATCATGCGTCACTACTACTGGTTGCTCCAACGTGCGGGAGTTGAGACAGCAGAGGATAAGAATCTCGTCATCCATAAAAACAAGGTCAGAAGAGATAAACAGAAACTTGGATAGAAGATACAGGCGGAAGAAGTCCTTGAAGAAAGGAAAATTAAAAGCATATTTTTTGATGGTAAAAAAGATAAAATTATCTTTATAGAAAAAAAGGAACAAGCGGCACCGTCGAGAGAAAGGCGAAGAGCACATCATCCTGCTGTATGAACCTGATTCGGAATACTTGGGTCACTTCACACCTCGTTCCGGTCTTTCTAAAGTGACAGCACTCGGGTGTGATGGCACCACTGTTAATACAAGACAACGTAATGGTGGCATTACCTATCTTGAAAAAAAATCTAGAAAGAGAACGGCAACATTTGATATGGATGTTTCATACGAACAAACTCCCAGTACGACATCTACTCTCTAAACTTGAAGATGGAACAACAGGACTTAAGACTTTTGCCGATCCGGTCGGTGCTAGACTAACGGGTGTGAAAATCTACATGTCACTTTGTTCTTCCCTGTTGCTGTTTTATGGATTTCAGAAATGAAAAATACTGCAGATCTACATACCAATCAAAAGTACCTATTTCATATTTGTGCAGCGATTTCAACCGGATTATGTCCTAGAGAACTAGAAAACAAAAAACTTTGGCCAATTTGGCCAATTTTACGCTTGTACGTCAGTAGTTAAAATCCTGATAAAGCGTTAAAATTTATCTTGCTTAGTACATAATACGAGTTTGTGTGTTCTTTTGGTTTTCTGTAAGCAAAATGCCAGGTTGCGCGGTCGGACCTAGACATATGTGGCAGATAGTTAAACTTTCAACGTTTTTACCAGATGACCTAAAGGAGGCAGTGCACTCAATCATCCAAACAAATGAATACTATGGTCATCCGGAGAATTTACTGATAGAATTGGCAACCGATGATAGACAATATATTAGAAGAATTGCATGGGAAAGAATGAAAGTATGCCGCAATTTAAAAAAAGATAAAAACCAACATAGTGCAAGAGTTTCAAATTATGAAGCTGAACTTTAAAGCAACGGAACACTATGAGTGTATTGCCTGGGTCGCTACTGAAATCGGTGAAACCTCCTATAACAAAAACCTTTTCATTGGAAAAAATTGGAGAAAACGTAATTTCAGGATTCATGTTGGATGAATCATTAGTCTGTTTTCCAAGTTCCTCTCAGGCTATGGAAAGAGAAAGTGACAGAAACTGCATCAAATGTATGCGGACTCCCGCATACACTCCTTCACTCGAAGGACGAGATGCAAAACTGCAAGCAAGGAAAAATATACTAAAGTTCATTTCTAAGAAGGACTCAGTAGCGTAAAAAGGTATACATTTTGAATAAAACGTTCGGTGGGTAGCAGGGCGCGTTAAACTCGGCGTGCAATTACCTCCTTGTGATGAGTTCTGGGATGTTGGTACCGAACGCAAAACAAGCTAAAAGCTGTGCATTTTTTAAGAACATAGCACTAAAATAATGCATAATTAGAGGTTATTTAAACATTTAACACATTAAATATACCTTTTCAACTAAATACAATTAAAATAAACTTAATTTAATATTTTTAATTTTTTTGCTAAAAAAGTTCAAAAATCAACATTTTTGCAAAATTTCAAGCCATTTGCGGCAGGGTAAGAAAATGTCCAAAAAATCTCAAATTTTTTGTGTGAACTGAGTGCCACCAGTGGCCACTTTTCCGCGCCCGCCATTATGGAAAATCGAAAAAAAGTTTTTTTCGGTCCACCCTACTTTTCATCCGGAAAGAGTTAAGTTATGATTACCACTTTCAAGTATTATATCCTATAAGAAATTTAACTTAAAGTATCACATTAAAGGAATATCTTCCTTTATAATTTTTATTCTTTTATGGATAAAGTATTTCAGTTGTTAAATGTTGAAATAATTGAACCACACAAAGTTTTACGAGCAAATTTGTTTGGCAATAAGTAAAAACCCGTTTTATTTTCAATACTTTATAAATGTAAAATTCCGTTTAGAATTTCTGGTGTGCCATTGTTGCATTTAATAATTTAAATCAAGCGACACATATATGTTCCACCGCCAACGGAAGGGTTAAACAAATTTCTTTTAGAGTATCAAAAATGAAATATAAATATTTTTATCTACAATTCCATGTCACAAAATCATCCGGGAAATTCAATAACTCATCAAAAAATAAGTTCTATATAACTGACAGATAAATAAACACAAACACAAATACTCGTATATTCTGCAGTCAATCGCTTTAGACATTAAAAAAATTTAAAAGTAAAGATTTTCATAAAAATTTGAAATTTTTGATGTATAGAGTCCCTTAAAATAAAGTTTTAAAAATTTTTAAAGCTTAGCTTACGTCTTTTCGAATTTGCTTATGAAAAATTTCTAACAAATTTTTGTCAACGTCAAATACCACCACTTGAAATTCAATAACTCGTCCGAAAATAACTTCATTGTGTCAGATAAATAAGTTGCAACACTAAAATCTGATATGTCACAAAAATATACAACAACAGTTTTTTGTTGTTGTTGTTGTTATTATTATTAACTATTAACATTATTTTATTATTATTAATTATTAACAGTTTATTATTATTATTATTATTTTATTATTTTTTAACAGTTTTATTAATTAATATTCTTTATATAAAAGAAAAAAATCAAATTAAACATATTCATTAAAAATTTAAATTTTTAGAGTACAAAGTACTTTAAAATAATTGCTTTAAGTAATTTTAAAATTTATCGCTTTTGGAATTCATTTACGAAAATTTTCAAGTAAATATTTTTATCTCTGCAATCACACAATCACCTAATCAAGCACGATACAAAAAAAGAAAAAAAAAGAAAGAAAGAAAAGAAAAGAAAAGAAAAAGGAAAAGAAAGAAAAGAAAACCAATTTTACAATAATCACTAGATAAACAAACCGCAATACTTTTCCAAAAATATATTTTAAAGTTAATTCTTATAGAATTTACAAAAATATCGTTTAAAATTGGCATTTTCAAATATCAAAATTCTAATTTACGAAACTGTGAATAGTTGGGATTTTTAACCTTCTCACCGTCGTGAACTGATGTAACTAAGATATAAATTTCATAGCCAGAAAATTATTTTTTAAGTAAATATAATTTCATAGCTATAATCCAGCTTTAAAAGTTTATGCTACAAGTACTGCTTTCAAGGATTATATTCCTATACGAAATTAAATTTTGTATCAAATTAAAAAATTATCGTTTTTTAGCATTTCTAAACAATTACAGAGAAAATAGTATTACAATTTTGCTCTTTTTGTTTGGCGATCAAGAGGTAATTTTTTTTTTTTTAACATTATTGGAATTTTATTTACCTCTTTTAACCCTTCACTGCAGGATTTTTTCTATTGTTATAAAAAAAAATGCTCAAAATCTGTATATCGGTCATAATAAAAAAAATTAAATTTCCAATTTTCAGCCGAAATTTGATATTTTATGGTTTGTACCCTGTATACATAATTTGGGTTTTTTAACACTGTATTGCTATATTTTGCAATTAAATGAGCTTTAATTAATTTTGCCTGCTTAACACTCTTCAATTTGCTTTATATTGATATTTTTAGGTATTCAGTAAAAACAATAAAAGTAAATTTGGCCTTAAAGCCCAACACTAGGCACAAAAAAAGACCCGGATGACAATGTAAAGTCGATGGGGGCGTTCCTTTCAAATGTATCGCTCAAATTTTAATATTCGGACATGATTTTTTTGCACAAGATAGCTGAGGACGATCCACAACTGGACTAGTTTTTACTTTTTTCAGTTTTGATTTCAGATTTTTTTAAAATTACTTTTATTTTCGAAACATGTTTAAACCGGTTCTGAAATTGAAAATATCGTAATATAAAAATATATATAAGCAAAATCGAAAAAGTAAAAACTGGGCCGGTTGTGGATCGTCCTCAGTTATCTTGTGCAAAAAAAAAAAAAAAATCATGTAAAAATATTAAAATTTGAGCGAAATATTTGAAAAGAACGCTCCCATAGACTTTACATTGTCAGCCGGGTCTTTTTCTGTGCCTAGTGTGGGGCTTTAAAAACATGAACTTTTTTTTTTCTTTCCGAAGGATAAATTCTAATTTTGTGTCAAATGTAGCCATCTCACATGGAGAAAATAAGCGTTATTCCATTCTTTGGAATGTTCTTGACTAGATACAATGATTCTATTGGCCAAATTAATGACACATAATGAGAATTATTGTGTTTTTAGGTATATGCCATGCATGAACCACGGTGCAGTAAAAGGTTAAAACATGAAAAAATGAACGACAAACATTTTCAACTAAGCGTCCATGTCACAAATTCATCCTTTAAGCCCCCACACTAGGCACAGAAAAAGACCCAGATGATAATGTAAAGTCCATGGGAGCATTCTTTTCATATATTTCGTTCAAATTTTAATATTTTTACATGATTTTTTTTTTTTTTTTTTTTTTTTTTTTTTGCATAGGATAGCTGAGGACAATCTTCAATCGGCCTAGTATTTACTTTTTAGATTTTGTTTATATATTTTTATATTACGATAGTTTAAATATCGGAACCGGTTTAAACCGGTTTTGAAAGTTAAAGTATTATTATTATTTTTTTTTTTTTTTAATCTGAAACCAAAACTGAAAATGTAAAAACTAGGCCTGTTGTCGATCGTCCTCAGCTATCTTGTGCAAAAAACATGTAAAAAGATTAACCTGGACGAAATATTTGAAAAGAACTTACCCATAGACTTTACATTATCATCCGGGTCTTTTTCTGTGCCTAGTGTTGCGCCTTAAATTCAATAACTCATTATAAAAACTAATCCAATATAACTGACAGGTAGATAAACCTAAACCCTTTTCGCTAAGTTTTCACAAAAATACTCGTATATTTTTTAGTCAATCGCTTTAGAATTTAAAAGATAAAATTTCAAAATAAATATTATCAGTCAAATTTGAAAATTTTGAAGTATGAAGTCCTTTAAAATAAACTTTAAGAAAATATTAAAATTTAGCTTACCTCTGTCTGAATTCACTTATGAAAATTTTCTAACAAATATTTTTATCAACAATCAAATATCACCAGGTAAAACTCAATAACCTATCCTAAAATAACTTTACTATGTCAGATAATTAAACCGCAACATCTGACAGTCGCAGAAATATACTTTATAATTAATCGTTTTTTAATGTGAAAGAAAAAAAAACAAAATTAATAATATTCACCAAAATTTAAATTTTTTTTCAGTACAAAATCCCTTACACTAATTTTTTGAAGTAATTTTAAATTTTATCGCTTTTGGAATTCATTTACAAAATTTTTCGAATAAATATTTTTGCCTGAATTCACGTCACAGAATTATAACAACAAACATAGTAACTAACCAAAAAAACAATTTCACAATGATCAACAGTTGAACAAACCGCTATACTTTTCCTTAAGATGCTACAAAAGTACGCTTTGTACTTAACTGTTATAGAATTTAACCCCTTAACACTAGAACGCCGGGAAGGTGTCAATTCGACACCGATTACTGGACTAATTGTAGATTTGAACCAGAAAAATCTTCAAGAAATAAGTTATACATTAGTTGCGATGAAATGAGCTAAACAAATAAACTAAATTATTTCAAATTATTTTTCTGGTTTTAAATATATTTTATAAAAGTTGTGTAAAATTTCCCGGCGTTCTAGTGTTAACTGGTTAATTCTTTTCTGTTCAATAAATTGAAAATAGCGGATTCACACCACTATTATTGAAATAAAATATTCATAAAATTTAGTCTAAACATTTCCGCCTTTCAATTGTATGAAAAATTTCTTAAAAGTAATAGTGGTGCCAAAAAGCTTTAAATGATGCTATAAGCAAATTCGTCTTGCCCGAACAGCGTTCGGGCAAGCCAGTTAATCGGTTAACCGCTTAATCAATGCGCCCGAGAAATTCACGAGCTGCAAGCTTCACGGCTTTTATTCAGAATTGTTTAATTCCCACCAGTTTTGTAAAATAGTGTGATTGGTTTTATTCCGGTATCATTTTACTTGTCATTAAATAAGAAGAATTTTTTTTCCAAAAAAGTGGTGGCAAAAATGAATTTGAATTTTTAAACCGTAATTTAATGTGACCATTAAGGGATTAAATTTTTATCTGCAAGCACACGTAAAAAAAATCTCTCCTTTTATTTTCAATTACGCACCCAAAAATAATTCTCTATGTCAAATAAACAAACTGCAACACTAGATTTACTCTGATACGTTACCGTAATAGACTCTCATATGCCTAAAATATATACTTTACAATAAATTGTTCTGTAGTTTGTAAAAGAATAAATAACATATTACCGCTTTATCTACCGACGGTACTTATAAGTAAAATTAAAATTACTTATTATAAAATTCTTTTAATGCGTCAATTAGTTGCAATACTGCTTAGAATAAGTTACAAATACATTACTTTATCTTGTTGCAAAAGCATTATTGGTTAAACAAAACAAAAATATTTTTAAAAGAATGATTTCTTTTGCCTTTGTATCTCTTCAGCTTTCTTGGAGCTGAGGGAGGGGATGGAAATTTTTCAATTCGGAAATATTTCTGTATTCATATTGTAAGAACATACTATTTGTACATTTTATAATTCTACAAAATACTAAGAAAACATTATAAAATAAAACATTTGATGGGATTATAAATATTGCACAAAATCCCTGTAAATTCAAATTTGATTAATCCTTCTAAATCCTTCAAAAAATTATTAAATGATCATGTAAATCTTTTAATTTAGTTTAAACAATTTACGTAGAATGCTTTATGTAAAATTTCATAATTCGGTAGATAAATGGTTTAACATATTCACCAAAATATAACAAGGTGGGAGTGGTTAGGTAAAACACATTCTAAAAAGTTGGACCGGTATTTTCTCATAAAAAATATTTCAAATAGTAAAGAAGTGGAGTAATACGATTTTCTCATTAAACATAATTCTGGTATTTAATCCCTTAACTGGTTCTTTCTTTTCTAAATTGAAAATAACGGATTTACACCACAATTTTTTTAATAAAGTATTCGTAGCATTTAGTCTTAACATTTGCACCTTTAAATAATATGAAATTATTTTTTTAAAAACGGCATACGGGCAAATAACTGAAGGGGTTAACAACTTTTTTGGCTCTGTTTTTCTCTGAGCACTAATCACCATGCTTAATTTTTTTTTTTCAATGTATTAAGCACATTAAAATGAAATGTTTTAAATTTTATTGAAATTTATCTCTTTTGGAATTCATTTACGAAAATTATCGAATAAATATTTTAACCTGCAATCACGTCACAAAGTCACCTGATCAAGCACAGTACTAACCAAATACAAGAACTCCACAATGATCAACAGGTATAGAAATTGTAATGTCCTGAGACGCTAAAAAAATATACTTTACACTTAATTGTTATAGAATTAAAACGATAAGTTTTTAACGTTAGCATTATCATCAAAATGCCTAAATTTTAAATCACTTAGTCTCTTAAAATAAACTTTTAAAAATAATTTATGTTTTTATGTGCAATTTTTTATTTGCAATCACACTTCTGAAAATCCCACTTTTACTTTCAATTACTCATCCAAAGATAATTTTATGTGTCAGATAGATAAATCGCAACGCTATATTCTGATATGTCTAAAAAATATACATTACAGTTAATTCTTTAATAATTTAAAAGAATAAAAATCACATTAAATATATACACGAATGTATAAAAAAAAATTCTAACTACACTTACTTAAAACATTTTTTTTAAAGTATTATTAAAATTTATCATGTCTTGAAACCACATCTTTTAATTCAATAGTGTATCAAAAATAAATAAATAAAATAAAAAATTAAATTAACTTTTTTTAAAAATACAACTAGCAAAATATTTTATGAATAAATTTCTAAATACACTTACTTAAAACCAATTTTTTTAGTATTACTAAAATTTATCATTTCTTGAAATCAAATCTTTTAATTCAATAGCGTATCAAAAATAAATAAATAAAATAAAAAAATTAACTTAATAAAAAAAAAATACAGCAAAATGAAGTGCAATTTTTTTTTCTATGATATCACAAAAATATATTTCTCACTTAATATTTTTAGGATTTAAAAGAATAAAGATCAAAATTAACATTTTCATCAAAAGTTGAAAAAAGTACCGTGTCTTTTAAAATAAACTTTTTTAAATGTTATTAAAATTTAACTTACATTTTTTGGAATTCACTTATGAAAAATTGTAAGAAATGTTTATTTCTTCAATCCCTTTGTCACAAAATCCAAAAAAGAACTTCACTGCAAAGACAGATAAACAAACAGCAACACTTCTTTCTCTAAGATGCCACAAAAATATGTTTCTCCTAACGAGAGTTTGTCACGACTGAAGTTATTTGTTGATATTCCCAGCTTTCGCACTGCCATGTTAAAATACTGGGCGGAGATTGATCGTTTCGTAACTATGACGTCATGATACACCATCCAATAAGTGCAGATCAAAGCATCCAAATACCATCACCATAGAAACGAAAGTCTCGGATTAAAAGTTCAAAAATGTTTCAGAGCTAGCAAATATTTTCCTCTTATCACTTGTTTTGCCCTATCGTGTTTGAAATTTGATCTTCCTTATTAAGAGTTTTCTCAGAGATTATGCAAATTTCTAATTTTAGAAAAATAAAAAGATATATAAACGATACTCAGGATATAGTTTTATCAATTTTTTATGTTATTTTATGCAGTTAAAAAGGGAATTTTCACTTTTACCTCTTAACCACTTCGCGACGAGAGCTTTTTACGAAATTTTAAATATTTTGTCACCGGTTTTTAAAAACAGAAATTCGAGACTTCTCAAATCGAGAAAATGCTCTGATCAAAGAAGGCAAATTTTACAGTAAAATTTTACTGGTGGGGATAAACAAGGACTCTTAAGCCTTTTTGCGGTACGTATACGTGTCGCTCGTCCCCAAAGGGTTAACTCTTATCCAAGTAAAGCATTTCTGTATCTGAAATATTGACTACCATAGAACTGACTGATTTTACTTACCCATCATACGTAGTATAGGGTAAGTCTTGCAATCGTTTTGAAAATCGAAAAAAAAAAAAAAAAAAAAAAAAAATTGGCGGATTTACACGTTTCGGATACTGGAGATTACGAAAAACATATTTTTAGAAAAAAAAAATTTGCCGTCCGTCTGTCTGTCTGTCTGCCTGTAAACGCTCTATCTCCCGAACAAATTGAGATAGAGACTTGAAATTTTGTATGCAGTTAGTATGTAAGAATGGGACGAAGCCTATTTAATATCAGTAACCTCGATTATCCAGAACTATTTTTTCGGACTCTCGAAAAATTCGTTCTGATGAAAGGTACATAAAAATTTTCGAATGTTTTTGTTTTAAGAAATGGACGTAAAAGGCAATAAAATAACACACATTTTGCATATAGAACGAAGTCGATCGGATTATTAGTTGCCGAGATATTTGTAATCCTGTTTTCCACATTCTTCGATTTTTCATGACCCTGTATTTCATTCAAATTTCAATTCAGAGGTATATTTTAATTGAAAATGAGACGCTTATTCCAACACAGTAAACTGTTAGTTTGTATTATTGTTATTTTTGGAGTTATAAGGATGTTTCTTTTACGTAGTTCGGTATTACTTGAGTAGTTTGGCGTTTTATATAATTTGTCGAAATTGGTACATCAGCAATTCATTAATAGAGCATTACTATGCATATTAACAATATTTAAATTTTGTTTTGGAATTGCAATGCATTGTATAAATAGTTTTCACATGTTTTATCTTCATATGCCTATCCATGATGGGTAAGTATTACGGTGGCCCCCAACGACTAGTTTATTCTTATAATAAAAAGGGAGAGTTTCATTATACAAGCAATATTTTGTGAATCTGATGCGATTCTACCAATTTTGAATAAAAATTAAATGGGAAGGATATCCCCATTACCCTTTTTAAAGTTTAACAGGTGTGTCCGTGCACCTGAAGGCAAGAAATTTTTTCTTGTTTCGTTATTAAAAGCTTTTTGACAGCAATACTTTTATACTGCAACAATCCTTTTTATCTAATGACAGAGTTATCTATTTTATGTATTAAAAATTTCGTAAAAGACTTACAAAAATATATGTTTGTATATAAATTATAAAAATCACTATAAAATTTTATAAAATTTTATAAAACTGCAAAAATGTATCTAATTTATAGTTGCCAACTCTTCCGATTTTTTGGCCCTGAAAAATTTAATAAAAAATTTTGCCTTGTTTAATCGGCGGATTACAGCAATTTGTAATGGTAAAATTTTCTATAAAATTTTTCTGGGCCAAAAAAGCGGAAGAAATTGGCAGCTATGCTAATTATTCTAATGCTGTACTTAAACTTTCTTTTAGCATTTTTTTCTTTTTGTAATCGCTTATTCTCACCAATTTTATTGTATTTTTACTCTTATGCCCTTTCCGGTATACTATCAGCTATAAATTTTTCTAAAAGTTACCTTTCTACATCTTATGTATCGAGAATGTGAGACTTTTTAAAAAAAAAGGAGCTAACATATCCTTAAAAAAAGTGAAGCTTCCAAATGGTTCAATACCACGGCAGCAAACTCCTACCAGTAAATTTTTGCAAACAATCTTCTTTTTTAAATGCATCATAAGTAAACATCAATCAGAAATAATGTAAAAAAGCTGACATTCATTTTTACTGGTAAGAATTTAATTTTGCAATAATAGTTTCGCCATATTGTGTAAACCAAAACAACCTCCTGTCAGTGTCAGCGAAAAGATTTTAATACCTGGAGAAACTGATATCAGTAAAATTGAATAGAAACTTATTACAAGATTTGTAAGAGAAACTTCCCTTACATAAAATTCCTGTGGCTTTCGTCTCCACAGTTTTATAGACTGCGGCTTTGCCCTGTTCTGACATTTTGGCTTGAACGTTTGCGAACTTTAAATTATTTTACTGTTCTTGAACTACAGTTATACTTATTTCAACTTACTTTTAAAGATTCCTAAAATTTCTTTTCTTTTATGCATTTTTTGTTTAGCAATTCTCTCTTATTTTTTTATTTTTTAGCATATCCTGTTTAATTTTCTTAATTATTCTATCTACGTAGATTTTTTATCTTCTTAAAATTTTAGTTACTAATTTTTGATCTATCTTAAATTAAGTAGTATTTAACTACAGCTTAACCTTCTCTCCTATTGGTTCCAAATTTGCAAGACATTTTACTTCAACATGGGACGTAAAGTTGATTTCAACTAGGTAGTCCATGAAATGCCAATCATCTATTCGCATCTGTTTTGTTCCTTTCATAAGGGGGTAAAATAAGAAACTTTTCTTTTTAAGCTTTCTTCTGAAAATTTCCGTATGTGGTAATCAGAAACTTTGCATCCAATTAAAATAAAAATAGCAGCCATCTTCTGTCAACCTCCTCACTTACTTCACTGGCAACTGATAGATAATGAATTATCTATCATTATATGAACCCCTTTTTTTTATTCATAACTCCAATGTGGCACATACAGAGGTGTGAAAATTATTAGAATAATTGTGATTTTTTCAGTTTTTCTTGATTAATATTATTTATACTTGCAATGTTTCATGAAAGGCAATTTAATTTGTTTATCTAGTCAATTTTTTACTCCTTTAGATCAGTTTTGGGGATATAATTTTGTTAAATGTTGCCATTTCTTAAAAAGAAAAATATTTGATCCAAAGTAATCAAATTGTTTGCACTGTATAACGAATTTGTTTGATTAACAAACGAATTTAAAATAAAATTGCTTGCTTTGCGTGTATTATCTTTCTTTTCTAGAGTTGGAATCAGTATTATTTTATTTTTAAAACAAGTCTTTTTGCTATTTTGCTTAGTTTATACTAATTAGTGGTTTATTTTCAATTGTCAAAGGATTATTGTGTGATTATGGGTATAGCAATGGATTTTTCACCTAGAAAACTTGCTGAGGTAAAGTGTCTCACCCAAGAAAATAATTATACACAGCAGGAAATCGCTGAAACAGCAAAAAATTCGCAAGTATGTGTGAAGATCTTTGGCCTTCAAATGTGAATATGAAAATTCTAGAGTTAGGAAAATGCGGAAGGAAAAGTAAATTTACTGCAAGAACAGAAAGGAAATTAATTCAGAATGCTAAAACTAACAGAAAAGTAACTAATCATGAACTAAAAATCTCTTTGCAAGCGCATGGAGTAAATGCTTGCGATTCTTCTATTCGTAGAAAACTTATCTCAGATGGACTCAGTGCTCATCATTCTCGAAAAAAGACTAAAATCATATCTACTATGGCAAAGAAGGGACTTGTCTAAGCAAAAATTGTGCAAAAACAATTTGGAATTGGCTGGAGCAAAAAGAGAAATATTAATTTTTCCTTAATTAATCAGTTGAACTTAAGTTGTTCATTTCTTTTCTTGAAATCATGTTTTTTGCATACTGAATAAAGATACAGAACTGTTTATAAATTTGACTAACATTTTCATTATAAGAATATTTCTCTACAAATTACATACTTTAAGTAATTTTATATCCTTTATGTATGTTTTTCTCATGAATCAATCTTTATGATATCAGGAGAAAACAGTCAATATGTCAGAAGAAATACCAATGAAGAATTTTCCATAAATTGCTTAGCACAAACGGTTAAACATCCTACTAAAGAAATGTTTTGAAACGTGATGTCTTTTTAAGTTACTAGACAATTATACATTGTAGAAGACATAATGGACCAGTATCAGTGTAAAAAAGTGCTTGAACAAAGAGTAATTCTACAATTAGAAGATCTTTTCCCAAATGAAGACTTTATATTCATTCATGATGAAGCTCCGTCCCATAAAGTATCATCTTTGACTAATTTTTGGATGAAAAAAATAATAAAACCCTTCTATGGCCTGAAAACAGTCTAGATATGAATCTCACAATGAATCTTGCGCCATTGTAAAGAAAAAAAAATAAAGGAATGCGTCATTACAAACAAGAAAGATCTGATAGAAAGACTCATTGGAATTTGGCACCTGACATCAAAATACAAACTAATTGCCAAAAACCAATACAATGTTAGCCAAAACGTATCAAATCTTTAACAAAAGTCAACGGAATGCACACTAAATATTAAATGTACCATTATTTTTTAAATAATGTGCTATTTCTATAATACATTGAGATTTTATCGTAAATTTCACAATTATTCTAATAATTTTCACACCTCTGTAGGTCCCAGACTCGTCGAATAAACATAGGTGCCAACCTGACATCGATTATCCGTAATACATGCGTTAATTTGACCCTGGTTTAATGAGTTTCGAACAGGAATTTTTTCAAAGAAATGAAATTAAGTATGTTCAAGTAACAATCCTGTCATTAAATAAATAAAGATTCATGCAATATATTTTCTGATTTGAAATGACGTTAACCTGGATCAAACTAATCCAGGTATTTCGGAAGATTAGTTGAAAGTTGGCAGCTATGCATAAACCATCTTCAAATATATTTTATATAATGTAATATTTTTAGTAAGATAAGAATTGTGTACAGTCCTTACTTTTAATCTGTAGTGTGATGGACTGCAAAGTGTTAAATGTAAATAAATCTGAAAGACATTTAAAAGCCAGAAGTATGCAGTACTAAAAAAAAAAAGAAATTTCCGAACAACTATTGAGTAGTGATACCGACTAGTTTTAAGGTACACCATAATTGACCCATTGTATAGCTGCCAACTTCCCAATTTTTTTAACACTAGTAAAATCTTTTAGAAATATTCGCTTTACCCAACTGCGTAAATTGGGTGATTGTGTAAAACAAGTATTTCTTGATAAAAATATTGGTGTGAAAAAATCGGGAGGTTAGCAACTATGACATTGGCATCGAAATCCTTTAATAAAAATTTCACTTTTATAAAACATGCAAAAATATACTTTTATTTATTTACAAATAAATTTTCTTTAAATGTTGGTGTCACACCATTATTTTACTATTTTACAAGTAACTTGCTCTTGAAAAGGTTGAGATTAACTACCAATTTTTACGTTTTTTTTTAAATAAAAATTAAATCTAATAGACTTTTTTTTCTTATTTATCCACCGAAACTTCCGATCAAATAAAATAAAAACATTTATTGAATCTTTGTGGGAACAAAAAGCTCTAAGCTGACAGCCCTCCACATAACTGTCTTTCAAATTAAAAAAAAATCTTTAAAATATGGATTTTTTTCTTTATTTTTATCAGAACAACAATATTTACATGAAACTGTAAATAAAGAGAACTAGTTGGATGTGTCAATCCCAAAACTTTCTTCTATCTGATAAGTACATTTTAATATTAAAAAAAAACGTGGTGACCCCAAACTTACCCACTATCGAATTTCCCCGAACATTTGACCTAGCCTAATGAGATTCTGGTATCCGAAAAGCCTAAAACGCAAAATTTAATTAATATTCTGAGAAAATGAGTTAGTAGTGCCTCATGTTGGGTAATTTATACTAAAACCTAATAAGCAATAACTTATGTCAAGACCTAAATGAATCTGAAATTTGATGGAATTTCGTCCATTAGTTCTTGAGATATAGTTATAACCAAAAATTTGCAAAACGTAGCACAGCAACACCATATCTTGACAATTTATGCCAAAATGTAAAAAAGCGTCTAATTATGTTATGGTGTAAAAGAATATGAAGTTTGATGAAATTCTATGCATTAGTTATTGAGATATAGCTAGTTTAAAAAAACCGAGTAAAATACAGCACAGCAGCACCATCAGTTGAAAAGATTTATAACAAAACGTAATCATCGTGTAATTATGTTATATGTCATTTTATAACAAAATCTGAAGTTTGATGAAATTCTGTGCGTTGGTTGTTGAGATATAGCTATCGGAAAAATCGTGCAAAATGCAGCATAGCTGCACCACCTGTTGCAAGGTTAATACCAAAATGTAATCAGCGTCTAATTATGTTATATATTCTGGTGTAACAGAATCTAAAATTTGATGAAGTTCTCTGCATTAGTTCTTGAGATATAGCTGTCGCAAAAATCGTGCAAATTATAGCATAGCAGCTCCACCTATTGGGCAGTTCACACCAAAACCTTATCAGCGGCTATGTATCTCAAGGTATCGCGGAATCTGAAGTTTGGTGAAATTCTGTGCATTAGTTCTTGAGATATAGCTATCATGAAAATCATGAAAAACGTAGCGTAGCAGCGCCACCTGCTGGCCAATTTACACCAAAACCTAATCAGCGTCTATGTATATCAAGGGGTCACAGAATCTGAAGTTTGGTGAAATTCTGTGCATTAGTTCTTGAGATATAGCAATCTTGAAAATCATGAAAAACGTAGTATAGCAGCGCCACCTGCAGGCCAATTTTCACCAAAAACCAATAGGCACTAATTCATATCAAGGTCTAACTGAATATAAAATTTTATTAAATTTCGAGCATTAGTTCTTGAGATAGAGCGCCCACAAATTTTTTGTCACATACAGACTCACAGACAGACAGACTGACAGACTCACAGACAGACAGACGGACAGACTCACAGACAGACATTTTCTAAAAGTAGTCAAAACGTTTTCAACACCTTCTAAAACGTATAAATCCGTCGAGAACCGGAAGTCGAAAATTTTCATGAATCCAATACTTTCTTCTTGTAAAGATAGAAGAAAGTAAAAAGAGATATCCTCAAAATGGTGACGGCTCAACTGTGACTGGTTTCGCAGTGGCTTATTACCGCCGAAGGAACTTACGACGATAAACTTGAATAAAATATTTCTCCTTATTTAAACGTCTTATTAACACACAATTTCAGTCATAATTAGGTACGCAAACAGATATTTATTTAATAATACACGTTTATTTCGGTGATAGTCAGCCAGTGAGTTATTTGTTTATTTATTGAACACGTACATCTGACTCGTGTGCTTGACAACAGTTCCCTGCTTTATAAGTCATCCGTTAATATACAAGAACAAGATAGCCACAAAGAACTTTTCAACATCAAATAATTACAGCCGCGAGCTCCATAAAGAGTGTGTAATGGAACCAGCGGGAGTCGAACCCACATCCCACCTACTTTTCAAGTGATTGGCGGTGTAATGTCTCTGACCACTCAGCGGCAGTTGGCCGAGCCCCTGAGTTTCCGCCATATAGACTGTATCAGTGTGACGTCACAGGCAACTCAACTCCACTTATCAGCCACAAATACGTTCCAAACAAACATATAGAATTCAGAGTATTTTAGAGATGCACTATACAACAACTACTGAACAACTTGCAATATGATCGTTCCACAAAAAAAAAAAAAAAAAAAAAAAAAAAAAAAGGCAAGAATGTGGAACAAGGATTGTATTTACTGAACAAGGAGAAGTTTCCATATCGAGCCACAATTGTTTGGTCGAATTGTGACTGTTTTTAATTTTTTCACGATTGCAATTGTAGCTTCATGCCTAAACAATACATTTCATTTCTATCTTTTTCTGGACTCCATTGTTTGTTTGGAACGCATTTTCGGCTGATATGTGGAGTTGAGTTGCCTGTCACGTCATCACTGATAAGGTCTATTGCAACCCTGCAAATTGTGTTTTTAGCAACTTAAGGATCTGGCATTAACTGGGAAAAATAAAGATCATGTTAGTATAAATGGCGCTTCGCACCATATACACTACAAATTCGATCTCATAGAGGATGAGATGAAGAGAGAGAGAGAGAGAGGTCTATTGCAACAATATAAACGTCCTGTTAAATATCGGAGAATAAGCCGGCCAACATTTACCATTAAAAACGAAATAATAATTTTACTGTATTTGTGAGAGACATTTGTTATGGATAAGCCTCTAAAAGCAGTGGTTTACGATTCTCTGGAGGCAATTCAAACTTTATCATTCCAGCATTCATTGTCAGTTTTATTTTAGGGGCCATAATACATGCAAAACTTTAACCCATTAACGTCCGAATTATTTTTTTCGTTCAAACGTGAATTTCGGATTTTCCACAACTTTAAAAAGAAGAATATTTTTATCTTAATTTATCTAAGAATTTGTCCCTTGAAAGTAAATATTTATCATCACATTTACTGGTGTGAAAAGGGCTTTCTTACCATTATGTCTGGCGATCTAAAAATATGTCACTGGACGTTAATAATGTTAAATTAAAATGAAAAAAATTAGTTTTTGCTTGAAATTATTAAAATTTCTTAGTTAAATTTGGAAAGTAGGTTAAACCGATGAATTATATGAAAAAAAAATTAAAACACTCTTCTTTAATTACCCTTTCCTTTAAAAGTGCGTTATTAATTAAATAAACACGTAGCACCGGTAGTCGTCATTCTATCCGTCTGTCTGTCCGTCAGCGTATAACAACGAAAAAACTACCCAACCGAATGGTTTGAACTTTTAAATATATAGTTTGTGCATAATTTTATCGAGACATTTCAAATTTTATGAAAATAAGGTGTGTAGTTCAATATCAGGGAGAATTAAAATTATTCCGTTGTATTATGGCCAGTGGAAAAAAAAATACCCTCAAGTACATTTTCCTGATATTACACTTTTTCCATCGTAATAAAGTTCATATGTATCTATGAAGTATATATTAAAATATACATTCGGTAAAATCTGTGGTGCCAAGGATATTTGTTATTAATTTACAAAGCCGCACAAAAGTATTCCATTACATAATGGTATGGGAGAAATACTGTATGAGGCGCGTTTTAATCACATGTTGTGAAATTGATATACGTTGCTGGGATTTACTACAAATTACTTCCTCTGTAATAGTAGGCAGATAGTATTTACAGGGACCCGCAAAAGATTTCGGATACTACGACAAATTATATAAATATCCAAACTACTAATACATTTTACAAATTTTCATAATTTTTATTCTAAATAATGAACAAACAAATAAATTAGTAAAATATTAATAAAAATACAAATAAAACGTCAAATAAAAAACTTTTTATAGTTTGGCTATAAAAAGGAATAATCGGACGGAATAATCAAGTAGTACTGAATTGCCTAAAATGAACATCCTTATAACTCCAAAAATGATAATCATACTAACTAACAGTTTACTGAATCGGATGAAGTGTCTTATTTACAATTGAAATATATATTTGAATTGTAATCTGAATTAAATACAGAGTCATGAGAAATAGAAGAGCGTGTAAAATAGGATTATACATATCTCGACAGCTACTTAACCAATCGATTTCATTCTTTATGCAAAATTTATTTTTTTATTGTCTTTTACAGCTCCTACTGAAAATAAAAAAAACAAGTTGGAAATTGCATGTAAATCGTGGAAAATGAGGTGCGTTCGTATGATACCAAAGTTTTAAATTATCACTCTCATATATCAATCTCATAAAATTGCAAATAGTTAATTACAATTAAAATGCGCACCAAATAACGTTCTCCCTATACCATTATGTAATGGAATACTTTTGTGCGGCCTTGTAAATCAATAACAAATGTTCTTTGCACCACAGATTGTGCAAAATGTATATATTATATGTACTTTATAGATACATATGCATTTTATTATGTTCGAATGAGTGTAACACCATTAAAATGCATTTGAAACATTTCCTCCCATTGACTGTAATGTAACGGAATACTTTTGATTGCCCCTGTAATTGAACTACGCATCCGATATTGATAAAATTTGAAATAACTAGACAAAAATAAGTAATAATTATGTATTTTAAATTTGAAACGATTAGAAAGCATTTGAAACTTTTTTCTCCATTGACCGTAATGTAACAGAATACTTTTGATTGTCCCTGTAATTGATCTATGCATCCGATTTTCATAAAACTTTAAATGACTCGACAAAATTATGTCATAATTATGTATTTTAAATTTTAAACGATTCGGTTGGCTAGTTTTTGCGTTGTTATATGCGGACAGATAGACGGACAGACGGACGGACTGAACGACAACAATAGGTGCTACGTATTTGCATATTACGAACGCACCTAAAAATCGAAAATTTTTATTGCATGCTTCATCAGAACGAATATTTTGGGAGTTCAAAAAAATAGTTCCGAATAACCAAGGTAACTGATACATAATAGGCTTCCTTCCATTATTATATACTGACCACACATCAAATTTTAAGTCGGTATCTCAATTTGTTCGAGAGATAGAGCGTTTACAGACAGACGGACGTCATTTTTTTTATTTCTAAAAATATGCTTTTCAGAATCTCCAATGTCATTTTGTTTTTTGATTATAAAAACGATTGCAAGACTTACCCTATACTAAGTATGATAAGTAAGTGAAAATTATCTTTTTTTTTTTTTTTTTTTTTTTTTTTAGACATTTTAAAATACTATTGCAAAGAAGCAAAGAAGCAAAGAAAAGAAAACAATATTACAATTCTCTCCTTTTTGCTTAGCGGTCAGGGGGATCCAAAAGTTGAAAGATGATGTTCAAGAACACTTGTAACTTTTCAATACAACTGGAAAGAATAACAAACCAAATAAATAAATTTTATCTTTAAGCTTTCCATTTTTCTGCCTGCATAAAAACTTTAAAAATAAGTTTTTTTCTGCCTGTGTTTATGGTCTGGTAATCTATTGGACGTAGAGTTCTGCCAAATTGGTTCCGATTAGACGAAAACTTGTACGAGTGTACTCATGGCTCACATTTCGAATATTTTGATCATTGCTTTTATTATTTTACATTGATATAAAAAATTCGAGAATTTTCTCGAATTCTCAAATGCGATTTTCTTGCTGGTGTAATCTGTTGCCTCAGCCGTATGATGCCTAAAGGTTCATTATAAGGCCAATTTCTTTCATAACCACGCTTTATTTATATTTTTA